>VWZG01008228.1:44323-109018 GCA_013396735.1 Grallaria varia
GTATAATACAGCTGAACTTTCCACAAATTTTATAAGAGACCCTGTAATTAAGGGAAGGTAGAACATGTGTAGGTCTAGAAGAGCCTCCAGGTAGTACACATTACATAGCATACATGCCTAAAAAACCCCAATAATAAGAAGTCACAGATTATCAAGAGTTACTGTTGCTTACCAATTCATGCAAAAAGGCACATTGAAGTTGTTGCTTCCGAAGCAATTTCCATGTTAAACTACTTTAGTAATGTCGTATTAATGAATTATTGAGAGCATATTAAGAAATTAAACCAGTTTTCTACATCTTCTATTGTATGGTTTAAAATTTGTTGGTTAGCATATATTATTTTAAAAAGTATCCACTATAATTTTTTCCTTCCTTTTTACAGGGTTTGACAGAAGGCATTATGTCACTGTACAATTATTATCTGGCACTATTTCAGGGACAAAATCCTATTAATATGGATCATTACTGAAATGTAAGTAAAAAGAGGTATTATTTTATGGGGCAGCTGATTTGAAAAATAATTTTGAGATGTCACTTTAGTTTGTGGTATAATGAAGGAGAAAGAAACAGGAAAAACAATCAGGTTGAGTCAGCCTTAATTACTTTATTTCATTCAAAAATGTGAGTTTGTTTTAATTTTACATTGCTTAGCCATCTGCAAAAAAAAAGGTTCAAAAAGAATGACTGAAAATGAAAATGTTCAAAATTAACACACACATTTCAAAGCCAATGAACACTTTTAGGATAAGCATCAGTAAAAATAAAAAAAATGCTTTTAAAATAAATTGAAAGTGATTGAAAAATAATTTTGAATTCTTTCCTGTAGGTTTCTACTTCTGCATATGTATAAACTTTAAAAACGAACTATCATAGCACCTAAGTTAAATTTTGGAACCCAGTCTGGCTCTTATTAGTTACATATGTTAATAGTTCAAGTAAAGTTGGTCTACCTGCCAGACTTATGACAAAAAATGATGCTTTAAAAAAATATAATTATAACAATAATATATTATTTGCAGTATTGTAGTGCAGATTAATTAAAGTTAAAAGTTTCATTTTAATTGAATAAATATCTAGGTTTCAAACTATTTGGAAAGATAACTATACTATTAACAGAGGAATATCATAAATGTTTTAAAATACTGATTTTATTTAAGTCTCACATTATTAGAAAAGCTAGCAGTGTGCCAGTCTACACTTATTTTTGAACCTGAATTTACCTTCTCTCTCCTTTCCCTTAGAAAAGACAAGCTTATCTATCCAAAAGAAAAGATTGACATCAAAGGATTGTTTTTCCACTCACCAGGTTTAAGCCGCTTTTTATTGTTCGGAATAATTATTGAAGAGATTCAACACAGAATTTCAATCAGATATATAGTTTCTGGTTCATTGATTGGCTGATTCCGCTCCTTCTGGTGAATAAAAGCAACAAAAGTCCTTTTTAAATCTTTTCTCCTTGGAGGGATCGCATTTGTGCTTTCTTTACACCACTCTTTGTAATGCTGTGGTGTCAATGAGTTTCTACCCAGCCAGAAACTCTGTTGTTCTCTACTGCAAAATAGTTTCTCTCAACTATTCTTGCAAACACTGAAATGTTCAGCATTCCTGGAAGTAAATTTAGCAGAGACAGACTTTTGTAAACTTATTGGTATCCCTAAATATGAGTAATTAGACTGTCTCAAAATCTCATTCACCCTGTGTAATCATCACTTCTACAATTTGACTTTGCAAATGCTACCACTTACAACCTCAGCAATTTTGTTCCTGCAATTCTTATGCATGTCTTGCTTCTGATCTTATTTTTAGTTCCTGTTAAGATATTTATACAATGAATAAAGATTCAATCAATCTATGGTCTTCTTTTAGCTTGTAACCTCAGGAATCTTTAGAGGAACACTGATTTAAAGGTCTTCTAATAATATATGGAATTGGCTCATTATGCAGTTGCAGTGAGCCAAGTGGAAGGTCAGCTTGAATTTACATGCCATGTATATATATACAGTTTGATTAAATGAATGTTACATCTTCTTAAATTTTTATTCTCCTGAGTGCTTTGCATTTAATGTAAACCTGAAATAACTGTAAAATACGAAATCTACCTAGTTATGTCGTGTTAATATTGTTAAACTGAACCCTATTTGTGATTGGAATTCAAGGAATATGACAATTTAGCAGGTTTTAGAACCTGCCATATGAATAAAAGGTACATTCATAATGTTTCCCAACCTTGTTAAAAAGATTTTTTAAAAAACAGATCCATAGGATCTTATTGTGACATTGTATCCTCTAAAATAGTTGAAAAGTTTCTCATGAGACTCAGCAAAGGTTTCTATAAAAACTTTTCCTTTTTAAAAACTCATTTAAAGACCCTTATGAGAACAATTTCTGCCATAAATTCTGTGGCAAACATCACAACCATAAGATACTCAACATTCTGTCGAGCACATCCAGAAAACTCCTGAAGGCTCAAAGCACCCTGAAAGCCCATCAGGAAGAAGTCTCAGCAACCAGAAAACTTCTAGGTGAAACTGCAGAAAATCTTGACAGATCCCTGGCCCTTAATTATGGTATTTTATCCTCTAGGCCTCCATGAATTGTCAGTTCCTGCACCAGATACCTGGTTCACAACACTGAAAAGAAGAGAGAAACCGCAAAGCACAGTCTTGTGATGAACAATTCTATTTTGCATCAGAGTTTTGACATTATTACTTCAGATACAGGACATATACTTCATAATTATTAAGATTTACAAAGATATTTACTAAGAATCTTACATAACTGTGTCTTTTAATCCATACTATATATTGACAGAAAAGGAGCTGGGACTTCTGGGGATCAACAAATAAACATGCACTGCTGCAGTGATGGAATATACTTGCATATTGGGCTCCATTAATGAAATCTTTGAGGGAACTGTCCTTTGACCAACATTTACGAGGCCCAACCTGGATTAGTTTCCAGCTCTAGATAGTTGGGTACAGAAAAAAATGCGCTTCCATGGATATAAATGTGAAAATTAATTCATTGGCTTTCTTACATTCAAATGATGGCTTCCAGTGCTTTTCATACACTTTCTGTTGATCTCATGGCTTAAAAATAAAACTGAAAAAAGACTTTTCCCTCTACACCGCAAAATCAGGTTTGGCCTTGATCTGTTAAAGCTTGCTGCAGTTAACAGCTTCATTCTTTTTTTGGGAGCTATGATGGTACAAATCAGGTTGCCGCAACATGATAGGCAATAATTTGTTTGGAAACTACTTATATGAGTAGTTTTTTCTTCCTGTATGTGTTAACAGAAATGAAAACAGGAACAAAGTTCTGGCACCAGCATAATGCTAAATCTCTCCCACATACTGTGGGAAGTATTGCTAGACAACTGCCAGATGTTTAAAATGTGAAACCCTGTTCCTATTCTATTATTATTACTTCTTTTCCCTTCTGGAGTTTCTAGAACGAAACCACAAGAATACTTCATAAGACATTTTGGCAATATTATCACAGTTTAGGTAAAGACTCATTACATTTATGACACCAGAAATAGAAGAGAGACTATTGATACTGAGCACCATTTACAGCTGTGAGTTGGAAAATAAAACACATTTTAGCAGAGTAAAAATTTTGTTTGGGTTAAAGTATGTTCAATCGAATAAAAAATATAACCTGCACTTAACACAACAAAGCACTCAAAATAATGTCTCAAATGTTCTGGTCTACATCTTGACAAAGAAGTAATCACCAGACTGGTTAGAAAATATTCAAATTATGTGAGAATACTTTTTAAGCTGGTTTAATGAATGCTGACATAATTAACACAAATTTTGGCTGAAAGCTTGAGACAATTAAAAAATACAGTATTTCCAGGGTCTTTAGTCTGAAGTACAAACCTTGCCATTTACTAGACACCTTTGGGACTCTATTGTGTCCACTCATAGCAGAGTAGCCTCCAGAGAAGATCTGCATGGACTCCAACGCTCAGCTTGCGACAGGACTGGGAATCAGACTGTGCTGAGTTAGACCTTGTCAGAGATGTTTTCAGGAGGTATGAAGAAGACACATGTCACTGTGTTGGTGTGATCTAAATCCAGTGAAATTAAACAGTTATGTTTTGGCAGTGTTTACTGAGTTTAGCTCTTTGTACTGTGTCCTGGTTTCAGCTGAGGTAGAGGTGACTTTCTTCCTAGTAGCTGGTAAAGTGATGTGCTTTGGATTTAGGATGAGAATAATGTTGATAACACACTGATGTTTCTGTTTTTGCTAGGCGGTATTTACAGTAAGTCAAGGACTTCTCAGTTTCTCACATCACCCCACCAGTAAGTTGGCTAGTGGGCACAAGAAGCAGGGAGGGGACACAGTCAGGGCAGCTGGCACAAACTGGCCAAAGGGATATTCTGTACCATATGGTATCATGCTCAGCATAATAACTAGGGGGGAAACTGGCTGGGAACTGCTGCTCCAGAACTGGCTGGGCATCTGTCTGTGGGTGGTGAGCAATTGCATTGTGCATCATTTATTTTCTGTATTCTAATTCTATTATTGTTTTCCCTTCATTTTCTGTCCTATTAAACTGTCTATATCTCAACACATGAATTTTACTTTTTTTTCCTCCTAACTCTCTCCGCTATCCCACTGAGGTGGGGAGTAGTGAGCAAGTGTCTGTGTGGTTTTGGGTTAAACCATGTCCTTTTTGAAGCCCAACACAGGGCTTGAAGAGTTGAGGTAACAACAGATCTGACTAGAGTATGTTAAAACAAATTTATTCTAAGCATTCATTATATTAGTTTAATAGTTACTGACAAAAATGTTAATTTATTTGCTCTGAGAGCTGTTGCACATGTTCTCAGTTGTGCCATGTAACACCCTGCTTGCAGTATATGTTCCCCATTGTGTTGTTTATCATTGCTGAGTGCTGGGTTAAGGTTATCATGTTGTTATACTTTGTATCACTGACTTATGATATGATAAAATTTTTGATCGTGACAGTAAGCTAGTATTTTTACTCAGAATTGCTATCAGCTCTGTACTTCAGGAGCCATCTATTGGGAACTATTAATAATTACACCTTTTACCTTTTCTCTTCAGAGAGCCAGTCTATGAGGAAGATACCTTCCTCCATCTTAGCCTTCTCCTCTTGGCTAATTAAATTAGTTCTTGAGAATTTTGAATATCCATGGGATATTCAAACCAACATGTTCCTATTTCTGTGTCTCCTGAATGTGTTTCTGGTATTTTTTAAGGTTAAACAACTATGTAAGAAAACCACACAGAGATCTGCCCCAAGACTGGGTAGTTATGAGTGGCAGGGTGTGTGGGATAGTATGGACAAGTACCTGGGACAGTGGTCACTTCCAACATTTTGGAATTCCACCAAAAATAATATGTTGCACCAATAAGAGCAGAATCCGAAAAACTAGCACAATATTTGGAAAAAGCATGCCACTCCCTGGCAATTCCAGAAAGACACAAATCACTGCAAAGTGCTGAGGCCTGGCCCGGGCCTACCAAGGCCCATTCTTTTAAGTAATTCCATTAAGTAACCTCAAGGGGAAGAGAAGGCCTCTGAGTATCATGACAACGCAACATGCGGCTTTTCCAACTCTGGTGACAGGCAGCATAGTTATTGCAACCTCAGCGATAGGCACTCTGGTTGTGCAAACCCCAGTGACAGGTACTGCAGCTGAGCCAAAGAACCAATACATGCTAGTATCAGTCCTCTCAGAGGACCTTTCTGTTGTTGGGCTGATGAAGGTCGAAGAGCAATAGTTGCTGATCATTACCACAGTGGTGCACTGGCAGCAATATCACTCTGAGACTCCCTGATTCCCACCCTGATTCCTTGATTGGAGAGCTAAAGAGTGATCAGCAAGACTCACTCACCCTTTAACAGTCCCATATGATCATTTCAGAAGTCCAGAGAAGAGTGGTGATTCACAGCAGGCTACTGTGGTCTGAATGAAGTCACACTGCCATTGAGTGCTGTCATATTGGACATGCTGGAATTTAAATATGAACTGGAGTCAAAGACAGACAAGCAGTAAAACACAACTGGTATCACTAATGCATTTTCCCCCATCCCTTGGGCAGCAGGTAACAGTTTGCCTTGACTTGGAGGGACATCCAGTGGAACCAAAGGAACCAGGGGTGGAAACAGCCCTTCCATCTTCCACGGACTGATTGAGGCTGCACTGGAACAGGGTGAAACTACATTGATGATATTAACAAGTGTGGCAATGCAGCAGAAGAAGAGATTGAGAAAGAGAAGAAAATAGTCCAAATCTTTCTGAGAGCCAGTTTTCTCGTAAAACTAAGTAAGATCAAAGGACACAAACAGAGATCCAGTTATCAGGAATCAAATAGCAATATGGACATCCCAACGGATGGGATCAACAGAATAACAACATCTGCACCAATTAGCAAAACATTAGCTTTCTCAGGAATTGTAGGTTTTTGGAGAACACAAAAATTCTGAACTACAGTCTGACTGTCAGCCCTCTCTGTCAAGTGACCCAGAAGAATTATTCCAAACTGGGTCCTGGAGCCATGACAAGCCATTGAACAAATTTAACAGGAGGCAGTTCATGCAGTACTCCTCAGGCCAGTCCGAAAGGGCAAAAGGTGAAAATATATGTCGTACACTGCAGGTGCGGAGAATGGCATTAACTGCAGGCTCTGGCAGAAAATATCAGAAAAGGCTAGGGGTCAGCCCCTAGGATTTGGAGTTTGGGGTACAGAGGATCTGAAGCCTGCTATACTCCAAATAAGGGAGAGATATTGGCAGCTTATGAAGTTTTAAACAGCTCCTTCTAGCATGCCATTTGCTGGTGCTGGGCTGGATGTTCAATGGAAGGATCTCCTCTACACATCATGCAACTCATATTATGTGCAGTAAGTGGGTGACAGTGAACACACAATCGGCTCAAAGAGGAAATCTGAGTCACACAGGGACTTCAGAAGTGATCATAGATCAACTGGACAGAAGGCTAAGGTTTCAGAATATTGCCATATTAGAAGGTGACACATGCCAAAGAAGCCACAATGCATGAAGAACTTCCAGAAAAAAAAAAAAAAAAAAAAAAAAGCCCTATTCTCTGATGGATCCTCTAGTACTATAGGAAAATATTGAAGATTGAAAACTGCTGTGTGGAGTCCTGCACAACAAGTTGCAGAAACTGTTAAAGGACAGGGTGAATTGAGTCAGTTTGCAGAAATGAAACTTACCCAGCTGGCTTTAGATATTGTTGAATGAGAAAAGTAGCCAATATTTTACCTCTATGCTGACTCATGGATGGTGGCAAATGTCCGGTGGGTGTGGCTACAGCAATGGAAGCAGAGTCACTGGCAGGCACAGAGGTAAAGCCATCTGGGCTGTTGAATTGTGACATGATTTTGCTTCCTAGGTGGAGCAAACCTGGTTGTGAAGGTGTGTCACCCAGATGCTCACGTTCCCAAAAGCTGGACCACCGAACAACATCAGAAAACCAACAGGTGCAACACGCTGCCAAGGTTGAACCGGCTTAGGTGGATCTGGACTGGCAACATAAAGACTATGCTGAGAGCAATGTGTGGTGGGACCTGCAAACATTGTGATACACATTTAGCAAAAGCCACCTGCTACTCAACACTAGAGGACCTGACAATTGTTCTGGCCCTGCCCAATCAAAATTTTTACACACTATAGAAGGGGATAAAGCCCCTGTAGTGCACATAAACAATACGCTGAGGAAGCCAATCTGGGACATTTCCACCTCAGACAAAGGCAAACCCATCAATGGGAATGTTTCTGAACTTTGTGGGTAAAGAGGGAGGATAGAGAAGTTCAGTGTGTAGATCAAGTGGATTTGATTCTGAGTGAGAATAACCAATTATTTGAATTATGTGGTGTTAATTGCTGTATAATATTGTAAGTCATCACTACTACTGTTGCTACATGCCATCATAATGGTATTACAATAAAAATTACCCAGATTAATGAATAATGAATTCTGATGAAACTAAGTAAAGCGCAGTGATGATAGAACCAGAGTTGGCTTCTGCATGCAACAATCCAGTATCGCACACATCTCTCCTGCTCCACAGAACTGTTGTGACAGGTGGAGTCCAAAGTAATGAACCAAGTGAACTCAACAGAGATTTTAGAGGTGTGGCCCAGAGACTAAGGGAATAATGCTTGTTCTTACATATGAAAAGACAGGAGAGGTGATAGTATTGGAAAACATTGGGCCTGGGCATGACATAAATGGTATAGAATGGGGGATACTGTTCTGGGTTTCAGGCAGGACAGACGTGATTTTCTTCCTAGTAGCTGGTAAAGTGATGTGCTTTGGATTTAGGACTTGGATAATGTTGATAACACACTGATGGTTTAGTTGTCTAGACAAAGTCATGGACTTCTCAGGGCCTCACCCCACCAGTGAGTAGCCTGGGCAGCACTAGGAAGCTAGGAAGTGACACAATCAGGAGAGCTGAACCAAATTGGCCAAAGGGTTACTCTATACCATAAGGTGTCATGCTCAGTATATGAACTAGGGGGAAAGATGGCTAGGACCTGCAGTTCCAGAACTGGCTGGGCATCTGGTGGTGGTTGGCAAGCAATTGCATTGTGCATAATTTGGGTTTTGTTTTATTTATTTTTATTATTATTATCATTATAATTTTCCTCATTATTTTCCCTTCCTTTCCCCTTCCTATTAACACTTTATCTCAACCCATAAATTATACTCTTTTTTTCCCACAATTCTCTTCCTTATCCCACTGCAAGGGGGGAGAGGGAGGGAAGGGAGGAAGCTGGAAAGTGGCCATGGAGTGAGTGGCTGTGTGGCGTTTAACTAACTTGTGGATTAAGTCACTGTTGTGCTATTTTTAACAGCTGGGATAAAATGCTACATTTTATCATACTCTTAATAATAAATAAAATTTACTTTTTTGTTAGAATCAAGTGCTCATTACTTACAAAAAAATAGACTACAACTAATTTACACACAATTAGATATCTATTTTTCCTCTATGAATGTTTTATTTTATCCATTTAAAAATGCAATTTACAAATACAGCTATTGATTAAAAAATAAGGCAAGCTATCTTAAAGTTCTTATTTTAAAATACATATCCAGCACAGAAGAAGGAACACTGAATGGCTATTAATACAGAGGAAATCTCTAACAGACAGTGTCAATATTCTTCTCTCCTGTTTTACTAGCATAGTTTATTAGCTAGAAAGGGAAATCCAATGCAACTCCAGAAGTAATAAACCATATTAAGTTTAAATATAAATTTAAGCAACTGTTCAGGCAGGATCTGAAATGCTTTCCTGTTTTCCTGTTCTGTTGTGTTTTGCATTTTCATCCTGAGTTACACAAAGACTCTGGTATACACCTTTTCTCTTTTCCCCAAATATGCCTACTAATTTAGACTGTGGGAAGGGACTTAAGGTGATAATCTGTTTTCCTAGGAGAAGAACATATCCACAAATGTGAAAAGACTGCAATGCTGATGACTCAGGCAATCCAGGTGTTGAAGGTGCACACCTGCCACCTCAGGCTACCAGCTGGGTGTTGTTTCTTTGTCCTTGCACAAATGACTCAAACTGTGATAACTGTGCTTGAGGAGGCACCAGGACAATTCCTCCACATGGCCTGAAGATACTCATCTCTGCTGATGGCCATAATGGATCCACCTGTGCTGACATAACAGGCAGCTGTTACATCTTGGAAGGTGTTAAAGACTCTTGAAATGTTCTGTGATCCAGTGTTAATCATCCAGTGAAGAACTCTGCCCCAGGAGAGGTACCAAAGGCATTCCCACCTACCCTGAGCCCAATAAAAGTCCACACTAGGATTTTACTTGGCAGAGAGAAGATTTCCTTCTCTAACTTTACAGGATCTCTGTTGTGGACCATTGGAGTTTCAATTATGAGGTCTCATTGCTGGATCTGGTAGGTGTCTTGTGGTATGTCCAGTCACCTTTGGGTCCACAGCCCTGCTCCAGCTGCCTGTGCCAGCACTGCAGCCTTGCTTTAGCACTGATCCTCCAAACTATTCCTGACAGGTTTTAATGGGTGGGGAAGGTTGGCTGCTATCTTCTTTTGGTCCAGTGGGCAGAAGCTTGTGAATTTTCTGGTTAGCTTAACCTAGTTTTACCAGAATTGTTGTTTAGTATTCTTCTTGGTAAAGAGTTATGTTTTCCACTTACATCCGATTGTATTTGATCTCTCTCTCTCTCTGCATTGTAGAGAACCGGGGGTTACTGAATTGGAGGAAGGAGAGGTCTCTGCCCCTCTAAATTGTCTCAAACTGAGACAACCTTCTTCAGGGTTGTGCAAATAGTTGTTCAAACACAAACTCTGATCTCCAATGCTGTAGTCTCTAAAGTCCATACAGGAGAATTGTGTTCTCATGCATAAAAGCTTGAGAGATTAGGGACTGAAACTCTGATTTTCAAATCAAGTATTTATATTTTATAAGATTTTTTTGCTACTTAAACTTCCAAAAAACAATATGTCCATGTACTCCAGTTACTGAACTGTTCATGGCCTCCAGTGTCATGAGCTAGATTGAGTCTGTGACTAATGGAGCTGTTAATACATGTGTAATCCTCTGAGCACAGCTAGATTGGATGAGTGCTGACAGCATCCTGATGTACCAAGGAATAAAAGAGAAAGGAATCTTAACACTTAGTTTTCCTTTAGCTTCAGTTTCTCTAATGGAACCTTTAAAATTGGACATTTCCTGTTTGTCAAAATCCGTGCCAGACATCTGAGTTAAAGGAATTGCCTAATGTCTGCACTAACTAGAAAACAGACAGGGTCATTAATATTGGGTTTGGATTTTTTTTCTTTGAAATAAAGGCACAGAATACATGCCCAATTTTTTTGAAGATTCTAATCTTTTATACATGTGAATTTGTCTTTTACTTTCATGTTAACATTCTGATTTAAATTAATTAATCATATATGGTGATTTTTCCTCCGGCTGGTGACCATCTATAAGAACTGACAAATTTGCAGATGTGCCTATAAGGAAAAGTATTTTGTAGAATTTACCAATCTGTGCTTCCATCAGTGATGGACTGATACGATTTTATTAATTTTCTTGCCCATGTGCCAAGTCTGGGTCAAAGTATTTAGTTCTTTTAAGAATAGTTTTTTGTTTGTTTCAGTTATCAAGCAGAACTAGATGTTCTCAACTGCAAGCTTCACTGTAGTGCTGCCATATTTATCTGGGAATTTAAAAAGCACAACAAAACTGTAAGTCCATTTTGTCAGAGTTCCCAAGGACAGCAGGTATGTGGAAACCTAAATGGCAGAAAAATCAAGAATCAGGTACTTTGTTAGCTTAAAATAGTGACTATTTAATTTTCAATTCACTGCAAGTTTGTCATAACTACAGAATGTGATCCAGACACTGAGATGGAAACCTTGTAGGCCGATTTTGCAGGTGACTCTAGAAGCATATATTTAGTCTTTTAATGACTAGTTTGTTACTACAACATTCACTCAATATAAACTAAATCCAAATAATTACTTTACGTCCAAATTGTAGAATTAATGGGAGTATTTTAGCTTTAAAATTTGCATTCACTAGTAATACCTTCTGTAAATAGGAAAGATCAAAGAAAACCATGCTATAAATTATGTAGGACAATAGCTTCCATTGAGAATTCATGATAGCATAATCTTCTTATTTAAACTTTTCATCTCATTGAGATCTTTTACTTTAAATCAAAGTAATTTTCTAAGAGTTTAAAATGAAATGTTAACCTGGGTCACCTGCGAACATGTTTTTATTACAAAGATATTTTAGGAACTATGACTGCAAACCTTCATTTGTTTCCTTCATTGTATCACATGTAACTTTCATTTTCTTGGAAAAGTTCTCATTCAATGACAAATATACTTCAAATGTCACATCATACACATTTTCTGGACTTGATTCACCTTCCACTATTTCATTTAAGTGCAATTGTGTCTTTGTTCCTTCCAACAGGAAAATTCAAATACTCAGTAATTAAAAATGATTTCAGGAAGTGGTTACACTAAGACTAAAAGAAAAATAAATGTCTTTGTGAGTCTTCCAGATATAAATAATCACCTCTTTTAGGTCTCTGACAAATACTTTCAAAGTAATATGTACAAGTGTCTAGGGTACTTTAGCAAATCTCAGGAAGCCCTAGATACCTCAAAACAACAGTGTACTGCTACCTTAGCATATACTACATAGGTCAGAACATCCAGATGACAATGTTTCTCTCATTTATTGCGCAGTACCATTCCTTACAAGAGCTAGCTTTATGTTTACATTGTCCTTTCAGAACAAATCACAAAATTACAGAACATGCTGAGTTGGAAGAGACCCACAAGGATCATCGAGTGCAACTGCCCTGCACAGGACCATCCCCTAAAGTCATACCATGAAAATTACTAAAATATTTAAGACTAAAGAATATGGTTTTGGTATCTTTTCTTCTTCCTTTGCTTTTTCTCTTTTCCCCTTTCCTTTCTTTACCCCAAATCCTTATGTATTTAAATGTGTAACTCCACATTTTGCTATGGAAATTTGATTTTGGTTGCCATTCATTCCATTCATTATTCCCATGGGCACTTTAACTGGGTGTTTCCTCAGGAAATATTTGAAGGTTTTTCTGCTGTTAAGTATCCTTACATTTTGCTTCTATTTATTGAGCTTGGAAAGTATTATTGTCTGTTTTGTGCACCTGAAAATTAAATAGTGATGGTGTTTTTTTGAGTTAATTTGGGGGTTTGGTTTGTAATTAGACAATCTAGACTCTCAGAAGATTATCAAACTATACTAATATTGATTGCGTTCAGTGAGGTACTATTTTTATTCAAATTTGAAATTGTCATGGCCTGGAAATTTGGGGTCTGAGTGACATACAATTCCTGAAAAATAGGCTTCAAATTTGCTGCAATAAGATATATGAATATTTTCTTTGTAAATGACTTTAAAAATTGACAGACTCAATATATTCAATAAGCCTGAATAACATGTATCTAGAGGTGTGTCTATATTGTCATCTCACTTCAGCAAAGAAATAACAAATTACTCATTGCTTTGTTGCGTAGTGTTTGCAAGGTTCGACTCTAGTGAAACAGTGACATTTGTGCATACTCTTCCCTTTCATGACTCTTTTTTCATCTGCATCCCCCTCCAGCCTTAGATTCATTATGACACATATTCCTGCTCTCAAGAAATTACCATTCCCTCTTCTAAGCATGTTGGCTCTTGTCGCTGTGCGGTTGAGATAGGTCAAGAAGCGATACATCTTCTTCAGGAAACGGGAACTTTATTGCATCAGAAACTGCGGTTTATATAGACCTTAGTATCGACACATGTCCATGGACCATTGGTTTCTCTATATATAAATAATTCTTAATTGGACACACAGACTGCGCATGTCGGTAAATCATGACTCAGCACTTTAGAGGCCAGACTTCCATTCTGGTGTCGCAGTCTCTCCTTCTGTGCATGACACCTTCCTGCTGTGCAGAAGTTACTTTTTCAGTCCAACCATTCCCCAGAGATCCCAGATTAGCTGGGGCCCCCCACAGGCTCTATCTTTCATCCCCAGACAATCCTTTCTCCAGTGGTGGTCTGACAAGAATTGGGCAGGTTTGCCAAGCAGCAAAGCAAGCAGCAGAAAACACAAGGCTCCATGGCAAAAGTGAATCCGTACATGGGCAGTGCTAAGGCTCAGTGACAACCATTGCGCAACATCCCAGTCATGGTTGGAGAGGCATCTGTGTCAGAGATTGGCAGAACTTTCCGTTTTTACTGGCACAGTTTACTCACTGCCTCCCAGATGTGAGCCCAATCAAAACAGAGGATTTACCTAAAATCCTAAGGCAGCTTTTTTTCTAGGTACTGCTGAACCACTAGAAACATGCTTTAGCCATGGCATCCTTTGGAAGAAAAAAACATTCACCCACCACTGAATCTGCTAGGAATGGCACTGCCCACACTAACTGCTTAGCAAATTGTCTACTATTTATCTTAATCTTAAATGCCCAAACCATTTTCTGGGGCAATGTAATGGAAACATGAAAAACTTCAAGGAAGTAACATTAAGCTTATACTTTTCCTTTCACTTTTCCAGTGAGAGATCATTTCCTTCTTTCATTAGTTGCCCTGCCTGTGCTTGCATGATCCATTTTATCGTCTTGTTTGAACTACAGAACAGAATCACACATTGCTAATGCTGATCTACCATTACCTTCATGCTTGTGATTACTTAGGAGCTTCTAATGCAGAACTGTTACTCAAGTATTCTTTCTGCTTCAGTCTTCAAAAACAGCAGATGTACTCTAAGCCTTCACATGCTAAAATTCGTGTTTTGGCCCTGATAGATTACTCAGAACTTTGTAAAAATACTCATGAATTGGAAACCAGTGAAGATAGCCAGAATATTTTTGCTACTCCATGTACTTTAAACTGGGACTGTTCTGAGAAACATTTTTTGAGACAGTCGCTGAATATTCATATGACCATAGAAAATGCCATTGGGAATTAGGACTGAGAAGAATTTCTTAATCTGTTAGATGGGAGAGAGCTTACTTTGAGCCAGTGGAAAAGGCTTTTTCATAGGGGTCAGAGACAGCAGGAGGGATAAGCAGTTGTGGGAAATCAGGAAAGGCTAGAGAGAAAAAGAGCAATGGCATCATTTGTCAGATGTTCACTAGCACCGTGGCCAAAGGCATCACAGAAGGAGCCTGAGAGACTATTACAGGTTGAGACCAGTTCCTTATCAAATCTCAAAGTACTGGGCAAGGTTCTAGGAGACAAAGAGTAATCATATTTTGCCAGTATTTGTAGGAAATAAGAGAAAATCTTCAGGCTAGTACAATCTACATTTTAGATATGCTGGGTTTTTATTCTATTGCAGATTGATTTGATTGAGACTCACAGGATAAGCGTATCATTAATACCACTAAACAGGAGAACAAAAACAATAAAGGTTCTCCAAAGAAACATAATTTCAGACTTTGAGATACAGAGACATAAGAGAAGTGAAAGAAATTTCATCCATTGATTAGTTATCAAAATGCATAAGTGTATACAACAGTTGTGAAATTGTTGATTTGCAACACTCTGTAGAGGCACAGAATCTGAAGAGGCATTTTGCCATCAGAAAGTTTAACAAGGGCATTTGAAACAAGAAATATGCTTTATTACCAAATCTAAAGTACAGGTGCAGAAATAATGAACGGAAAATTTGGGAATCATATGTAAAGAATATGAAGCAGTAGGGAGATTTGCTGTTTTCTTTTTAGTTTTTGTGGAGTAAAAATATCCTTTTAAATCCCTGTTTAAAGTTTTCAAAAAAGCTAATTAATGCAAGGTGATGTGTCAAATTCTGCATCCCTCTTCAGAATGAGCAAAGGGACATACCTACATTTTGCTATCTGGTCGTTGCTTGCATTCTCAAAGATCTACTGACAAACAATAGCTATACACAAAATAAATGAGAAGTCACTTTTAAATCATTCATTTTGCCAACTGCATTTTATTATTTTTATTCACAATTTATGGTTTATAAAGTCTATTCACAATAGTATTCTTTAGTTTAAACAAACTAATCACCTAAAGCCTTGGGAAAGTTCAAGTAGTCAATTAACATCACTGACACTAAAGGTAGCATTACTTTTCTGTCAAGCAAATTGTCCTACTTTTCCTTTTAGGTCTCATGTGCTTTCTTACTTTCAAATAATTTGAGTTTTGGATCATATGTCAGTTTTTTGCTGCTAAAGGAGTACACAAAAACAGACTTCAAAGCCATCTTTGTTCTGCACATGCATATCAAAGAAAACATCTATTTTATTTTGCTGCATCAAAGGCTATTAAGTACTATTTTAACTTTTGGGAAATAACGCAATTTGACATTCAATGAACTCGGTGTTCATCAATGTGCCTTCATTAATTCCTTTTCTAGATTTTAACTTTTTGAAGTCACATCAAAAGTTCAGAAATTATATACAGAAATATCATATATACATAAATGTATGTTTGTATATAGTTATATATAAATGTGTTTTCCTAATGGACCAACTTATTCAGAAAGGTTTAAAAGTGTGCAATTATGATCATTCTTTAAGACTTTTGTGACCAGTAATAATTCTATTAATTATTGGTTTGTATTTCTTTTAATTTACACAATCGCCCCATAGCTGCTATGGTTTTCTCATTCTTTTCTCTCTTTATTCATCTATTGAAATCTTACACCTTCTTGAAAAGTTCTAACATTGAAGTATTTTAAGCTCTTGTTGAGGTTAATCAAAGTCACATAAAAGCAATTCCTAAAAGCTCCTTCATTACACAGCAAATGAATCTTTCTTCTGAAACACATTTTAGAATAATGACATGGATTTAGAATCTCAACTAAAGTGTGACCCTGATGTTCATTAGCGGACAGATAATTTATACTTGTGAAGCTTCCTGTGACATTCAAGACAGAAAGTTTTATGTTTAAAAAATAAACTTTTCTGCTCACCTGGTCTTCTCCACACCAGTACTCTGTAGCATCAAGAATTCCCATTTTTTTAGTGTTACTTTCTCTGTGCCATGGAATGAATAAAATGTGTTTGGTTTGGTGTTTTGTTTTACAACTCTGCTTATACATGGTCTCTGATGATGTAACATATAAGGTTCAATGTTTCCACTTGGATACCCAAAGTACAGATAGAACGGATTATTGTTTAAAGCAATCTCATTGGAAGAAAGAAGATCAATTAGCTTGGAACTTATGACCCATTATTGAGTTATTCTATTCTTTGCTAAATAAAGCACTGCGTTGAGCATAGATAATCAATGGCATTATAAGAATTCTTGATTTTTTTCCTGCAGATGTTCTGAAACTTCTGTGCATTAAAATAACAAGGATTTTTTTGTGTTTTATAAAGAAAGACTGAAGGCAAAAAAACAGAAGCTGGGAAATAAAGCAGCTAAGACTGTTGAGGCAATTAAACCAAACAAAACCCAAATAAATTTGCAAAAGCAATGGTAAAGTGAAATTTGTCCAGTTTACCCCAGATAAGACAAAAATATTTGTTTCAAAATTTTCTGGCACAGCTTGAGACTATGCCCTCTTGTGCTGGTGCTAGTTGCGTGGGGGAAGAGGCTGATCCCCACCTGGCCACAGCCTCCTTTCAGGCTATATTAGGGATCAATAACATCTCTCCTTGGGTTCTTTTCCTCCAGGCTAAGCAACTGCAGCTTTCTCAGCTGCTCCTCACAAGACTTGTGCTCCAGACCCTTCACCTGCTTTGCTGTCTTTATCTGGATATGCTCGAGCACCTCAATGTCTTTCTTGAACTGAGGGGCCCAAAACTGGACACAGTACTTGAGGTGCAGCCTTTCCAGTTCTGAGTAAAGGGGGATCATCATTTCCATGGTTCTGCTGGCCACACAATTTTTTGTACAAGCTGGGATGCTGTTGGCTACCTGGGTCCAATGCTGGCTCATGTTCAGCTAGCTATTAACCAGCACCCTGGGGTCCTTTTCCACCAGTCAGCTTTCCAGCCACTCTTCCCTTGGCCTGTAACATTACACAGGGTTGTTGTGACCCAGATTTAGGACCCAGTACTTCACTTTATTGAACCTCATACTGTTGGCCTCAGCCCAGCTATCCAAAGCATACCTCCTGTATGCATGGAGCAGATCTTCCAGGAAACTGTGCTAAGGCATATGGAAAATATGGAGAGGATTGATGACAACCAACATGGCTCCACTAGGCTTCACTAACACCCTTGGATGCCTGCCCTCTAGTCCCACAGATTTGTGTACCTTCATGTGGTTTAAATGGCTCTTCAATTCTTTTTTCCCATAGTTCCCAGTGTACAGTGCTTCACTCACACTAATACTGCTTGGAGGTTCAGGAAAAAAGAGGCCCACAGAACAAGCATTACCAGTGAAAAGTGAGGCAAAAAAGTACTGAGGACTTTAGCCTTTTCATTGACATTTGTCACTAGTTCTTGAACCCACCTCCAACATTCCTTCTTCAGACTGATGACCTGTCACTAGTGGGGTTTCACAGGGTGCTGTCTTAGGCTCTGTGCACTTCCATATCTCCATAAAGAGCTTGGACACAGGACTGGAAGGGATACTAAGCAACTGTGGAGATGACACAAAAGTGGGAGAAGCCGTTGACTCCCTTGAAGGCAGGGAGGTCCTGCAGAGAAACCTTGACAAATTAGAGGATTGGGCAATCACCAAACATATGAAGTTCAAGAAAGGGAAGTGCCAGATTCTGCACCTGGGTTGGGGCAATCCTGGATGTATGGGGATAATGGGGAATGAGATGCTGAAAAGCAGTGCCATGGAAAGGGCCCTGGGGGTCCTGGTTGATGGCAAGTTGAATGTGAGTCAGCAGTGCCCTGGTAGCCAGGAGGGCCAACTGTGTCCTGGGGGGCATCAGGCAAAACATCACCAGCTGGGTGAGGGAGGAGATTGTCCCACTCTGCTCTGCACTGGGGTGGCCTCACCTTGAATATTGTGTGCAGTTTTGGGCAACGCAATATAAGAAAGATATTAAGCTGTCAGAGAGTGTCCAAAGGAGGGCAACAAAGATGGTGAAGGGGAAGCTGCATGAGGAGCAGCTGAAGTCATTTGGTCTGTTCACCCTGGAGAAGTGGAGACTGAGGAGAGACCTCATTGCAGTCTTCAATTTCCTTGTGAGTGGAAGAAGAGGGGCAGGCACTGATCTCTTCTCTGTGGTGGCCAGCAACAGGACCTGAGAGAGTGGCCTGAAGTTGTGTCACAGGAGGTTTAGGTTGGACACTAGTAAAGGGGTTTTCACCCAGAGGGTGGTTGGGTGCTGGAACAGGTTCCCCGGGGAAGTTGTCACAGCACCAAGCCTGACAGAGTTCAAGAAGCATTTGGCAATACTCTTGGGCACGTCGTCTGACTCTTGAGGATGGTCCTGTGCAGGGCTGAGGGTTGGACTTGATGAGCCTTGTGGGTCCCTTCCAGATCAGCGTGTTTTGTGATTCTCTGACAGTATACTTCAAGAAACCTTCTTTGCTGCCCTTCCCTTCCTTTGCTAGTGTCAGCTCCAGCTGAGCTTTGGCCTTCCTTATTCCATGACTACATGAGCTATCAGTGTCTGTGTACTCCTTCCATGTAGCCTGTTCCTACTTCCACCATCTGTGTATTTCCTTTTCATGCCTGACTTCAGTCAGGAGCTCCATATTCATCCACACTTGCTTTCTGCCTTGCCTGCTTGTGAGGAAGGGATGGTTCTTGTGCCCTGAAGAGGTGTGCCTATAGATTAGCCCGTTCTCCTGTACCTCTTTGAACTCCAGGACAATTTCCCATGGGATCATGCCAAGAAGCTCCCAGAGCAGGTTGAAATATGCTCTTTCAAAGTCCAGAGATGCAATTCTGGTATTGTCTTGCTCACTGCTCTCATGACCTTAAGCTCCGCAGCCTCTGCTATGCAAACTGCATACTTACTTGTTTGCAGACACTGTCCACAGTGCTAAGGAGTAATGAAGCTGCTAATGGTAATCGTATGCAGGTGCCTGCCGCTTTGGGGTGAGGCACACTTCACCAGATATCATGAAACTACAAGCCCACCAGAACATCCCTCAACAAAAGTCACACAGCTTGTGAGCGCCATCACCACCACATGCTCCTGCCATCTGCCTTGCCTTTGTAGTACATGGAAGTTGTACAGAGGTGTTTGCACAAGCACACATCAAAGCACTGATTATGACCTGTCACAAGAAAAAAAATGCTCAACCTTTGTGTTTTTAATCAAACCAGTACTGAAGCAGCTTGTTTTAAATTTAGTAACAAGCAATCATTTAAAGACACATTCAGGAACAGGAAGGGAAACACGAAAGGGGGAGTGTGCAGGCATTCATAACAACAAAATTAGAGAAAATGCTTCTAAGACACAAAATGTAATAATCTTAAAAAGACTAGTTTTCAGAAACTTTGTTCCTTGAAATTCTCTTATTTCCTTTTCATTTGAAAACTCCCCACAATGCCTAAATTAAGTGCAAAATAAGAGGGATGAGTAAACTGCCAGTGGGTTAATTAGATAGGTAAAATGACATCAAAGCCATGAGCCTGCTCTAGATGCTTTGCAGTCCACCTGCTTGGAACTATGTGACCTGTGAAGGCCATTTCCAACCTACAAGACTCTGTGGTTCTAAATATATGTTTAGATAGGATAGAAATATATAGTTTACAGCAACAACCATATAACAATTTGACCATTTCTCATTATTGGTAGGTTTAATAAACAATTTTTAAAATGATTACCTGTCCCTTGTACTGTCAATTACATAATTATCAAGTTTAATTTCATAGCATTTATATTCTATATATACCTAATTTACAGTTATTACATGAAATTTCATTATCGATGCTTGTCACTGGCAAATGCAGCTGAATGAACGTCTCTAGGATCAAGGTTCAAAGAATGCATTTGTATTGACTAACTAAATAAAGGTGAGGTGCAAAATCACTGGAGTAAGAAAGCTGCTAGGCCTTAGCTGAACAGCACTTCAGAAAAGTTTAGGGGGTAAAAAAATCCTTTGTTACCTTTACTTAGATATGAATTCACAGGAAAATAGAACATGAAAGTAGACTGGGAAGTTATATATTTCTTTGAGTCTATTTGTTTATTTACAGTGCTATGCACTGGCTCACACCTCTGAACAGATCAGCAGATATGGCCAGCAACGTGTATGGGATTAAGTTAACCCTTGCCTGAAATGAATTAAGGTATTATTGCAACATGAGCTGCTAATAAACCCCTTTGAATACAAACAACTGGAATGCCATATGATTCTGAAACTGTATCATGCTTTAAACTGGCAGTTTCAGCTAAGCCGGACCCACCTGACATCACTCCAGGGAAGCCTTACTGTGTGTGGGGTAGAAACTGCTCTGAAGTAAATAGAAAGACAGATGAATAAGGGGCAGGGGGGAAATCCCTGTTTTATTTCCTTGAAACAGAATTTACCGTTTGAATTTATGAATTTGAATCTCTCCATTTCACTCAGCTCACATCCTTGATGAAGATACCCTACTTGAGATTAGATCTTAGTATTCAAATATACTAGAGGTACACATGTGTATTAGTTTCAGAGAGACTGCTGCTGCAAGAGTGATTAAAAATATATTTGTAAGTGATAAAATAAATAAACCTGAAGTCAGAATACAATAAATACCAACATTTACTTCTATAATCAGGGTTCAAACCATCTACCACAATCAGGGAGTAAGAAAAGACCTTTTGATTCTGTTTTGGTCCACACTTAGATGAATATTTTAACTTTGGATGAAATTATTCCTTGTGTTATACCTTCTGATGGAATATCCTTTATTCTTAGAGCTCCAAGACTGCAATCAATGTCCCATTCTTCTAAATATAGAAACTCATAGCTCTCACTTGCCCAAACTCGTACACATTCCAGAAATGTTACCTCAATATACTTGTTTTAGAGCACATTGCCTCTAGTATGAAACCAGACTACCTTCCTATAACACCATGGTCTTTAAATACCTAACTGTACTTTCTACATGTTCAGTCCTAAATTCTGAATGCAGTTTGATAACATATAGAAGAATTATAATACCAAGCAGTGAGAATAGGTAAGAAGAAAGCAGTAATTTAGAGAGTGGCTATGCAGGTTATGTACTCCTTAGTCTCAGATCTTTAGAACAACTGGTATAAAGTAGGAGCCTTTAACAGATGCCTTGGAGAAATTTTAATGGACTATCAAAATTTTAGAAAATAAAAATGGAAAAATCCTTCTCTTATTTAAAAGGTAAGAACTACATGTTTATATTTATAGACCGCTTGCCAGCAATAATAAAACTAGAATAAACTCCCTTAATTGCACGAAGAAATAGAAGAAGTCATCATGGATTTATCATGAACACATACTGTCAACCAATCTCTGACATATTAGGAGACCCTGAGAAGAGAGTAAAAGCTGCAGATGTCATAACTTCTCTTCCCTAATTCTTTTGATGTGACATTCTGATAAACAAGCTGGAAGAGCATGATGCAGATAAAAGGGGTGTAAACCAGTAGAAAATTGTATTTGGAAAACAGTTATTAGTAGTTCCCTGTCAAAAGGGCGGTCTCTATCAAGAGTGGTACTGCAAGAGAATGATCTATTTTTACTATACCTTTGTGACTGGTAGAATAAAGGGAATATTTATGAAGGCAGCACATGAAGTACTGGGGAGCGTTAGGACAGAGGACTACAATAGACAGTCCAGAGCAGACCAGATAGAGGAGTGGCAAGTGAGAAGGAAGCAGTGCAGAACTCATGTACAATACACTACAACTAAGCAAAATAAATAAATGGCCTACATACAGTGGGGAGTAACCAGCCAGGCCGTGGTAGCTCAGAGGCAATCTGGGAATTTAGTACATACAGGCTGAACAGAAGTGGAAATGTCATATTGCACAGGAGGGAGATCTCATGCTACATTTGCAACATAAAAAGTAACCTTTTTCTCTCACGTTAGTAAGCCTCATTTAGAGTGCTGCATTTAGTTTTAGGCATCAGCTGAAGGTAGTTAGGAGACAAAAACATGAATGATCAGAGGTTTAGAAAGACATCAGCATTGAAGAAAGATTGAATGGCTGATGCCAGCTATGCTTAGGGTGAAGAATGAGGAAAGAACATGATGAACTTCCAAGAATAAGTAGATAAACCTCTTCGAAGCCCATGGAGAGTCAAAAAGGTTTAACAAGAGGAACATAGAAATACATAGCCTCAGAGAAGCTATGATTTTCCAGAACTATGTAAATCAACATTAAAAAAAATCTGTCAATATATTCTAAGTTTCTCTGAGGAAAATATAGTTGAACCTGCCTTAGGGTAAGCAAATGGCTTGAATAAGCTCTATTCTCCCTTCATTTTCAGTGACTGAACACCAGAACAGACCTCTAAAGTCTTCATACCTGCATAATGGAGAAAGTAAAATTATGCAAGTACTACTTGCAAGGAGTCTATGAATTCATTCCTTGCCAGTGACTTGAAACACTCATTTTATACTGATTAATTGTTTTATTTATGTGGAAAAAACTTGTGGAACTAATGTTAATGTGAATTTTTGCATTTGAATGCTTTGAAATGACAATAACATGGTAATGATGAGCCTCATTACTTTGTGCATTTTATACAAGCCATAGAACATGTATAAGACAGTTTTCTGATAGAAGTCAGCCAGAAGATAAAGTCACTCCTGTGCAAAATACGTTTTGGTCCATTTATGTCTGTTTTAGCCTGTTTTCAAAGTATTTGTGTCTAATGCGGAGTGAGACAACTTGATATAGTTCAAAATGTAAATCTATGTTTGTAAGACTCCGGATCCAAACCACGTGCTTGCACAGGTATTTTGCTTATTTTTAAGACTCCAAGAGTTCCCACAGAACTTTTGCAGAGCCTTTGGTTCTTAATACCTTGAGATCGCATAAAGACAGAACATTGCATACATTTCCCAAGAGTGTTCTTTTAATTTAGTGAGAGAATAAACATTTTGGCCAAAGTTTCACAAGGTTAATAAACAACCAAGGAAAAGAAATATTCCACAAAACACCCAGCACTCGCCAACTCATACAATTTAGCACAATACAGCCCATCGGTTTTGTTACCCAAAATATTAAGAAGGAAAGAGGAAAGAAAGAAAGAGAGATTATACGAGTAAAAGGAAAGAGATTAAGAGAAGAAACAGGGCTAAAGAGAGAGGGAAGAAAGAAGGAGTAAAGAAAGAGATTAGAATAAGAGAAAAACAGTTACCGCTGAGAGTCCTTACATGCTGACGGACAGAGAAGGACGAGAGAGAGTAAACTCTCTGCCACTGCATTTAGGTGGCCTGGCCAGTGTGGTCACCCATCCCAGGTAGGACCTCCAGCTCACTGACCACTCTGCAGCTCTGGGCCAGAGTGAGAGGCAGTGCAGCCAGTCAGAGGCTGGGTCAGGGTTCCAGGGGACGTGGTGTGGGCGGGTTACCAGGTTGGCCTGTAGGTTGACAGCTCTGCAGTGGGGCTTCTGTGCACTTGGCCATGAGGCTGCAGGTGAACCTGACACATTCCCGCCACATACAGAGTTTGTTCTGATACAATAATCAAATAATCCAGTGAGATTTGAATCCAGTGTCTCACAATGTTTAACTCAACACAAAGTAATGAAGAACAACCAGACAAATTTAATGCACAAATTCTATTGATTCAGTTTTCTCTAATGATTAGGGAAGTGTCTGAATATGAATTCATAAATGTACTTGTGGGTGGAGTAAAATTTCCTTTTATAGTGGCAGGAATCGTTTACAAATTTTATCTTCTAAGTCTACTGGATGTGTACCCACACGGGCGAAAAAAGTATAACAGAAAGTATCTAAACTGGTTTTAAAAAAGAAAAGGTTAGCCTGAGAGGTGAACTCCATTTCATTAAATTTGTGGCTACATTATTTTAATGTAGCCTTGAAAACTATGAGATTGGAACAAATACAACAGTGATTAAAGGTATCTGGTGAAAAACATAGTTTATATAGGTGCTTACTGATTTACACTTTCGATGTGTGAAAGAAACTTGTATTTCAAGAGGCTCTCCACTGGCAGCCTTTCCACTGGGAATGTCCATCTGCTCTGTCATGGAGTCCTCCACAGGCTGTTGAGCAATACTTGGCCCCTATCTGCATCACCTCTCCTTTTTCTCCATCTGGGGTGTGCTCAGGGCTTGTTCTCACGCTTTTCTTCTCACTGCTCTTTGGTGTTCTTGCCCTTTGTTAAATATCTTTACACAGTGGCAGCCCTGGTCTTGCTGCCAGGCTTGGCTCAGTCCCACAGTAGGTCTGTGATGTACCTGGCTGTACCCGGCCATGTGCAGCCTAAGGCAGCCCCAGCCTATGCCCCACAGCTTCCACTGCCAAGTACATTTATGAATTTAAAAATTTAAATGAATTTAAAATTCATTTAAGCCACTGTCATTCTTACTAAGCATACTTGTACTCTTAAGACATGCCATTAGACTCCTAAAATCTTTGGTCAAACTCTTTTCTCAACTTCTCTATCTCTGATCATGCTACAAGATCACCTTTTTTAACCTTGCAGATTTTTCTCCCTTTACAATTTTACAAAAAATTCTTCCAGTTAAGTACATGTGACAGTTTCCTACAAAGGAACTGTCTCTCCATGCAGGGGCAACACCACTATAGGTCTGCCCATCTTTCTCACAGTACAGTGATTCATGAAAGATACTCATAAAATCATCATAAAAGCATTAAGAAGAAAAGACAGAGAAGATGGTCAGAAAGTAAAAAACCCTGAAGTCTTAAAATGCCAAAGTTCTTCCTGGGATAGTAGAAGGCAAGGCTTTGATTCACTGCTATTAGGGAGACACTGAGCCATAAAATGCTTAAAGACCACAGTAACTGTATATGGGATCTCATAAACCTGATAAACAAATCATCATCCTGAAAACTGAAGACATCAGTGTCTGCAAGTCTTTCAGATTTGACAGAAAGAATGGAACAGTTTGGAAAAGATCCAACAAGAAAGAAATTTAAGGGGAGAAAAAAAACAACCAACCAACAACAAAACAGTGAGAAAGCCAAAGAAATCCTTAGGAAAGGCCCTGTTAGGAAGCTTGAGAAGACTGAGGCTGCCGAAAATGAACGAAAAAAAAGTTTAAACCCCACAAACTGACACAGGTGCAAAAATCACTAAAACTCAATTAAGATGAAAAAACATTATGAAGCACAAGATAGGGAAGACAGAACACAGACTTTATCAAGAAATAAAACTACTTAAATAGGAGATTTAGTCTGTTTATTCAAATACACGTAGAATAAATACAAGAGCAGATGTAGCAATCTAATCATATCTATTTATTGCCCATTTTCTCATCACAGGAGGTACATGCTGATCTTTGTTTTGATTGTCTAATTAAAATTCATTTTGCCTTTAGCTCTTCTCAAAGCTCTTTTTTTCATCTCATGACTATGCTTTCTCACAACTTCTTAAAAGAAGGAGTAGGGCAGATAAACAGCTCCCTTGTTATTAGTGTATTTACTCCATCATATCTGACACTTCTCTGTTATTTAGAATCACTCATTGATTCATATTCCACTTTCACACAAGTTACCAATATTTAACAAACTTAAAATCTTGCAAATTGCTAAATTTTCACACTTATGCATATACATGAAAGGTCTTTTACTTTATTAAGCAACTAAGTTTTATGCCGGTTTTCACTGGAGCAGAGTTAATCCCCTTCACAGTAGCTGAGGCTGTGTTTTGGATTTGTACTGAAAACAGAGTTGATAATATGGAGGTATTTTTGTTGTTGCTTTGACAGCTTACACAGAGCTTACACAGAGCCAAGACCTTTCCTGCTTCTCACCGCACCCCACAAATGAGGAGGCTGAGGGTACACAAGGAGCTGGGAATAGACCCAGTCAAGACAGTTGACCTCAGTTTGTCCAAACAATATCCATGTGACATCATGATTGGCATATAAAGCTGGGGGAAGAAGAAGGGAGGAGGGGACTTTTGGAGTGATGCATTTATCTTCCCAGATCACTGTTATGTGGGATGGAGATCTGCATTCATGGAGGTGGTTGAACACCTGTCTGCCCATTGGAAGTGCTGAATGCGTTCATGTTTTGTTCTGCTTGTGTGCACAGCTTTTGTTTCACCTGTTAATCTGTCTTTAACTCAACCCACGTGTTTTCTCTCTCTACCTGCACAACATGTGTTCGTTATTTATGAGAGCAAATACATCTCATCAGGGTATCACAGAATTGCAGAATAGCTGAGACTGGAATGGACCTTTGGGATATTATGTAGTCCAACTCCGCTGTTCAAAGACGGCTCACCTAGAGCAGGACCACATCCAGTTATGTTCCCATATCACCAAGGATAGAGACTACAACACCTCTGAGCAATTTGTGCCAATATTTAACCACTCAGTTGGAATTTCCTGTGCTTCAGTTCCCACCCACTGCCTCTTGTCTTTTCACTGAGTACCATTGTGTTAAAAATTTCATATTATTTGAAAGTAGAATAAGTAGTAAAAATTGTGAGGCAGCAAACTGAACTTCACCTGTTGTGTAAGTCAGAGCTGGGTGATAGTGAAACCTGGAGCTAACAATCTGAACCTTAATAATAGTCTTCCAATGGTATCAGGTTATTAGATCAGGACCACTATGTTGTTCATTTAAAAGGGAAAAAAGAAAAGTAATAGTTGTTTCTTGACATTTAAAGTAATAGTTTCATCTATTGGCACAATTTTTGCAGCACTCAGGTGCCCCTGGGGATCATACTTGGTTGCTACCTGTGCCAAGTCCTCCTTCACCTGGCAGATGTGGTAACAACTTGAGGGGTTGTATCAAAAGGTCTACTAACTTTTTACTCAGTCTCTGGATATTCAGGATCCAAACAAAGTAAGATGATAAGACATTATGGCTGGTGCTGGTTAAAAATAACCTTCTGTCTCATATACTGCAGCAATCGTATCACAACTGTTCCTATTTTTAAGGTCAGTAAAATAGTTGTGCATGCTTATAACCTAACTTCAGACTTGGACAGCATGTCACATGTTGGCTTTTCCTTTTCCACAAATGTTACTTGTTTTCTTTTAGTGACTAACACATTCTTCAACATATTTGTCAAGTTAGTACTTGATCAGAAAAGGTTGATATTTATTGTACAGCAAAAGGTATGGAAACAGCAGAAAATAAGATAATGTGGAGCCATGAAAGCAGCTGGAATGAATCTTGGGTTCTGGTTCTCTGGTTGAGCTGTAGTCACACTCTGAAAATCTTGAAAATCAAGATTTTCAAAATGTGTTAACATTTTGAGGTTTTTTTCCCTTTTTTCTTAGCCTTCCCCTAGTAAGACAGAGCAACTTGAAGGATGTACATGAAGGAAAATCTTGATTTATGACTTTATTTACACTTTTTCTCTCTAAGATTCCCAGTCACGCTCATTTGCATAAATAGAAACTGATTGAGCAAGAGTGCAGAGAGGAATCATTCAGATTATTGTTGCTGAGTTGTGTGTGCTCTGTCACTTTCCGTAACAATCACGGAGGTCTTTCAACCTTGATAGACTAATTCCATCATGACAATCACTGTGAAAGTAGATCTTGTTCTTCTCTAAAGGCTGTCACCCTAATCAGCTATTTATTTTACAAGTGCTCTGTGTTTGATCTGTGTGCAGAAAAGTTTATTAAGATTATTATGACTGTCATCACCATATTGATGACAGCCATCACCCTTTCAGTACTTAAAGAGGGCTTATGAAAAAGGAGCATAGTGACTGTTTACACTGACAGACAGTGTTAGGACAAGGGGGGGACAGTTGTAAACTTAATGAGGAGACATTTAGGTTATATCTTAGGAAGAAGTTCTTTACTCAGAGGGTAATGAGGCACTCAAACAGGTTGCCCAGAGAACTGCAGTCATACTGAGTGTGGGAATCTCTGTAATTAACATCAATGTTTTACTAAGGAATCTACGTGTATGGATGTATAAGTATGATGCCTGTATAGTACATACATATACTGATAACTGTTGATAATGATGATAACATAAATGTGAATTATTCTGAGTAAAATACATAGTAGGATTTTCTTTTATGATGCTTAAAAGAAAACTTAAAACTAGGAATTAACCTTTCTGCCCAAATATGGTGACACTGTTAGAAGACTTAGCTTATCATGTTTCCTGTCTACCAATTAACTAAAACTGTCAAGTCAATAAGAACTCTCTTTAGCTTTGGTTAGGATGATATGCACTTGTGGATAATGAACCAACATAAATATTAAGTTATAAATCATAAAAATGAAGTTAAAGCTATACAGAATTTCATGGCATATATGATAGACTAGAACATTTTCTTTTTGATTCAATGTGGAAAAGAACAAACAGAAACTCAGAGCCAGTGGAAAAAAACCTGAGGTTTTCTAAATTTTTTAAAGTACAATATATTTTCTCTTGCACTGCTCAAAACCAAACATTTTTCATCTTTTATACTATGCCAATAAAATTGTGTTATTGAATATCTGATATTCCAATACAAATTCTTCTTAAGAGAAATAAAAAATAGACTATCACATAAATGTATATGTTTTATAAGATGCTAAGATATTACTATTACTTCTATAGTTAATAATACTAATATTCTTCATGTTATCACTCATACCACTTCTCAAAATGCCATACATTTCAAAAGAACAAAGTTCTATCTCCTTATGAATTAATATAATGTATAATAGCTTGCTTTGGAGAGGTAGATGGTTAAAATAAGAGGAATGACGAGAAGTTTTAAATTTTAGTCCAAATGCCTCTTAAATGTTCTCCATTATCTTTGTCCAGGAACGGGTAAGCCAAGATCGCCAGTCATTGCAAAAACTGTGGATCAACTCTCAGGGAGGTTATTAACCTTGGAACAATAGTCAAGCAACCACAGTTAATAGCTATTTCCTTCTTGAAACCAAGCTTTGCTTCTTATCACTATTCTTAAATCTTGTATTGTCTGTAAATAATTTCTAAAGAAGGCAGGTGTGATTTAAAGGCACCTGTGCTTTGTTCCAGTACTACAATAATTGTGAGACTTGATCAACCAATGCTTGCAAAATCCATTTAGATACTTGGCTGAAAGGCAATGTTGCTATACAAATTTGTGGTTTTCATTCTTATTCTCACATAAAATGCAGACAGCAGAATAAAGAAATCCAGTAATGAAATTAAAAAGTACTTACAATGTAATTACTGTAAAAATTGTGCAGTTTTTGGTGGCTAAATTCTTTCTTGTTTGGTTTTTTCCCCCAAAATAATTGGAATTCAAATGTACAGTGAACTAACTCTCCTGAGTTTACTTAGCAGGATTTGTGTTCACAGCCACATATTGTAGTTTTCATTAAAAGGATAATGACAAAAGTCATGTTATCTTGAGTTTTGAATTTTGAACATAATAGAGTGGCACAAATCCCATTACTCAAGAAACATCTGCCCTTGGTCCCTTAATCAAAATCTCCTATATCATTCTCTTCCTGTAAATCTTCAAAGCACAACAGCTTGTAACTGTTCCAGGGGAATACAGTATTTCCCTCAGGCAACCAGATAGTTTGAGGCCCCTTCATAATCAATTAATTGCTAAGTATCTTCTGCTTTGCTGTATGTATTTCTCCTGATTCAAGAAGGTACATCAGGGCGCTCAAGCAGTAAGAGGTCACCAAAAAGGAAACACATTAAAGACAGAAAATACAAAACATAAAGCCACAGGTAATGTAAACGGCATTTACTTGCCAAGCGATGAACCAAATAATTGTCCAGGGGAATTAGGTAGTGCTGAAGAACAGGTATTTAAAATATTATCTAGCAGCAGCCAAGTACCACAGGAAGGAGAGCTTATAGCACTCCATTAGCTGGCAGATTCATACTAATGGCAGCCAACAAAACAAAAGATAACCAGAAGTTAAGACAAATGGACAATGAAAGAAAACTCCATCTCATATCTATAATGCCTACAAGAGAGTCAGGCAGTCTTTTACAGGGAATAGACAATGCTCCACTTATAAATCAAAATTACTGTCACAATTTTTGATATTTTTGTTTCAGTAAAATGCCAACATTGGACTCTGTGTAAGAATTTAAAAAAATAATGGGGAAACATTTCAAGTTAAACAGTGTATTTAGCATTCGAATACAAAAATCATTTTCATCTGGAATAAGATCACAATCTATGCACCTAGTTATAAGTCTCAATTAGTAAGGTATCTTGCCTGCCTTATCATGCAGGGTGACAAATATGTGTACTTTTAATACATATATTTTCTCAAGTAGTTGTGCAACCTAGCTAGCATGAGTAGTAATAAAAATAAATGTGTGACTTTCAAATGTGCTAACCATCAGAGCAAAAATATTCCAGAGACCGTGGTACATATACATCTGGTTAATATACATTAATGATGATTGACACTGTAACCACACTGATTGACTTAAAATAATTACACACTTAGTATGTTGAGAAGACCACTCCAGTTCCTACTTACACTTAAGAACTGACCAATGTTATAGTCTAAGTTTGGCGTAGTTTCGAGTGCCACACAGTAAATAAGCTTTGCTCTGATTACATTTAAATGTGATACTGCAATCCAACCATAATAAATTGCATAAGAGCATTTATGCATGCATATGTAAGTATGGACTGTGTTATGGGTGATTTTTTTTCTACTCTGCAGAATAGAAAACTTTCAGAATGAGGGTGATGAAACAGATTGCACAAAGTTGTGGAATTTCTGCACTTGGAAGTATTCAAAACTTGATTGAATATGACCCCTGAAAAACTCATCTCACTTGACTCAGTTTTTAGCAGAAGATTGGACCTGATGGCACAAAAAGTTCCCTTCCAAATTAAGCCTAGAAAGCTTGGAGTATATGCAAATTACTGAATCTTGTCCTTATTCGACATCTACTGTGTTAATGTCAGTCTCAGATGAATAAGGAAGGTGAAAATCAGTACCTGCTATGAAATGTTCAAGTAAATTCAGCCTTTCTAGTTCAGCTGGTTAGAGCATGGTGCTAATAATGCCAGGGTTGTGGGCTCAATCCCTGTATGGGCCATTCACTTAAGAGTTGGACTCAGTGATCCTTGTGGGTCCCTTCCAACTCAGAATATTCTGTGATTCTGTGACTATCTGCCATCATACCTTGTAAACATCCTGAGTCATTAAAACACATGAAATGTTGAAATTGTGGCCCATTCCATTGTAGAGAAGAACTTGGTGGGAATATCAAAACCAAATGGTACAGAGATTTATTGGCTTAGTCATTTGTATGTTAACCAGAGGTGAACAGAACTGTGAAAACAGATTAATATTTGAGATCGGAGGGGAAAATCAGAATCACTGCATCCAAAAGAAATCATTAGATGTAATGCTGACAGCAACTTACATCCCTATCTAACTGAAGTAAAGTGACTCTCATTAGCTGTTCTCATTACAATACTTACACTGTAGTTTCATTAATTTGTGTACTTGCTTGTAATCCAAACCTCTAATGCCAAAGTTGTGAAATCCAAATTATGTTTTGCCTCTTTATTTCAACATGAAGTTTTATAGCAGGAATATTGTAGCCCTGTCTATAAAATCAGAATCAGAAATCTGTCTTCGACAAGGTCTTCTAAACTAATACAGTATTCTCCACTCACTGGTGATACCTCTGGCCTACTCATATCCTACCAGGGGTGTTACCCTGCTATCCACTTTCATATAATCCAGTTTCAAACAATTTGGGAATTATGCCAGAAACCATTGATTCTGAGTGCCACTTTCTGAAGTCAAATTCTCTATGATGGAATGCCATAAAAAATCCCATTGGACCATGTAGTTCTTGCCACCAAATTTCTATTTTGACTCTGCTCCCTGCTAATTCCTCTAAAAGAATTCATTACTTATTTCTGAATGAGTATGTGGATAAACATGCAAATGTATGTATAGCTATTCCATTTTAAATGGTTTTATCTTCATCATTTATCTATAATTGTTTGGGTTTCTACTCTGAATCTGAAGTGCTCTGCATGCACTCTTTCTTATGAAAGTACCCCTCAATTAAGCTCTGTGTTCCCATATTCATCACTGTCTTAATTGTTTCTAGACATACTCTATCATCATAGAGCAATGTGATCCAAAGGCTCAAATACTAATCTGTTTCTCTATTCTCCATTACAAAACGCAGTTTAGCAGTTTGAGCTGGCTCTAATTTCCTAAAGCATTTTATAAACCCTGGTATTTAAACTGAATTATGTGCAATATTGTAGTGTTTTAGCTGCATAGCACACACAAATTATTTTTTAAATATAAAACATGTAAAAAATGTTGAAATAAGAAAGAATTACAAAAATGGATATGTTGAACATACACTGGCCTAAATTTAATACAGTGTAATAAACCACAGTGATATAATGCTATAATATAGTATAGCTGTGAAATTCTGGAAATCCCTTTAGCTATACCAAAAATAATTCTAAAAAATATTTTTCAAGTATCTTTCAGTAATAGAATATTAAAAAATCAACCATTAAAAATTTTGATTGTATTAACAACATATGGTTTAACATTCTTGCTATTTGTTTACACATAATTCTGTAGCTAATAATTTTTTTTCAGTTAACTTGATTGTATTATTCCATACCACTGTTTTCAGAATTCCACAGTTGAGTTTCATCCCAAAAGAAACAGAACTACTAAGCAGAAATCAAAGAACTAGAAGCCAAAGAAATTCAATTCTATAGTAGGTCTTTATTGTAAAAATGCTACAGGTATACATAGATATGCATATAGGACCTAAAAGTAGAATTCTGGGGTTGCTTTTTGCTGCAGAAAAATAATTCTGTTTCAGAGCAAATCTGAAACATCCTCAGCACCACCTAGTTTAACTCATCTAGAATTAAATCATCAATGAAGCGATGTTAAAATATGAAGTATGATCTTCCGCAGTAGAAGACACTATTTTCCTGAAAAAAACAATTCTACAGCAATAAGCTGTCTAGAAAAGAGCTTCACCTCAGGGCCCCTTTCTTCATGTTTTTTCCCTTCTTTAGTGTACAGATTACCCAAAGCCCTGATACGATTTTTTGACAGATCTACAACTCTGAGTGGCAGTTGCACACAGGCTCAACTCTTTAACCTCATTCCTTCTGAAAACCACGAGGGGTTTTAGTATACATGGCAATTTGTATTTGCTTTCCATAAATAACATTTCAAGATCCTTGGAAATCAGCTTTTTCTTCTCCAGTTAATGTTCACTGGCTATGAATAATGGGAATCATAAGCATGAGTCAAGTGAATACATATGCTTAAAGAAGAATATTCATAAACATTGGTTTAGGTTTTCAGCTCTATTTTAACTACTTATGTTTACAGGCAACTTTAGTGTACTGATACTACAGATGGAGTACTTAAGCTACAAAGGTATTGTGCAATAAAACGTTAGTATGATATATAGATTAAAAAGAGCAATTCAGTCTTTAATGTGTGGACTAAGTAATGTAACAATGAATCCATGGTGACCATTCAAAATGAATTTCAAGAAAAAGAACAGTTTATTTGCTTCATAAAAACCTGTGAAGCATTCAGGTTGAATAACGTAAGCAGAATGTTGCAATATAAATCTTCTTAATTTACATCCAGGGTTTCATTATGCATATTTTATAGCACTCCACAGAACTTTAATTTACAGATTTTTGGAACTTTACCAACCCCAAAGAAGTGCTAAACATGCCTGTTGGAGCATTTAACCAAAGTAAGTCACAGGAGATTTCCTTAATGAGTACAGAATTATCATTTATTTGCATTCTTAGTAGATTTAAAGCAGTAAGGCCTATTAACAAGATAATGGTAAATGCTATTTGAATGTTAGTCTTCAGCAAACTATTCACTAAAATGAATAATTCAATGTACAAATTTCATAGTATGTAACTAAATTGATCCAGCATTTGCTCATCTCATTTAAGTAGGTAATTTGACTCAAAATGGCCAGTTACTGAGTAATGTGCAGCTGAACAGACTTCAGCAAATAAGTCTAATAAAAACTCTAGAATGTATCTCCAGTCTTCATTGACCTTTACTGTTGATTTTCCTAAATATTGAGCAGTATATACAGAAAGAAATAATAACTTGCCATTACAACCTCTGTATATAAACAAGAATATTTTTGCTCCTGAAGACATATCAGTGAATTTAATAATTCTTTTACAAACTTGCCCACTGAAAAAATTGAAATCTAACTGAGCATTACACTTCTACAGATTGGAAATGCTTAGTCTTCATTTCAGCTCTAGAAGCTATGGTGATATTCAAGGACTTGAGATGAGGAAAAAAATTATTTAAGGACATTAAAACTGACATCTCTTGATGGGACAACAGTTATTTCTATGACAATAGCTATAGTAGCATATGTCTTAGTGAAACAAGCAACCTCTCTGAGCACATGGGCACTGGACTGACTAGTGTTTCTTCTGCCACACAGCTGCATAAGTAATTTTCACTAGGAGTTGAAAAATAAAATTATCATAGCAAAACAGCTGTTGCTTAGAAAACTGTTAAAATTAGAAAGAATTGGACAGAAATCTCGTAGAATCATGGAAGTCTGGGTTGGAAGGGATTTTAAACATCATCTTGTTCCAATTCCCCTGCCATGGGCAGGAACACCTTCCACTAGAACAGGTTGCGCAAAGCCCCATTCAACCTGGCCTTACACATTCTCAGGGGTGGGGCATCCATAGCTTCTCTGGGCAATCTGATCCAGTGTCTCACCACCTTCACGGCAAAGAATTTCTTCCTAATATCTGATCTAAAACTACTGGTTTCAGTTTGAAGCCATTGGCCCTTGTCCTACCGCTGCATGCACTTGCAAAAAAATCCCTCCCCAGCTTTCTTGGAGGGCCCCCTTCAGGTAGTGAAAGACCATAATAAGGTCTCCCCAGAGCCTTCTCTGTGCCAGACTGAACAATTATGTCTTATGTGGAATTATCCATATCTCTGGGCTCCACCAAAAAAACATCTTATCAGAGCAAGTTTTGCTTCTCTTTCCACAACATAATTCCTGCATTTACTCAATACATTAATGTTTTTTCCTTCACAGAAGAGTAAGTTTTAAATCACACTGGAAGGGGGAGGGAGACACAGAACATCTAGCAGTCAGGTCCAAATGTGCTCCACAGTACCACTGAAATGAAAATGCAGATAGTTTGGTTAGGATCTTTGTTGTTATTATATTTTTCTTGCTTTGTTGGTTTTTTTTCAGACTTCACTTTTTGCTGTACTGAAACAGTTGGCTCTCAATCTCTTTACAGTACAAATCCAGATGACAAGTTCAGGGAAACAGGGAAAATAGGGATTTGGTCCTCATTTTTCTACATCACTTCAAAGTAGGAAACAAAGACTCCACAGACTCCCTCACTAACAGCATCATCAGCTAGTTTAAGAAGCATTTCTTTGTCTTGATTTATCCTATTTCACTAAGCTTTGGATCTGTGGTGGCACAAGTTAAATTTGTACTCCACAGCAAATGTATTCTCTGGTATTTTAGGTCAGCTTGATCATAAGATAACACAACTCCTTTTCTATTTATACTACAAAGATATCTTTAAATGAAGGCAGCAAATTGTAGAAATCTATGTCCCACTTTTTTTATGCAGCTGTTGGCACAAGGCCAGCATATGAATATCAGATGGCATAAGGTCCCACAAAGTGTACCAGCCATTCAAAGTATACCAAGTCACTATACCAAACACTCAGGCTTCATGCCAATATTGAAATTGTTAAATTTCAAAGCAGACATTATTTTTGAAAATTATATTACTCTACATCCATTGTATATCCAAACATTAATACCTAAAACCCACAAAAGGTGATATAAGATTTTCTTGCTGGTTTAGGGATGTTTGGCATTTGGCATGTTTTAACTTAGTTTTAAAATAACTCATTTTTAACAGTGTAAATGAACTTGCATGCAATGATCCTTGGAGCTTTTATCATGACACATTATGCTGGACCATGCTATAAAGCTATGTCATGTAGAGGTTAAAATTTGCATAAACATATAGATAGATTTTTTTTTTAAAAGGAGAAAAACCAAGCAGTAACAACTAGATCAGCTGCTAATGCATCTAATGATACTGAACATTGGCAATTTATTTTTAAACTATTGCTATCTGTAAACAGTGGGGAATTTATGAAATAGTTTATGAAATATACAGTGTATAATGAATGACCTCTAAAACTCCTGATTATCATTTTTTTGCTCAATAACCCTATTAATGTCTTCAAAGACAAATGCTGAAACATGATCACATGCTCAGAGCTTTAGGATACATTTAGTTACAAGGATTGCATACTAATATGAAGGTTAAATTGATGCAAAGAGTATAAAAGTTAGTGAAATGCACCTAACTTTCACTAGTATGGACTAGATCTGATACATCCAATTTAAAAGTAGGCAAGGACATGGAATTAAAAAACATACAAACCAAAAAATGTACCTCTAATAAAATGCCCAGCAAAGTATGTGCAACTGCTTGTTCAAGTCTGTAACCATAATGAATATGAACAAAATCTTAAAACTGTGACCAAGATAAATGAGAAAAAAGATGAAGATACCCTGTGAGGCCTAAATTAGTTTCAGCAATGTATTAACTCCAAACTCATACACATGCATATATTATCTTACAATATTGATCGACACAACAATTTTGAGAATTGTTATTCTGAGAAACAAATTATCTTTTGCCTTTATTTTTTAAAGATTTTGTCCCAAAAATGTAATCCACATGATCTTATGTCTAACTCAGAAGATCAGGAAATAAAAAATATGTCTAGAAAGATAAGTAGAAACAGGAGGAATTGTTTTAAAGAATAGAGTTTTTAGAGAATAACGAGCAACATGAATGGGGAATGTCATTCTCATGACGTCTTTTATCTGTATGGGTGTGTATGCATGCATATATATTGCCTGTCTACTTTATGCCATTTCTAGTGCTTTTTCATCTGTGACTGTAGTAAGTTAATAAACATTTCTGCCCTGTGTCTGTGCATAGGACATTTTTCAGTTTCATACAAAATTCACAATGTTAGCTAAGTGTTTTATGCTCCTCTACAAAGCAATTACTGATTCTCCTTTTTGCTAGATATGCTTTTGAAAGCTAAGGGATTCCAATATAATCAAGGGTCTAGATGACAAGCAGTTTTGTATAAGGTGCTCAATTCTTTTGTAACTTGTACTTTTGGGCTTATCTTATGTTGTCAGAGGCAGCAGGCAGTAAGTTTTATTCACCATTAAGAATTCTGCTGTTTTCTTTTAATCTGACATTTTATTGCTAGGAAAAATTGCATCAATAAATGACTCCCAGGCCTGAAATAGCTATAAAATAAATCCATGCTATCAATAACTCTTGCACTACTGTTGCTACAGACAGATTCAAACACATACACTGGTAGATCCCTGAATAAGCTTTAATAAATACTGCTGTTTACCAAACTTGGTTTCCAAACTGATAAGGTTTTAATTACCCAATATCAATCATATACTGTAACAGTGATACTGTACTTAGGAGGTCTACTAAGATTACTGATGAGAATGTTGTATGAGAACCCCAGGAATACTGATGTTACTTAGATTTTTGAAGAATATTTTTAGCAAATGAGTTTGTCATTACCTTCAGAAGGACCCACCTACCTAGTGTATTTATTGACATAAAGGCTAATATGTCCTTAAGATGAAAGTAAAGCCCTATGCAGAAGACAAGCAAAACCCATAAATTATTCTCTTCTTATTTTGAAATTTCAAGTGAAGCATGAGTAGGGTATTATCCTTGGAATAAGGATGTGTTACACAATGGAGAATTTGTTAGGCTTATTGTGTTGCTGAAGAACTGCAGGTCTAAACTCTTGAAAGAAATTTTCTTTTAGTTTTGAAAATCATACTTTAATGTAAAATTAACTTCCAAGGAATGTTATGTTTTTAGAAATCTCAGTCTTGAGACAATAGTGGTGGCATGCTGAAGTGTGTCTTTCTGATTCTATCCATAGCTGGAACTCAAGACCCCTAAGAGCATGTGTCTCTCATGCACAAACTTTTATAGAAATATGTAGAAACTCAGGAAATTTCTGGAAAGGCGATGGATCTAATGTTTCCAGAAGGCAATATGTAATTAATCAATGAAATATTCTTTTTCCTCCAAAGAAATTGACAGAAATAGTACTGTTACAAGCAGTTTTAGTTGTTGTTAATTTGTTACTAGTAAAATTTGTTTTATTTCAGTTGTTCTGCGGTCTGATAATAACTTCAAAACCTTAGTTCTAATAAAGACAAAATCCTTGCCCATTCACATTTTTTATACTTTGCAAGGGTTCTAATTTTGAAGCAATACTCCTGCTGCTTCTTCTTGACACTCATAAAAAATTAACATCCTTGTAGCAGGATCTGATTTGTTAGAGTCATACAAAGTTACTATTCAGGCTCTTTCAGTTAAAATTTTTTGTAAAAAAGAAAAGGCATAAAATACTTCTTATTTCTAGTGTTGCTGATATTAAGATAGAAAATTGCCACTCATGCACTCTACTGCTAAGCCAATAATATCTTTTCTAATTTTTTTCCTGTTTTAATATATAAGCTTGTGGATGATCATGGGCAAGTATTAAGACAAGAATTTAAGAATCTGAGTATTCAGGGGATGCAGATTTAACTTTTTTTTTCAGTGTTTCTCTTTACTAAAAGTATTCCCATTCAGCTTTCCATATATGAAAACATTCCTGTCTTATCATTAAAAAATATCTTTAACTTACATATTTTAAAGATGCTAATATTACAATCTGTATATACTGTAATTGATAACCTGAATTCAGAGTTGCTCTTCTCCAAATCCCTCATTGCAAAACCCTGAGGCACTCAAGACTTCTAGATCTCTTAAAAAATAACAGGGGTACTTCACACAGCATTGTCAACAGCAAAATTTTGGACAGTGCTACTACAGGAGATTGTGAAGAGAGAGAATATCAGCAAATTCAGAAAGAACAAAATTTCTTCACAAAAAACCATAAACGTATACTAAAAGGATAAGCTATGAATAGGCAAATGGACCACAGAAAGTGTCTAGGCTCCCATGCTCTTCTAAAACAGTATGTCTTCTAGGCACTGTTTGAATCAGAATTATGAGCTAAATAGATCACCATTCTGACCTAGTAGGGCATTTTATACTGTTTCATACTCTTACAAACAAGAGCATCTCATCTCTCACTACTGTAAAGGATATGGTAATACATACAGATCTACATCTGTATGTATTACCATTTCAGACATAGGCAGTTTTTGTGTTTCTTTCCAAATACAGTTGAATTACTTCTCAGAAGCAGCCCTAATTTATGATGACACAGGGAACCTGTTTTTGTGGTAGGTGACATTAAACAAGGCATTCCCATTGCATTAGATTACTTGATCCAATGCAGTTAGCACTAGAGGCAATTTCCCAAGATTGTATAGCCTGAAAAAGAGGTCACCACACAGTTCAGAAGCTGAGCTCCTCTGCACTGTGCCATGAATGGCTAACTTCCAAGGACCCTGCTTTTTGCCTTTATGAGGGCAAAGACTTCAGTCCTACATAAAAACAAGAGAGGAGTGACTTAAAGGTTTTTGGCAGAACATGGGGAACTGTTCTTAAACTGGACCAAAGCATTACAAATTAATTCAGATCAGAAGGGACTTCAGGAGGTCTCTAACTCAGCCTCTTTCTCAAAGTAGGGTCATCCATGAGGTCAGACCAGATTTCTCAGGGCTTGAGAGAGTCCATTCTTTAAAACATCCAAGGATATAGACTGTATACAATGTCTAGATCCCTCTGAATGACAGCCTTGTCCTCATATATGTCAACAGCTCATCCTCCCCTCACACACTCCCAACACATACACACTTTGCTGTAATATGCAAACTTGATGACAGCACACACCATTCACCTCCTCCAGGTCACTGATGAAGATGGTAAACAGGGTAAGTCCCAGGATAGCCCTTGGAGTACTTATTTTTTCATGCCATCAGACTGATTATGACCTATTAGCCACTACTCTCTGAGGATGACCATCCAGACAAATTTTTAATGTAGTTGTGTACCCACTCATAACATAATGCTGTAGCTTTGATACAAAAATACCATGAGAGATGCTGTTGAAAGCCTTGTTAGAGTTGATATAAATGATATCCACTGCTCTCCTGTCATCCACAAATCCGCATTTCATTACAGAAAGCAATCGTGCTGATCAGGCATGATTTGCCCTTGGTAAATCCATGCTGACTGTTCCAAATCATTTTCTTCTCCTTCATGTGCCCAGAAATGTGTTCCAGGAGGACTCACTCCATGCTTTTCCCAGCTGTGTCAGCTAAACCAGGACATCTGGTCATTTCAACCTAATTCCAGTTTCAAATTAAACTCATAGTACAGGTCATAATCAAATGAAGCCAAACACTCACCTTCAGACAACAACATCTGTCCAACTGATCGAACCAGGATGATTTCACAAAGCTGGACTGTGGATACACTAGCATATAGGTTGTAATAAAATTACCTTTAATAACAAATAGTTACTTTTTGTAAGCAATTTCAGTGACTGTGAAAGGAGCATGAACTCTGGGGAGAAGGTATAGACATAAATCAAGAGGAGTGTATTCTATTTAAATTTTTTATTGTGGAAAATACCATAGGCTGCTCTTTCAGATCTGTGCATTTCTTAAGTTTCATTAGTCTCTATCTATAATCACTTGCTGAAAGTGTACAGTTGTCATATAATTGTCACTTCATCGTCATAAATGAGACAGACAAATACACACATTGCCAGGGTGTGACTGGGGGTAGCGCCAATCCCAAGCACTGGGCACTTCCCTGGACACAGGCCAAAGCTGTGCCACAACATCAGCCTCCAGGTGCGGGTAAGTTGAGGGGAACCAGGCTCAACACAGCCCAGGAGACAGCTGAGCAAGACTCCCATGCATGGAGCCAGCCTGAGACCAGGCCAGGGCATCAGCCCCTCCAGGTCTGGGCTTAGGCCAGGAGCCATGGCTGTGCAGCAGTGGCTTCACCAAGGACCAAAGGCCAGTGCCTTAGCTGAAAGAGCCCTCATGGGCAGGGGTCAGCCCTGGCCATGGCCTCCCATTAGGGCTCCCAGGAGCCTCTCCTCACAGCCATCAGTGGCATGGGGCTGCTGAAGGCCACTCTGGTCCCAAGCCCTACAGGCCAACCTCCATGGGGATGTGCTCAGGGTCCTTACACATGCAAACCATACTGACAACTTCTGCTTCACTCTAGTAAGGTTTAGTGATTTTTATGTAGAAGGGGAACAGTTCTCATCCTCTCAGCTGCTATCTATCACAGAATCACAGAAACTTCAGTGTTGGAAGGGACCTCTGGAAATCACCTAATCCAATCCTCCTACCAAGGCAAGGCCTCACATGAACACATCCAGGTGGCTTCTGAATGTGTCCAAAGAGGGAGACTCCACAACCTCCCTGGGCAGCCTGTTTCAATGCTCTGCCACCCCCTATGTAATGAAGAGTCTTCAACAAAATAAAAGTATCTCCACCATTGTCCATCAGCAGTCTCAACCACCCCTGCCTGAATTCTGCAAACACATTAAAAAACCTTATGTCTACTTATATATGTTCCACATTTACACAATTTGAAAAACAGAAATTCAAGTGGGGTTTTATGCCTTCAAAATCAAGTATCATAACAGTATTGTACAATCAGTCATGTATTGTTTGTAATGTTTGAAAAATTGCCTAAAGAAACTTTATCAACTTCTAGTATTTTCTCAGTCCCCATTCTCATCCTTCAGCTATGATGGCCATAGAAGGGGAAGACGAGATCGGAGTAATTTGTCCAGAAAGATTTTTGCAAGTTCATTTGTGTTACAGTTCAATATTATTTTCTGCCTTCAAGACTGAAGTTTGTTATGAAAAATCTTTCTGTTCTCACTCCTACATTAATGCAGTTACTAATCATTAGCAAGACACAAGTACATTGACAACCAGTCTCTTCTGTCATTCCTTTGGAACAGAAGGATAATGAGTTGACAGATCAGGTTTATAACTTTCTTCTCTGATCATCACACTCATTTCTATCTTTGAAAAAATTAACTGCAATTTATTTCAAGAAAATTTCCACTTTATTTTTCTATTTTCTACTAATAAAAATACACATAAAGGAACCCTCAGGAAAAGCCTTCTGGAGCATTGTCCTGATGTTAAGAGAAATTAACAGTTGATATGCATTTGTGTTTCTCTGCACCACTCTGGAAGTTTTAGTACTAAGGTACTGGTTTATCAGTCTATATAGTAACACGCACAATAGGCAGAGTATAAACTGGTGAGGTTTTAATGGATGAGTCAGGCACAGGGGAAAGTCTTGAGGAAGGAAAAGGGGAGGGAAGTTTTAAACAGCAAAAGTATTTGAAACAGTAAATTATTAGTATTTTTGTAGGCTATTCTATTACAAGGCTATTCTGAGTGGACACTGCATATTTTAGAGTGCAAAGGTTTCACCTAGTTCTTGCCTAGCATTTAGAAAGAGAGGCCTTGTAAAGCAATTTTATAACCACTCTTTTGGTCCTGCATTCTTGTTGGAGATTGGACTTTGTAGCCAAATTTCATATTAACATAGAATGTATTTTTGAATGATGACTGTTCTGAAAACAAAATTTGATTTACCTTGTGTTTGAGATTTCTGTAACTAAAAAATTTTCACTAATTCCTTAACAAGTTCTTAATTCTTGTATCTGAAATATGTAATGTAGCTTGTAGCCAGTGAGAAACTTGCATGAGGAAAGGGCTGCACTGAAAGAGAAGGTAGATTAGATTGCAATATTGCAAAGTGCTAGGGTTACTCATAGGACAGCAGCAAACCCAACCCAACCTAGAAAAATTACTACAATGAAGATACCATCCCACATATTAGTCTTTCTTGCTTATCATATGCCACACAGATACACCTAAACACTTACCCTCTCTACATTTTAACATTTCATCTGCAGAATTTGAAAGGTATTTAAATGGGGAAGACAATGCACATTTTTTGACTTCTTTTTATTACAATCTGCAAATGAAGTCAATAACTATGACAACCTATGTTAATAGCTGATATATATAAAAGGAGACAGTGGAGTACAATGTTCTCATTGATTCATGATGGATGAGAAGGGACATAATTCACTAAAATGGGAAGTATATAGGTTTTTGCTTCCAAGGACTTCTAGGGGACCAATAAAGGCCTTGCTCTGATTTGAACCAAAATGACTGTGTCGCCATAATTTGTTCTCAGAATTACAATCAAATAGCCTTGATGCTGTTGACTACACGTGCACAATCCTGTTGTGCTCTTTTTCTTGTAGTTATAACTGAAAATAATTTGTCCCATTAGAGAAAATCTAAATATATCAAACTCTGGTCAGCTTTTAATCTTTAAACCTTTCACTATTAAGCAGGGCTTTAATGATCTGGTCTAAACATCAATATCATTTGGAACAGTAATATTCTTGGTGCTAAAGCAGTTATGTTTCCCTGAAAAGCAGAAACAGAATGTCATATTTCTCTCCTGTAAAATGTGCATGTAAACCTGAAGAGGTGAAGCTTTAAGTCTGGAGTTCCCTACTTCAGACTTTGCTTACATGACCCAAAAAAAGACTTTAATTTAATCTTCTCAGCAATTGTCTTTTCCCTGTGTTGAATACTTTCTTAGTTTATGTTTCAGACAGGTTTTACATAAGATTTTACATGAAATAATAATGTAGTATGATCCTCATTGGAAAGGGAAAGCAGTTCTCAATATATGTCCTCAGTGAAGAGTTCTCATAATCACAGCTTCATTTAGGAGAACTTGTTTGTGGAGCCGAGGACAAAAATGAATAGTTTCCTACCTAGTGATAAAACATTAAACCTTTTTAAGGGTGTTCATATGTCATTAAGCTCCTTCCATAATTTTTGACAGAGTTCAGTGAATTTCAATAGGGATTAAAGAACTACAGAGGTTTTGGTGAGATACCTTGTGGGGGGCCCCAGATGGCCTGGGGTCTGTGTGAATTAGTTGGACTAAAGAAGGAACTTCTGCACAGCGACAAGGTGGCATACACGGGAGGAAAGACTGTAACACAGAACGGAAGTCCGATCTCTGAGTGCTGAGTCATTGCTGTGTGACAGGCACAGTCTGTGTGTCCAATTAAGAATTATTTATGTATAGAGAAACCAATAGTGCATGGACATGTGTCGATACTAATGTCTATATAAACTGCAGCTTCTGATACAATAAAAGTCCTGTTTTCGGAAGAAGACGTGTCACTTCTTGACCTACCCCGACAGCAACAATACCTTTAATCAGTTTTCTTAAAATTACAGTAACCATATCTACTATAAGAGGATACCGAACTGACTTCAGAACAGTTCACAAAGCCCGCAGTTCTAAGCAAAGGTCTGAAATCTCAAATTTGGCAGTGATTTGGAAAAGGCTGAGATAGCCACATGTAGCAAATTGTTTCTTCTCTGTATGCATAGCCAGACAAGGAGATGAGAATAACTGAAATGGTATGTTTGATGTCTCAGTAACTTTAGAGGTATTTTAATAGTACAATCCCTTTCATTCAAAGGAATAACTTTAAATCACTTCAAAGCACTTCATAAACACTGCAAATTAAGAGATCGAGGACTTGAGAATGTAACGGATTAGATAAAAAGAATAATTAAAGTGAAGTTGTTGTTAGTGGCTTAACAAATTTTCATGAATAATAACTGTGTATTTTAAACATGACTAATGAATTTGGATGTCTCTATCCTACATGACTAACATGAAACATGTTAATGAATTTGATCTTTAGAGGAAATACAGTCAATGTTCTAGAAAATCGTCCCTTTTTCTGACATCTAAATTTAAATATTTAGTCACTTTTTGACAAAGAAGTCAGCTGACTGGACTTCCCACAAGTCACTTTAACTGTGTTTCCTTAATGAAAGGACCTAATTCTACCTTCACTTATAGTAATCTGACAGAGGTTTATTTTTTTACTTCATATGACAACACTGAAACTTTTTATATCTGTAAAAACTTGAAAACCTATAAAAACTGCATACATGTGTATGTTCACATAAATGAATAATACTTCTATTAGCAATTTAAATATTTGTTAGTACATACTGAAGGTTTTTTTATTTAGTTCAATGAAAAACAAAGATGTGCTGTATATCTGTTTATTTGCAACTCTTCTGAGACGTGGCTGAGTGAGATGGAGTTGTTTAGCTTCAAGAAAAGGAGGCTCAGGGGGACCTTATCACTCTCTGCATGTACTGTACTGTCACTGCTAAGCAGGGAGAGCTTAACATGTTTGCTGTCTAGAACAACCTGAAAGGAGATGGTAGATAGGTGGGGATCAATCTCTTCTCCCAAGTAGCAAGCAACAGAACAAGGGAAAATGGCTTCCAGTTGCAACAGGGGAAGTTTAGGTTGGATATTAGGAAAAAATTCTTCAACGAATGGGCTCTCAGACATTGGAACAAGCTGCCCAGAAGAGCAGAGAAGTCACCATCCCTGTAGGTATTTAAAGATAAGTAGTTGTGGTGCTTAGGGACATAGCTGGGCTTGGTAATGCTGTTAATGGTTAGACTCAATGATCTAAAATATCTTTTCCAACCTAAGTCATTTTATGGTAACTCATGTTTTCAAACATAACAGTATTTTTATTGTAGCGTCCATCAATCAGAAAGCAATGTCTCCCCATGAGGATACTCTGAAAATAAAAGTCATCATGATAAGTTCTCAAAAAAGGACACAGATCAGGATCACAAAATGCTGAAGCTATTTTTATGACTGAGATATAAGAGATTCTTCTAAAACCAAAATGGTTGCTGTGTTTAATACGTGGAGATATCTGAAGTTGCATAACATGACTTGTGTTAAGAAAGAAACTGAAGATAATTCATTTTTTAGACTGTACATTACCAAAGTAGTAGAGGTTAAGCAGTTTAATCAATATTATCTGTTTACGTTCTTTTGAATGCAATACTGAGTCTTCCAAATTTAGTTATACATAACATAAGATATAAGTGATATTTACACCAGCCATTTGCAGCTGCGGCAACCAATGAATGCTTCTACTCATTTTGTTAAGCTGCCCAACTTTGATTATTGTGAGGTCTCAGTTTCACCTAAATCAGACTTTAATAATTTGGATTCAAGTATTTCATGCTCACATATTTATCATTCTGTTATAATTTATTAATTTATTTATCTTAAAGCAAAAGCATACCTATTTCTGAGAGTAGAATGAGGAGAAATATGTCTCTGCCTAGAATGGAAAAATGTAGTTGCTGTTTGAACTGAAAACCTTTAAGAAGGTAACAGGTGAACTCCTGTATTTGGATGCTGAACCACCTTAAGCTGGCAAATGCACAACAGTCAACAGCACTATATTTTCTGAGTCAGAATTGCCACACACAGCTTTTTAAGGCAATTTTCAAACTACTCCTATGTGCTCAATACAACGACAAATTTCCAAAGTTCTACAATTGTCTGAATACATTTGTACTTTCCCACACTTTTTAGTGATGACCAGTATTCAGGGCAGTACTTGGTGAGCACTTTTCAGGGGTCAACACAAAAACACAACAGTAAAAATGCCAACATGGTTTCTAATTATTGCTCAAAGCTTTTCTCATCCTGGGCGGAATCTTAATCTAATTTTGATTGACTCATGTACCAGTAGCCTGTGAAATGATGGTGTTTGGTTTGTATGTAGAAGGAAAGCTCAGAGAATAGTTATAACTAGACAGTGACCTGTAAAACATTACAGTAGGACCAGAGACGTATTGGTAAAGACATTAAAAATAGCTGGATAAGAAAACTAAGCCTTCAGATCATTAATAGGGAGGTATTCCAAAACTAAAGGGACTCTAAAACAAGGATGTAGGAAAGTAAAATGGTTGGGAAATGCGCACAAGAAGACGGTAGTATTACATTATTGGCTTAATCTGTATACAAGATGCATAATGCTGTGGTAAATATTCAGGTATGAAACAAAAGTGTGAATTGTTTGTACGATTCTCTCCCCTGTTTGTTTCCCTAGCTGGAAATTACACAGCACCTGAAGCAGGAAATTATATGAAAAGACATACTATTCACAAAGCCAAAGGAATAGAACGTTCTGAAAAATGTGCATGACGGAAATTGCACTATTTTTTCATAGCGTTCTTATGAAATACATAGTAAATCACACATACACATTTTTCTGCAGTTCATCACTGGCTTGATACTCCCCTGTCCTTGAATGGTCAACTAAGTAGCCAGCACTTCTGCAAATCACAGCTGACTGAAACAAATACCTGTGCTCTACAACACTAACACATCCTAAAAAGTTCAAAGATGCCAAAGAGGACTTTGAAAACTAGTGGATACTACTTCCCTGTACCTCTGTGCATCCCTGACCCTTATCCATAAAAACAGTTTTAAGGTAAAAGCATGTTGTGAAGATAAATGAATGTTCTTGAAGCACTCCCATACTAGAGATGCAAGTACCCCAAAAAATCTCATGAAACAATTATTTCTCAGTAGAACTTGAATTGTGTGCAAGTGAAGTTTTGGCATGCATTCAACAGTGAGAAAAAATACAATGTGTCCCAGACGGTTCTAAAAACCCATGATTTATAAGGCAAAGTGTTGTGCAATAAAGAGTAAGTTATCGTGTGGTTAAGGACCATTCACACAAGGAACCAAATGAAGATTAAAATCCTAATTTCATCATATCACTGGGGACCCCTTGACAAATTCAGAAAATTGAAAGTACAAAGGAAGCTGTATTAATGAGAACCTTGTAACACAACCTCTTGCACACTGTTGCACATTGGACCACTGAGATGAAGCATTGTACAGACCATGACAAAGACAATAAACTTCCTATTTTGCATACCTCTCCAAATGACCTGCAAACCTAAACAGTTGCATGCACATTTCTGGTTCTGGAAGCAACAACACAGTATGCATAGTCTCCTGATGTACATGTCAATGAAATAAATATTTTTTTTTTTTTAAATAAGATTTCTCTTAACTGCACAGAAAAGGCTTGCAATGGATTTAAGAGCACTGAGAAGGTACACAACCCTAATGTTAGATTACTAGAAGACTGCTCTGGACAGTCTGATAGCTGTTAAGCAGTTAGATGTCCATAAAACTGAATCTGACATCTGATAATTGCTGTGAGGTTTCCCATATTAAAATTAGAGTATGTTTACAAAATGGATAAGGCAAATACCTTTTCACACTGTCCTGGACTATTGTAGAAATTTGTGACAGCTTCAGTTTTCTGGTTGCCCACATTCCCTTGCCTTTTAATGAATTCTCTTATCAAAGCTGAAAGTATTTGCACATCTTGCAGAATTCTTCAACACCAAATTTATCCCAGAGGTATTTCTGAATTAATTTTAATAGATTTTTTTGTGCTGGAGAAATCATTCTACATTTCAGCACTCACCGTCATATGACAATGCTGCATACAGACATTTTTAATATTCTCTCCAGGTATACCCCTGTGGCTACTGCTAAGACTCCTTGCTCTACAACTGTTCCTGCTGGGGGAAAGGTGTTGCTATAGCTGCAGGCTAATAGTAACTGCCACGGCTGATTTGATGCCATTTAGTCCATATCTGTGCAGAGTCAAGAAAAAACTGTCTCTTTGTCTCTCCTTTGCATCTTTGGAGCTAATTACTTTTGCTCATCAATACCAAAATATTTAAATGCTTTTGTCTGACGAGTAGAAACATGAAAATTCACAGCTCAAATACAGATGCTCACAACTAAACATTATGTTAATGGTGACAGTTGGACATACTTGAGGGAAAGCACAACAGTACACAGAATTTCAAACTACCTATTTAACCCTTAAAATATGAGTGAAATAAAATTGGAAATATTTTGAAATACAGTTTTTAAAGCTAAGAGAGGGAAAATGACAAGCTAGCGCACCTCACCTTCAATACAGTGAACTATTTCTTACTCAATAATTCTGAAATTTATAAGAATTTGACCACTTACTGATGAAACAGAATAAGATTCTCTAGTAGTAAGCCATATCACAATCAAGGCCTAAGCATTGAATGCCATATTGTGCTATGTATTTTCTTTTGCTCTTGCTCAATGCCTAAATTTCACTCTTTGTGCTGAAACTCAGAAATAGTACTATATACTATCACTTTGTGTCAGAGCTATGTAGTAGTGCCCGGTTATGGATGCCCCATCCTTGGAAGTGTTCAAGGCCAGCTTGGATGGGGTCCTGAGAACCTGGTCTAGTGGAAAGCATCCTTAACTTAGCTGGGGGGTGGGGGTGAGGATGAGGGGGACTTTAAGGTCCTTTCCAATCCAAACAATTTGATGATTCTATGAATAACTCAATGCAAATTACAGATATTTTCAATGCCTGACTGTTGTACAGACTGCTCTTAGGCCCTTTCTTAACAATTTTCAGTTTTTCAGGTATAGTAATGTTTTTCTGCACTTTTACCCTTCTTTTTCCTCCTGTTAAGAAAGCTCTTCTTCTTACCTCAGGATAACTAGTATCAGTTATCATGAACTGCAATTTAGTCAAGAAGTATTTCAGTTTACTGGGAGGCAAGATCACTAAGGTCAGCTCTGTGCTACGACCTGGGGTTCAGCTCAGAAAGTTCACCTTAAGAGCTACATGACTTTTCTTCGGTGTGGGGATGTTTCAGACAGTTTGTGGTTTTTATTTTCCATGTGTCTTGCTTCTTTATGGTTTTACACTGCTATGATCTGTCAGTGTACCTGATTTATTATTATATCGAAATTATAGCTGTTTTAGGAATGAAATCCTGAAGTTATAAAACTGTGACTCAGACCAGCTGCAGCTTGATGTAAAGGCTCACTGCCCCTAGCACTGTGGTTGATAGCATTAGTGATCTATGACAACAGAGCGAAGAAATGTTTGTACATAATCCTATATCATTGTGTTCATATTTAATTTGCATTATATAACTTCAAAAGACTGTCTTCATTTTAAATATCTTGTGAAAACATGTCAGCACATCCACCTAATGAATCATCCTGGGCCAAGTAGAGATTAATTTTAATTTGATATTGAAGATTTAGTAAACTTTCATTCCTCTCCTGCCACAATATGAATAGCCAGAATCCTACCAGCACTTCCATTTTATAAACTGACCATTTAGTACATTAAAGGAATTGTAGTTCTCTGGCCCAGCCAGGTTAAATACAATTTTCACATGTAAGAAATTTCAGTTATGAAGATCATATCTGAATTAGGATATGGACTATGGTGCAATGAACTGTTATTTCTGTACACATGCAGAAATATTTTTCAATGCTATTTATTAGTAATGATGCAGCAATCTGCTTCTAGTGTTAGTCCCAACTCAATAAACAGATAGTTTCAAAACCTTTGCAGCATGCTCCAATTGTCACTCCAGTTCCAGAACTAGCTTACACGGAAGTGGTTTAGGATTTTAAATAGCATTATTTGAAGTCTAGGATTATAGACTGTAAATTTAATTCTGAGAATTGAAATAATCACATTCTTTTAAAAACTTAGAACTAGCCAAAGGTTTTATGCAGAGATTTCTTGTTGTTGTTCTTATATTCTCATTATGAAAGATGAAAATATGACCTTTAAACTACTCAGATGATCCACCACATGGTATTTATGTAAAAAAGAGAAGAAAATAAAATGTTTGTTCTCTAACAATTTCTGTACCAAGGCTGTATCAAAAGACACTGGATTGAAATAAATTTAGAGATATATACAGAAGTTGAACAGCTGGTCACAGGTGTGAAAGCATGAAGGAGACTGCATGTCTTCTGTAAGTAGCTGGTATTGCAACACAGCACTACAAAAATATTTCTTAACTGGCATTAGATTCCTTCTTGTTATTCACTGCTATATCACACTTTTTAGTACTTAAAGAATTAAATCTTTATTTAAATATTGCCAGTGAAATTATGAACTAAATCAAAACACCCCTAAAAGATATTCCGTTCCAGAGATGCTAGACTCTCAACCAAAGAAATTAAGAAGAAAGAAATGAAGGAGAAAACATATAAAGAATTTCAGGTATTACAATATTACAAAGGTTCTCCTTGTGAAAGTGACTTGGGTAAAACTACAGTCAATACTCTTCCTAGGTACAAGTGTGAGACTCAAAGACAAAAGCTTTCTGAACTCAAAGCATCTTCCCCAGAGATTCCAAAGCAAAGGTACTAACAATATCACAACAAAATGGAGTCCAGCAGATTTTTGTTACATATAGACTGACCCTCTCTTGTGTCCATTTGTGGCTTTTGACTCTTATCCTCCCACCATGGACCTCTATGAGAGGCATGGCTCTGCCTTCTTGGTCACCAACTGGTAGATACAGAAGTCCATTGTTAGGACTCCCCAAATCCTTCTCTGCTCCTACCTAAGCAATCCCAGATTCCTCAGTCTCTGACATCGTATAGTCCCTGATCAACTTGGGGGCCCTGTTAAATTCACCTGAAGATAATTCACGTCTTTCCTCTATTGGAGGGCCCCAAACTGGATGAGGATGCTAAACCATCTGGATGTAGGATACTAATTGTGGTCTCACAGAGTTGACAGTTGTGTAGGTCGGTCCACATCTGGTTGATCTCCTCAGCCTGCTCTGATGCCAGAATACACTCCTACCTCCTGCCTGGCTTCCCAGTTGGCAGTACTCCCCAGGTGCTTCTGAGCAGAGCGATTCTCCCCTGCAACTTCTGTTGTTTCAGGGGAACATAAGAAAAACTTTGCATTTGTCTTGGTTGAATTTCAGAAGGTTGATGGTGGTCCACTCCCATATAATCTCTAGGTCAAGATGAATGGCAGCCCTGCGCTCAAGACTATCTACTTGTACCCCCTGCCCTACCTTGGTGTCACATGTAAACTATTAAATGCTATAAAATCATATGAAGTTGATTATAATCCAGATTTTTTTTCCTTCAAAGTATTAAAACCACCCTGAAATTAACAGTGATTGCAAGGTCATGAAATCCTAAGGATAAGAAACATTTTGTAAAATGTCACCATAACTTAATATCAGTATTTGCTTCACAGTTCAGCTAAAACCCTGACTCTTCTGCACCCAAGTCTTCTACCAAAAAGACAGAGCAGAACACAAACTGTACCATTTAAATGACACTTAACTATTACACAGATTGGCCTGACATCCTCACACGTTACACTAATTCACCTGAATTCTTCAAGGAATAAGGCTAAAAGGTTCAGTGTTTCTTAACATCATACTAATATTCAGTCTTCAAAATATATTGTCAGAATACAATTCCAGACCAGAATCAAGAAGTCATCTGACAATGTTACAAAGCTGCAATCAGAACAACTTTTTCAATTAAATGATTGTAAAAGAAACAACTGAAAGAATAACATACCATCTCATCAGAGAATGAAAGATGTTATTCAGCCTGTCTAAGTTCATCCATCCTTAGTACTTCCATCCCCCATGGAAAGCATCTCATTTTTCTCATGCAACCCGTGTGTTTTTTTCCTGAGCAACTATACCTGACAGCCTGTTTCACACATTTATTATTTTCTGCATAAAAAAAAAAAATGCTCCTGACACCTATGTTGAATGTGATTATTTTTCTTAAATCACCATTGTTTTTCTTTCTTATTTTATTCTGAAAATAAGCCAAATTTTATCAGTTCTTTGCATTTTACCTGCTTTACATTTAAACCTCTCTAAACCATCCTCTTTTCCTCATATAAAGATTTCTAATTTTAGCTTGACCAAATTTAGCTGCATTTTATTGCTGGCTTTAATCATTAAGTCAATATTTTAATATTATATTTTCTTAGTCCTGCAGTATGAGTGTCTTGCAAGACAATTCATATTATTTTTTATCTTGTCATTTCATATAAGAAAGCCATCAGAGCTGCTGAAACTTTCATTTGGTGTGATGAAAATGGACAACTTCACAATTGATGTGAATTCAAAAGACCAAGCCTGAAAGAGTTCAGGAAGTGTTTGAACAATACTCTCAGGCACATGGTGTGACTCTTGGGGATGGTTCTGTGCAGGGCTAAGAGTTGGACTCGATGGTCCTTGTGGGTCTCTTCCAGCTTGGCATATTCTGCAATTCTGTGATTTAGCTTAGATCTGCCTCAACTTATGTGGAAGTGCAGGAAGTCTTTTTCTGATTTATATGCTTGCACACTTTCAGTACATTTAACACATTAAAAAATATTTATGAAGTAAATTATACTGATGTCATAAATCTCTTTCATTTTTGCTTCAGTTCTGTAGCTGTTGTCCTAATACATCTCCCTTGTCCAGGCCACCTTTCAGTTTTTTAAAATTCTGTCTTGGACATTCCCTGGAGGTGTCTACCTATATCAGGTGAAAGTTTTCTAATACATGAGTGTGCCTTTCCAAATGGCCAATCCGCAGATAAAGTATTGTACATAAACTGGAAAGTGCTGTAAACTTTTCCCTCATTATAAGAAAGGCAGATCAAAAAAGTGAACAAAGCTCCTCGGAGACCTGATTTCCTACTAGTACTGCTTTCAGGATGGAACTCTGCCCAATGAGAGCACAAGCACAATTTTACCACTGATAAAATACATCTGTGGAATTTTTAGATTCAGTTCATAAATATTCCCAGACAACTAAACATATTGATCATTGCCACTAAAACTGTGTTTCTTAATAGTTGTAAAACAGAGTATTTATGATTCTATTTCTTTTCCATTTCATTCTGATGCTTACTGTGTCATATATACTGTGATGTCTGTTTTACAGATTTTCTGACAGCTGACACTTGACAAATTTGCTTTATCCTACCAGTTTAATTTTTATTTGCTTTCTTCTGTATTATATGTGTGAACTAAGTATTCAAAGGTGATTTAGTAATTTTAAACTGCAAATGGAACACTTTAAACACACGTTATCATCTCATCTTTGATTAAAAGCCAGTGGAACCTCTGGAGTCACTAGACTAATCAAGAAGTTGATTAGTCAACTCTTGAGCTGTTGGCACCTATGTATACCAGAGAAATGAGTTGCAGTGCCTTTAGTCCACTGGGTTAAATTCCAGATTCTAGAACAAGGGCCAGATTTTCAGTCTTTCCAGCTTTAAAATTTTTCTCAAGCCTCAGAAGCAGCGCTTTTAAGTGTTAACTTGGGAAAACATTAGAAAATCTTTTGAAGCAGAGAAAACGCTCTTCTCTCTATTTTTGCAAGGACTGCCTCTAGTTGAAAAAGGACTTCAAATTTACCCCATGGACTTACAGGGAAAAGAATAAAACTTTAAAAAAAATATTCCTCCACTGTTTATTGTTTTTTATCCTCTGCTTCAATGATTCCCATGGTTACTCATATACATGCTTTAATATTTCAGAAACATTTTCAAGGGCAACTATCCAATGTTAAAAGATTCTGCACTGCAGCCACTTTCCTGACAGGTTGACTAGTTAGGTTAAAGGTCCTTTTATTTACATTTGCTCTTGAGCTTCAGTACCTCAGATATTCTGCTTCCACAGCTGGAGTCACAAATCTAATGTACCTGACATTCCAGCAATCTTTTAAATCAAATAATCATTTAATACACAAAAATTCCATTTAAAAAGCAGAGTTTTTTTAAGATAAACAGAATAATAAAAACGTAATAACTACAAAATACATTTTAAATCTTAACTCTAAAATCTAAGTGAGAAGAAAGTTTCAATCCACTGCAATGAACCAAATTTAGTTTCCTCATATTTTCCTTACTCACTTATTTCCTCATTTATTTAAATCACAGGAACTGTAACATGTTTTAAGGGAAAAATATTTATATTGAAGGAAAAGAACCCACAAAACTCAGAAAAGGATAAGCAGTTTCTGTCCAGTATCACTAGCTGAATGCAATCCTCAAAGTTCAGTCATCCCTACATTTAAAATACTCGTGTTCTTCCAAGATTGTCAACTCTTAGTTATCTGTTAAAGGTTAAATCTGTCCCACTATGAAACTTGTCAATAGACAAGGTTGACTGATCCATTAAAAAGTGGACCCAGAATAAAGGAGACCATTCCTCTCTCTTCTTTCTCTGTCTGAACAAACCTTTCTTTTCAACTGAGGTGGAATTAAAAAAAAAAAAAAAAGTTTTTGTTCACTTTAAGAAGCAGGACTAAAACAAATGAATTTGGCTCATTCATTTTAGGAGAAGGTAATATGCATGTGTAAGCAAAAAGGACAGAATGATCATATTCATTCTGATTGCTTCTATACCTGTAAAAAAGCCCCTTCCTCCTCAATGTCTCTACAAGTTTGTTCCTTATATACAATTTGGTGAATAAACTCTGTCAATATTTTCAACACTGATTCAATAATTTGACATGATCTCTAATCTTTCAATGTCTAATCTTTGTCCTCAAAAGTTTTCTAAACTGTCTCTGTGCCAGTAATTTCTTCCTATTGGACATGATTCAACACAAATTTCTTGATGTAGTAACTTAAAAAGGAGGCTCCAGGTAACGTCATTACTATGAGCAATCACCCAGTCAGCATCACTGTAAAGTTAACCTGTTACTTGCAAATGTGGAAGGAGGTTCTGGTACAGCAGATGCTCTTTTTTCAATTCCTGCTGTCTCTCAAAGAACCATATCAATTCACCAGATTTTCTGTGAGAGGCACACAGTCTTTCAATCAACTCTGATTGCTTGTAAAATAAAGGTCAACCTTATGATTTTCTAGACTGGCACAAGTTAGCTCTGATTCAGTAGACTTTTTCTCATTTTGATGGGTAGTCTTTGTTTCATTATTTCCTTGTCTCTGTTTCCTAGATTCTTGAGTACATAAAAAAATCCAAAGACCTTTTTCTGGAAAAAAAAAAAAAAAAAAAAAAGAACCATAGAACAATGTGGGTTTTCTTTGATTCTTTCAGTTGGCTTTCTGAGCTCTTAGGAACAAGCCATTATCAAACACAAAATGTTATGTATTGTTTCAATCCTGGAAAGAAGTAAAAAATACAATGCATAATTCACTTGCCTCTGCACTCACAAGAAACATTTTGACCTCTTAGCAGGTTTTCTTAAATCAAAATATATCTTACAGAAGCCCTTGCATTCTCTTTGGTGCTGCGATTACAGTATGATTGGCATGCGATGGCTTTTTCTGTGAGTTAGGACACGGTTCAGAGTTTCACAGCTTCTTGGGTGAGAAAGACTGAACTGTGGCCTGTTGCTGACTTTTGTCAGTTTACATACCTGTAAGCAATACAATCCATCTAATATGAAACATTAAGGAGAATTGAGAGCATCAGGCAATACTGTTGCCCTCTAAGTTTGTTAAGTCCCTTACAAAATCTGAAAGCTCAAATTATACTCTGAAACTACATGAATTATGGATCTCTACAATTAACTCATGACAACATCTGGCTTGTAACCTGTCTTAAAGTTATCTTTATTTTCTTGTTTCCTGGTACACGGAATTGTAACACAGACCATTATTTTTCCCCATGCTTGGTTACTGTATTTTATATTTCTATAAAATAGTGTAGATAAATGTGTAGACAAGTAGACTTACGCTGTAGAAGACATCTTTCCAGAAAGAAAAAAAACTACAAAAACAAAACAAAAAAGACTGATGAGTTCTAGGGAAAAAAAAAAAAAAAGCAGAAGTGAACAGGAGAAAAGTCTTGAAACCACATAGCAACAAAGGCCCAAAATAATAAAGCACATTTACACAAGTAATTTCATCTTCAGTTTAAGCAATGGCCCTATTGATCCTGTGATCCTATTGATTGTGTTTCTGATGCACACTGAAGCCAACCTTAACTGTGCTCCGCGCTCCCAGGCTGGCCTCTTCATCCCCACTTTTAATTTTCTGTTCCTGCTTCTCTTCTCTTTCTTATTGACCAGATTCTTTATATTGCTCACAAATACTTCTTCACAGATTTGTTTGAAAAGCTTTTGCCTGCCTTCAGATGTGTAACATTTTCATCTCTGTGCCTTTATGTAGATGAAAATATAATTTCTTAAAAATCTAATGAAGCAAAGAACCATATCTGATACAAGCATTGTGCATTTCATGAACATCCAGTAAACTTGAAGCTATTGTTGTTGTTGGAACTGTTAGGGGGCAAATATAAATTCATAGGAGCATATAAATCTCTATTTATTTAAAAAATGCATCCCTTTCAGCATTGCCTTTTGAACGAGTTAATTGAAACACTTGGTGGAAACTGGGTCATTTAAACATACAATTGCTGTTAGACTACATAGTAAATTAAAAAGTTGACAGTTAGGGAAACTATCCATGGAGATTTTCCTCACTGACACTGTAAATTCTTTTAAACAGTATTTTATGGGTCTGAAAGGCTAATCTTCTGTCATGCTGCATTTATCAAGGTCATATGGCAAATGAATTGCCACTTGTAGTCTGCTGTGGTGGTATAACTCCAGCTGAGTGCCAGGTGCCCACCAAGGCTTCTCAATCACTGCCTTCTTCAGCTGAACAGGGGAGAGAAAATGCAGCCAAAGGCTACTGGGTTGATATAACAACAGGGAAAGATCACTCGCCAATTACTGTCATGGGCAAAACTGACTCTACTTGGGGAAAATTATTTTATTATATAACCAAACATATCAGATTAGGATAATGAAAAATAAAACCTAATTTTTAAAATTCTGCTTGCCTCTCCCTTTCTCTTGGGTTTAATTTCATTCACGATTTTCTCTATGTTCTCCCACCAACTGTGCAGGGGAAAGAGTTATGGTGATTGCATTCAGTTCATTCACATGCTGTCTCTGCTGCTCATTTCTCCTCAGGGAGAGGACTCCTCACACTCTTCCCGTGCTCCAGTGTGAAGTTCCTTCCATGGGAGACTGTCCTCCATGAACTTCTCCAGCATGAGTCCTTCCCGTGGGCTGTCCTCCATTAACTGCTCCAGAGTGGTCCCACCCAGAGGGTGCAGTCCTTCAGGAACAGGCTGCTCTGGTGTGGATTCATCCTGGGGTCACAAGTCCGGCCAGCAAATCTGCTCCACTCTGGGTTCTTCTGTCCATGGGGCAACAGGTCCTGCCAGGAGCCTACTCCAGTGAGGGTTTCCCACAGAGTCACAGCCTTCTTTGGGTATCCACCTACTCCAGCATCCTCAGGGTCCTCAGAGGCTGCAGGTGGATCTCTGTTCCACCATGGTCCTCTTTGGGCTGCAGGGGCACAGCTGTCTCACCATAGTATGCACCACAGGCTGCAGGGGAATCTCAGCTCCAGCACCTGGAGCACCTCCTCCCCCTCCTTTTGCTCTGACTTTGGTGTCTTCATAACTGTTTCTCTTACATATTCTCACTCCCCATGTCCAATTGCAATTGAGCAGTGCTTTTATCTCCTTCTTAAATCTGGAATCTTAGAGGCGCTACCACCATCGCTGATGGGCTTGGTCTTGGCCAGCAGCAGGTCCATCCTGGAGCTGGATGGCATTGGCTCTGTCAGACAGTGGAAGCTTCTGGAAGTTTCTCACAGAAGCCAGCCCTGTAGCCAACCCCACTACCAAACCCTTGACATGCCAACCTAATACATCAGTAGGTTTATTGTCAGATCTGGTCAAAACTGAAATGGTCGCTCCCAAACTTTTATTTTAATATCATTTTGGAAGAAAAGCCAAAAAACAAACAAACAAACAAACAAAAGAAAACAAAAAACCTTTCTCTTTCTCCTCTTTCTGGTACATCAGGGCTTAAGAGCTTTGTTTGCTTGCCTGGTTGGCTGGTTGGTTGCTTGTTTTGCTTTGGTTTTGATTTAAATCTTCTCAGTTTATTACTATCTCACAGTTTGCTGCTCAAGTGAATAGCTGGCTATTCACTTATAACAGGAATATTCTACAGAAACCCAAAGGACCAGCTGCTTGGCAGACCTGCTACTTGCTCTCCCATCTACTGCTTATTGTAGGACATCAAGATAAATGGACCTCTAACCTGATCCAATTGGGTATTTTATGAGCTGTCAGTTGTTAAATTCCCTCCCTGTTATAACATTTACTTACAGTATTTTTTGCAATATTATATGATTACATGCATGTAATTCTTCCAATTCATATCATGAAATATGTGTCTACAGATTAAATAAAAATAAAAATCAGAAGGACCAATATGATCCCCTAATTTTATATACATTACAAAAAATCCCTCAATTATCTTCTGATTGAGGCCGAATAGATGTAGATTAGTTAGAAAATATAACCATCAGTAACATGATTCCCCTCACTGTCTACACCTATGGGCTTCTTGGAGTCAGTGGAAGTACAAGTTGACCATTTCTCTTAAGTTACTTGAGACAAAGCAAAAAAGTTTGAAATTCTAGGAATTGCTGTGAACATAATATTCATGTAACATGAAAACAGGAAGCACTTGTGAACAATATATGACTGCTTTAAAAGCAAAACCAAAAAATCCCTGTTTTTAAAAGAAAGGAAAAGCTGCTCATAGCAACAAGCTTGTATGCAATATGTCTTTTTTTTTTTTAAATGCTTTATGAAGCATTTTATTTCAATCTCAGATGTACTAGTGGTTTGATGCATATACATGCATACACAAATATAGGCTATAGTGCTTTCTGTTAGCAAGCACCAATATGTATAAAAACATTGCTTAGTTGAATAGTGCAGTTTCTGTCACAGGAGCACAGGAGACGCTTTTCCAACAGCCAGCTGTCTTCTGTTCATGACATTTCACTGTGAATTTGGTAAAGAGATTCCAAGCCTAACATATAAACACCAAAGAATATCCCTCCAATAGAGACATTTACCCAAGAAGGGCCTTTTGCTGTTACTTTGAGCATTTTCACATACTTGTGACAGTTCAAGATACAGGAACATCAGGTAAGGCATGTTTCTACCAGGCTATTCAGGATTTTTTTTTTTCCTCCTTTTCTAAGTCTTACGACTTTATACTTTGAACATGTTTGGGTTTGCTTCAGTCCAAAAGCAAAGATAAAATTTGAAACTCTAAAGTTAAAATAGCACGAGAAAATATTTCTACCCAGGACTCTGCTGGGGACTGACATTCAGAGGAGACATGAATTGGTGAATTTCTTGTCAATAGAAACACAGCTTTTTTTATAAAAGCACTAGCAGCTTTTACTTTGTAAAGCTGGTCCAGTTTCCAACTTGTCAGCCAATGGGGTTTTTTATGGAATAAGACAGAATCACAAAATGACAGAATCAGTTAGGTTGGAAAAGACCTTTGAGATCATCCAGTCAAACCTATGACCAAACACCACCATGTTAACTACACTATGGCACTAAGTGCCACATCCAGTTTTTCCTGAAATTCCTCCAGGAAGGGTAATTACACCACCTCCCTGGGCAGCCCATTCCAATGTCTAATCACCTTATCTGTGAAAAAATGTCTCCTAATGTCCAACCTGAACCTTTCCTGGTGCAGCTTAAGACTGTGACCTCTCATCCTGTCTCTCGTTGCCTGGAAGGAGACCAACCCCCACCTGGCTACAGCCTCCTTTCAGGTAGTTGTAGAGAGCAATAAGGTCTCCCCTGAGCCTCCTCTTCTCCAGGCTAAACAACCCCAGCTACCACAGTTGCTCCTCAAAGCACTTGCGCTCCAGACCCTTCACCAGCTTTGTTGCTCTTCTTGGGACTCACTCCAGCACCTCGATATCCTTCCTAAAATGAGGGGCCCAGAACTGGACACAACCTTCCAGGTGTGGCCTCACCAGTGCCAAGTACAGGGGGACAATCACTACCCTAGTCCTGCTGGCCACTCTACTCCTGATATAGACATTAATTTGTAACTGTAGGAAGAATTTACAAAAGTCAATGATTTTAAACATTTCATTTAGAAATATTCTTACTTTTAATAAATAGCTTTAAATGAATAGCATAGTTGAAATGAATAGTGCAGCTCTCACCAAGCACTTTGTATTGGATCAGGACTAAAACAATCATCCTTACACCCTGTGCACATCATCTACTTTTAAAAAAATCACCTCCACTGAGACTTAGATTTGACTACATTCATTTAAAATGTCAGTAAAAATAATAGAGATTTGGCAATTATAAATGAACATAAAGGACATTCTAAATTGACAGTCTGTGAAGACAAAGCCCAGGATCTCAGAAAGACAATGTCTTCATCTTAGTTTTTCCTAACAAGAATATTTTCCTTCTGCTGTCAGGTTCCAATACTTTCTTGAAATCCCACTTATTGTAAGAGAATGTAAACAATAATAGAAGCTCGTTAGAATGACACTTTCTTCCCCCACAGTGTTTGCTCTCAATGTGAATTTAATTGGCTGACTGACAGATGCGACAAACACTCGAATCATAAGATACGTGAAAAGCAAAGGCAGAAAATTTCAACTGGTATGACAGTCAAACAACTGGGCTAAAATTTAATTTAATCATCTCATTGTAAAATACCCTTGCCACCCAACTTTTCTTTACATAAAATGGAATTTTTTTCATTAGTAGCAAAGACTGCTTATGAAATACTATGGCAGTTTACTTAACTGGAGAAAAAATACACTTGCAGAGGAAAAAAAAAAAAAAAAAGAAAAAACCAAACCAAACCAACCAACTAAACAAAACAAAAAAATTCACCCTGAGATTATGGGGAAAATGCAGCAACATGTCAGTTCCTCAGCAAACAAGAAAGTTTTGGGTTTCAAAAAAGGTATAATTTATTCACCAGAAGACATTTTTCTTCTATCTTTATGGACTCTGCACTCACCAGAATACAAATGCACACATCTGTGAGCAATGATGAGATCCATGGAAATGCATGATAGATAAGAGTATGTTATCAGCGGAGGACATAAGCACCATTTTAGTTTCCCATAAGTGGATCCATGTCTTTACCCTTTAACAATGAGACTCTTAACATTTTCATCATGGTCTTGAAACAGCAGATGATATTCAAAACCACAAAGACTACTTCCATTTAGGTCACTGAATCTCTGCCCCGGAGATGGTATGCTGACATGGAAACAGCTCAGACGCATAAGCTAGAATCCTAATAGAATGGTACACTTGGAGAACCCTTTAGATTCTTAATTATTTGTCATTACCATAAGGTAACACAGATGCACATCACAGCGTGAAGTTCTACATATGTGTGTCCTCCTCTACATTTGCCCAGTTCTGACTCACAAAACTAATCCAGCACAAGCTGGGAAAACAATTAAGCAATAGATTAATTTTGCCATGTATCTTTTGCTTACTACTCACTTCTGTGACACATTTGGTGTGGAAGACCAGAACATGTTAGAAACCATTAGGAAAACCATTCACTAACTACCAGTATGAAGAATGTCAGTAAGATTAGTCACACAAACAGCCAAGATATTGCTAACTTCTGTCAACAGTCTACTTCAGAAAGCAATCTAGAGTTAAAAGAACTGCCCTCTTGCCATATCCAAGATTCTGAAGAAAGGTGAGCCAGAAGTGTAAGCACTATGTGTGGGAGGGCCAGCCCAACAGCCAGAACTTAGGCACACTGAGCAGCTGGAATAAACATCCAGTTCCCTGAGTCCATGGTGCTAGTCAACACTGGACCAGAGCAGCTAGGGCCCTGGTCTGGATGAGACTACTGTGCAAGCGCCATAGGAGTCTTAGAAAAAGAAATGGCAATCCACCACAATATACATCTTTTATAGTTAACAAATTTCAAGTTACATACCACTGAGCGCTTCTGTTCTTGCCTCTGCCCTACCTAGACATTCCTCTGTGACACACAATTATTCTTATTTTCTTTGAGCTTTTGGATCTGCAAAATGACGCACCAAAGGAAACAAGTCATGGTGAGAGGGTAAGAGGTTGAGCTTTTCACTAACGAGACAGAAGGTAGGAATAGCAAAGAAGAGGTAAAACTTTTGAGCCAAGAAGCTTCAGGAATTACTACGCAGCTGAGCACAGAAGGAAGATAAATATTCACCTCAGATTCTTACATCGTCCCTGTCACTAACTCATAGCTCATTATTGTTTAAACATGCAATGAGTTTATTTTATTATCTTAACTAATCAGTTTTAACAAGCTGGTGAAACTACAAGTTGAATTACGAGCTACACATTTAAACAGTTTGACAAAAGTCAATACAAATTCAAATAATCCAATTGTCAAATTCAGATAAATCAACTCTTTAAAATCAAAGAATACCCTTAGGCTGAGCTTAGCAAGATTACCTTCTTTTTCTAATTAACTGCACTTTAAAATTATGAACTGTTTTTTAGGAAATCATAGCTAGCTGAACATGACCATGTGATTAAAGAACACATAGAGAAGATAACACACAAGAAAAGTGTGTGGTAATTATTCCAGATGATTAATTGGCAAAAAAAAAAAAAAAAAAGAGTATTTTAACTATCTATTTAAATTCTCTTTATTCTATCAGCCATTTGATACTTTAAACCAGAAGACAATTGTCAGAATGCACAATGTTCTGTGTCTTCCTTTTCATAGAAGTCAAGCATGTCATGATTCTAAGGTCACTTTTCATTTGACTGCCTAAAAGCACATAATTCTGCTTTACAAATTATCTTCTGTACTAGAGTAAAGTTCTTTGGTCAAGGTTATAGGATAAAAGCATATCTTAAAATGAGGAAAATATTTACAGTTTTTCTTTATTTGAGAGTTCATTTATGAACTATGAAGTTGATCCACACAGAGGTAAGGAATCAGTCTTTGAAGACTGTAGCTGTTTCTGAGGTATTCTTTTTATTTTCTATGTATTACTTACTTCCCATTCTCTCCCCACCCTAGTAATTATAAACATTACTAGTTGTAATGTGGAAAATGGCAAATTTTAAAAATTGTACTAATTTTGATGAAAATTAATCCAACATAGGTACCATTTATTTTAAATAGTCATGGAGCTGAAGGATAAGATGAGAACCGAATCCTATTTGTTGAACACTGCAGATGTTGAACACCACCTAAGGATACATACTTAAAATAATATACGCTGGTTTTATATTTTAAATGGCCTTTTCATGCTTTTATTAGTATTCGGCACCTCAGACCCTCTGGAATATTTTCTGGGTTTGGTGTATTTTCAAAAGTTGAATTAACTTTTATCCTTCATTCTTTATCATGGTTTATGTATAACAACAAAGAGCATTTTAACTTTTTTTTAAGTTACATTCTTATAGCTAATAGTTT
>VWZG01008228.1:109059-130830 GCA_013396735.1 Grallaria varia
CTAATAGTTTTTCATTAAGCTCTATCATACTAATAGTTCACTCTTTTTTCTATTTTAAATTTTATCATGTTTATATATTTCAGAGTATATGCAGATTCATGCTATAAAATATTAAATCTAGATAATATTTCTGTATATTACATACACTATATAGTAAACATACATATATATATGAAAAACTATTTTAAAAATGGTTTATAATTTATTCCAAGTCTTTTCATAATATGTCTGTAAACAGCTTTTGCAGCATTTGCAAATATTTTGTCCTTGTTCCTTAAATGTCTTTGGTCCTTAATTCTAACTAGTGCTTTCAGGTTTTTTCCTGTATGCAGTCTGAGGGTTTTTTTAACTCGCCACTTTTAACTCTAAAAAATGTTTGCTTCAAACACGTTTTCTTTACTGAAAGAGTATTCCATGTATCTACAGTTTGAAGTCAGTCCTTGTGTACTAATGAAAAGTTCAGTTTTAATGAAGATCAATCTATATCATTGATGACAATAGGTCTTATATTTTGTACCAGATTTTGGTCTTTTTGCTTGACTTTCTATACTCTCCTAATTGTTTCTTCATCCTTTTGAACACTTTAGCAATAATAGTCAGTACTGAAATTCCAGCAAAAAATTTGGGAGTTTTGCGTTTGAAGGATCAGGTCAAAACTAGTTTTTGTTCTCTCTACACAGGCGAACATGAAGAGAGCATTAAATCAAATGGGCTCAAACACTGAAAAGCCAAAGTTATTAAAATGCTTACAGAAATAATACAGTTGAGATGTAGCAAATTGCAGTTGTTATGGTTACTAGTTCTTCTTTTGAAGTGCTTTAATATTAAAGCTGAAACAAAAATAAAGATTAATTCAGAATAAAGCCCTCATGCTTTAAAGTGTCACTGAATGACCTCAGTATCTATTAACTTCAATGAACAATAAATGTATATGACACACAGAATGAGGTCCTAAACAACTGATAGTTGTGCTTAATTTCTTCATGCTCACTAGCCTTCATTTACTGACATAGAGGCAGAGTTGATTATTCTAAATAGAAGCATCAGTAAAAATTGACCTGGTATGGTAGACACAGTTTCCATAATTATTGTTGTTGCCTTTTTGTTGAGGTATGTGGATGTAACTAAAACTCTGTTTCCTTGCAGTAGCTGAAAGAAAATTGTTACTCAATTTATGTAAAAATACATAGGGTGAAGTAAGACAGCAGTGATGATTAAGGAGATGAATAAAGTCTCATATGGAGACTAGGACATTTTCTTTTTTAATCTTAGAAAGGCAAAGAATAGAGGACACACAACAAAATAAGAAAGCACAGTACAGAAACAATAACCTGCAGAACAATCTAGTCACATCTTCTAAAAGAAAGGGGAAAAAACAGCAAAGGGAAGTTAAAGCAATTAAAGCACTGCATTTGAGAGGGGAACATAAAAATTTCAGAAAGGGACTGGACGTGCACCATCAAAATATATATGAACTTAATAGAAAGAAGTGTTGGTAGGGAACATAATTAAATTATTCAAGTCTTATGCCAAATTTTAGTTTCTGTAGCTCAGGACAGGGTCTTAATAGAGCTAGGTTACCCTAGATATTTACATTACTAAATGCTTCAGATATTCTTGCATGCAACCATCAAGTTTTTCACATCAGTCAGTATCACAGTTGAAATACCATACGATAGGGACTATTTGACTTCTTTACACCAGGATATTTAAATCAGTTTAGAATGGTTTTAGAAAAAGAACTACCAATATTTTTTTTTGTCAAATCTTCTCCCCCCACACTGATAATTTCATTCATTACCCAGTTCTGGATCAGAGGTATGTCTGCTAACAATTTATAACTTTCTGGCGATTATGAAGATGATGGCTAGGAAGTAATTAATTACCAAATTCAAGCTTTATAAATCAAAGAATCACAGAATAGTTAGGGTTGGAAGGGACCTCTGGAGACCATCTAGTCCAATCCCCCTGCCAAGGCAGAGTCACCTAGACCAGGTTATCCAGGAAGGACAAGATCCTAGATAATAAGCACTGGGGTGGTCCTGCTCAAGCAGAGAGGATTGGACTCGTTACCCTCCAGAAATCCTTTCCAACATCAACCATTCTGCAATTCACTTATTCAAGGTTCAGAGGAACTGTGATATCTGCAGTAAATGCCTGACTACAAAATCACAAAAGGTATTAAGTGCACCAGAGAAAGCAATTTAGTGATTCTATAATATGAAGAAAAAGTTACTGGCAATTATAAAGCATGGTATGTCAAAGATGAAAGCTGGTGCAAATACATATTATAAATTTCTGTAATATAATCTTCCCTGCATCTTTTATAACAACTGCTTCATATCATGTCTAATATCTAATTGAATATGAATTAACTTCTCTTGGCAAGAATTTTTCTTTTTATTTTGCACAACCAATTTGAGTGAATACCAAAATAGGCATTTAGTCTATGCAGCATAAATAAAAGAGTGTTTGAAATTTGTCACTGATTATTTACTAAGGTAGATTCCCATGTTATAATTCCTTTTTTCAGTGTGAAGAAAGAAATTAGAAAACCTGCATGTTGACTGAGTCTTCAATGGAACACGATATGAGCTCTGGAGACTGGGCAGCTAGTACACCAGTTGTGCATTTTGGATAAAGCACCCCAATGTTTATATTGTATACTAAGAATAGGGACAGGTAATTATTTAGTAAATTATGGTACCCTTATGCTAGAAAGCTATTACAAGATTATTTTACCTCGTAGAAATCAAACAAGCAGCCCCTGTACCAACTGAAACACAAAAAGGAAGCCTATAGATGATGGAATAAAGAACAGGTAGCACGGGAGGAATCATGGAATAATAGAACAGTTTGGGTTTGAAGGGACCTCAAAGATCATCTAATTCCAACCCCAGACTCCATGGAATACAGAGAAATTTTCTGAGCAGCCAGGGATCAGGTTAGGAAAGCTAAAGCCCTGATAGAACTAAATTTTATCTTTAATTAATATTAATCTTGTTTGTTGCAAGATAAACTTGACCTTGATTTTTGTTCACAACTATATAAAGTTTTCTAGGATTTTTCTGGTATGTTCTGCAGTTACTTCTCTTTTTTCATCAAAAAGACTTTCTTTTCAACAGCTCTGTAGAGATTTTCTTTACATTTATGGCTATATGATAGTATAAAAATGTAACAATTAACAACGTTTGGGGATTAATGGTTTTTTTCATCAATATAATTGCTTTTTGTGAAGAAAGAAAAAGTACAAGGAAAACTTGGGAGCTGTTTATAAGTATTCTGAATACATTTTGTTAAAATATTTCAGAAAAGGCCACTGCTTCCATCAGCTTTGGGGTGTTTTATATAAGACACTTTTCCTACTGGCCCCTGGCGTCCAGCCCAGAGATCCAGAGACTTCCATCCTTGGTCAACGGATGCAGCTACTCCCTTCTCACTTGCAAGTTCAACAGTAGTGATGCTGAGCATGTATTCCAAACCTGCACACACACACATACACAGAGGACACCCATACAGACTGCCACAGACAAGGTGCTGCCTTCAACATCACCTACATGCAGGACCAACATGAACGCAAGCACAGAGAGCCAAGCCTCCTTCCCCTCTTCGAACAGTAGAGTCTGAAGCTCAGTATTGAGAGCACACACTCAGCACTCTCAATTCACACTTACCTGCACTTTAGAGGATCCCTCAAATCCCAGCAAGACTCTGCTCTCTGTCCAACACCCTGGAACAATTCTCAGGCCCTCTCCCCCTTGCCACTGGTACCCTTCTCACTGGATAGTCTACCTTGGGGATTGCAAGCAAACAGATGCATACTCTAGCACACTCATCTCATAGGTACCACACCCTCTGGCTTCCCCACCCAAATACAAGCCTGGGCCCTTTCTCTGGCCGGTAAGCCTGACCAGACTCACAACCTCTTACTTTTGGGCTGATGACATGGTACATTCTTGTTAATTGTTGATTCTTATTTTTGTTAGTGCCAACTATTTTGTATAACTTCTTACTGTTCTAATTTAAATTTAAAAGTACTAAATCTTACTTTATTGTCAAAGCTCATTGACACCATAAACAAGTCAATGTAAGAACACAGCTGCTCAGTTCTGTGCATCCTATTATCTCCCACTAAATCTCAAACTTTTAAACTCATACCCTTCGTTACCCTGGAGCATATAGTTCTAAGAATATTCTGTACTTCGTTTGAAAACTGATGTCTTAATCATAACATTGAAAAGCCACCACTAATGACTACTCATTTCCAGATAATAAAGGTTTCAGATACAGTGCAATGACATCTGGTTATTTTGTGCATGCTTGAGAATGAAAAGGAAAAATGAGACATTATTGACAAATATGGGCTCACATGATGAGTAAAAAAACCCAAGTAAATTTTCTGTTGAATAGTTTGATTTTTCATCTAGCTCAATACTGAAGTGGAGGAAAAGTTATTCAGCTAAAAGTGTGAGGGGTAAAAGCAAACTACACTATAAAGCAGTTATGTTTCTGCACCCTTAAGACAGTGTTCTAACTAGGCAGCTGTTTCTAGGATGGCACACTGTGTATTATGGCAGTGTTTGAATGGTTCTGGATACCTAGGAAAAGAAATTATGGTGGTGGGGCAAGGATTGATGGATATTTAACAGTAATACCTACATTTCACTCTTGTCCAAACTTTTTTTTAAAGTAGCTAGATCCATAGCAGCAACTTCATTATTTATGAATATCTGTTCCAGAGCTGAAAGAATGAGGTTTGAGGCACTTTAGCAAAACAGGAGTAAAAAGATTTTGAAGCAGCAGTAGTTAAATTATTTACAATCCCTATATATAAAGCAATATAATAAAATTGACTGGTGATTCTACTATACTTAAATTTTTTCTGGATATATGTGACAAGTGTTTATATTTGTATTTTCATCTTTATAATTTCAAGATCTTACTCAAAATTTGCCTACATAATACTCAAATTACAAGTGTTAAAGTTGGAGAAAGTAAGCCTGAGGGTAAAACAATTGCTTGACTAGTGAATTAAAAATTTAATCAGAATAAAAATTATTTAGGTTTTTTTTAACAGCTTCTAATGTCATGCATTAAACACCCCTTAAGTCCTATGCTAAACAATGCTAAGAGCATCAGGACTATTTTTTGGTTTCCTCAGTCCTGAGTTCCCACAATCTTTGCACCGAATACTACAGCTATAAGCATTGCATTTGCATAATACAGACTTCACTTTTGAAGACACTCGCTTATGTGAATTCCTTTACAAGCTCACATCTATTATGCTCACAGATGTTATAATATTAGGACAGGCATAAGACCTATATTATAGAGATTTATTACAGAATGCATCCTTTAAGGTATATTCATGGGTATGTGAAAGATTACCGAGGGATTTTGAAAACTCTTCCCATTCAGTTTCATAATAGTTTGAAACTCAGGAGACCACTCTTCTCTTTTCCCATGTCAGGTTATCGCTGTTTGAAGAAACAAACAGAAAATACCTTAATATGAAAAAATGACATCCTGAAATTTTATGTAGAGAGCACACAAAGGCAACTTGCCTAAGCTTTCCACAAGTATTACATTCTTTCTTTATATTACTTTTTCATTTCTATCACAGAAAAAAACCCCAAACTAAAGAACCGAAGGAAACCTTTATCTTTGCCAAGTTTTAAGCTGAGCAATGCATGGCTTGTAAAAAGACTAGCATTGCTCATGTGCTCTGCCATCTTAAAAAATAATCACTCTGTAGCCTAGTATTGCAATTACAATCTTAAACAGAAAAATAAAGTTAATGCAACAAATCTGAATGCTGAAATATATACAGGGCTATCATCACTCTTGTATGGCCAGAACCCTAAATTCTGTAACATTCTAAACTGCCCTGCTCACCAACACATGGCTTCTTCAGTCTTTAGAACTTGTAGTAAACAATGATAATTTATTTTCCACAAACCTAAGTAAAGGAGCAGAGATTTTCTACAAAGTAAATATAAATATTAGAGAATTTGCAAAAGAGGCTGTTACTAGCTTGTTGTGGTCCAACAGTGAAACTAAAAAAAATAAAAATCATTGCTAGCATCCCTCAGCCAGTGAACATGTGATGGTACCTTATGAGTTAATTAGACCGTTGTATTGTGTATGCTTTGAATATCTAGCAAGCTAGAATGCAAGGAAAACATTCTGCTGTTTATCATGTAGAGCATATTGCACCCTATTTTAAGAAATCATCATGGCACACAATTATTTTTTTCCATTGTAATGTCTTACTTATAAAAAAGCCCCCAGAAATATTATCCCAGAAGGCATATGTTTCATATAAAGTTGATAAATGTGACCAAATTAAAATATCGTACAGGCAAATTACAGAGAAAATGAAAGTCTTTGCCAGCATGCCTGAAGGGAGCAACAGATTTTTTGATGCCTATAAATCAAGGCTGGATTGCTTCCTAGAAGGCATTTTTCTGTCGACTGTTGGGGTCAATAATGAAATCCTGCGGCCTATGCCATTTCAGTAGTAAGATCTACCAGTTTCTAGTTCTATGTGGACCTGTCAGCTATAGTTAAATGAGTACTTTCCTCTTATGATACATCTGTAATTGGATGTGGTTGAGGATTGGTTTAGACTATCCAAGGGCAAGACCAGGTTATATTTAGATGACTATTTCCTTTATATGATCTATCTATAACTGAATATGGTTGCAAGCTGCTTTAGACTACCCCAAGAGAAAAACTAGGCTATAAAACAAATTTTAAAACCTTTATGAAGAAAGATGCCTAAAATGCTGTCTTTCTGTCATTCTGTCAACAGAGCTAAGTGGACACTGCTCCTGCTTCATGGCAGAAGCTACTCCTCTTGATGGCAGATGCCAGAGTTGGCAGGAGTTACTGACAATTTCTTATGTTTGTAATAAAATATTGATTGTCGACCTTTGAATTACCTAGAAAAAAAAAATGGCATGTTTATTTTTCAGTAAAAAAGGCAAGAAGTGCCTATGCAAGCAGAAGATATTGGCTAAAAATGGCAAGAGAATTGGATCCTCCAAAATATCACAATTAACACTCATAAGTCAAGTAGACCTACAAAACATTTTTGAATCTCACAAGAACTACTTTTCTAAATCAGAAAATGCACAAAAATACTAATTGCTGGCAGACATTACTCTAACACATATTAAACAATACCTTTTTCAGGGAGCAGTCCCAATAAGTTCATCACCTACCCCTAGAAATACATGGAATTCAGTTTACTAGTCTGAAATAAAGACAGATTCATTATTCTATTTCAAAGAAAACATTTATTTTCTTGAAGAAAGTTCAGCTGACCATGTGTCTCAGGAAGATGTTTACAGTTCCATTTCTCAGTCATCAGGTTCTCATCTACATAGATATCCAATGAAATGTAGATTGTAAAAATATATTTTGTTAGTGATAATACTCAGCTGTCTCCAAAACGGTTTTAGTCATAAAGAAATAATTTGCTGAAAGAATATTTATTTTTCCTTTGCCTTTCAAATATTTTAATTTAACAAAATTCAACTTTTGCTGTTTTAATCACAACATAGAATACAAATCTATCAACTCTAAATAACACATGTAAGAATCTACAAAAATATCCATTAGCATATTAAATAACCTCTCTATAATAATAATAGAGCTCATGGATAGTGATTTTGTGTAAGATCAGCAAAACGTCCAGGATCTGGGAAAAGGAAAGGTTCATCAGCAAACAGACAACAAAATTTTCTTTAACAAATTTTGATGTCAGTACTCGGTATGATACATCATATAATGGTACTTTGTGGCTATAAATCTAAAGATCAGAATTAATTTATGTTGCTTGAGTTGAAAATGGGCTGCTTGACAAAATATTTTGCCTCCTACTATGCTTTGTAAAACACTGTTGTAGTAATGACTGAACATTGTTTTTTTGGTTTTTTTGTTTTGTTTTTTTTTTTGCAGATATCTAGTCTGTGAAGTATATGTAATAATAACAGCAACATTTAACATACATACTCGACTACGGCAAGCATTTGCTGAGGGGAACTTTGGAAAATTATGTAGTGCACAGTATCAATTTTCTAGGTCTCTTTCAGTGTCTCCAGTTTCCTACACAAAAATCTAATCTATCCACAGGTTCAAAATTTTTCATATCTGAATGTTCTACCTTTTGATCTCTATGAATGTGGAAGGAGCATGACTTTAAAGTTAAGAAACTAACTCTGTTAATTAGAGAATTTTGTTTTGCACCTAAAAAGGATTCATCTCATCTACCTTAACTCATTTTAAAAGCAGGTCCGTAGTCTAAGCCAGTCATCCAGCGGTTAATGAAGACAACTAAATATCTATAGCAGCCTCTACACATTCACACACATGAAAAATGTGTTTCAGATAAAAGGGAAAAAAATCTTCCATTCTAAATCCTTTCTTAGTCATAGAGAGAGCCTAGATAATTACCTCAACATGCAGGCCTGGTATTAAGGTAGCTGAAGTTAGATGAATTCATGTGGAATGCATTCCCCATGTGGATCCAAATACTGTCACACAAGACATTAACTACAAAAAAAGATAGCAAAATTGTGTCTCAGTGCAAAACTATAGAAGTTACAAGTTCATAAACAAAAGGGAGCTGTAATGAAATCCCTACACACCAAAATTCACACCTCTTCGTGATTCACGATGCTTACACAACTCACACCTACACACCATTCACATTTGCCATTCTGCATGCCACAGAAGAGGCTGCCTCACATCTTGCATCAAAAATTTTTGACTTGTAAAGAAATAATATGCTTGTCATGAAAGAAAGTGTCACATTATTCCAGAGACAAAAGTCAAATACAAATCTATCACACAGATTTCTAGAGGGATTCCCAAGCCAAAGTGACTCAGACCCACAGTGTGTAGAAACCACAAAAAGACCAGAAGAGAAAACCAGTCTTCCTTCCTGTCAACCATACATTAACCCAAGTATGGATGATCGGGGTACTTCTAATACCGTAGCTTCAATCAAAAGTTCTAGGTATCCTCTCTGTAAAAGAATATTTATTTGCATAACAAGTCTTACCATTTTTGCTATGACTGGTTTCCAAAATCACTGGTTGGTTTTACAGAAGAGGTAACTTTAAGCTAACTTTATAATTTTTTCCATACTTTATTAAACCTTTCTCTTTTTTGCTGTTTCATTTAATTTATGCATGTTTATGAAGACATGGAGCAATTCTTAAAGGGAATTAATATAAATTTGGAACAAAGCAGCAGTGCTAGACTGTGCACATTTGCAGATATGCTCAATACTTATGGATTGTGTGGGTTATGCTTGTAGCTCTAAAGTTCCTCTTAAAGTTCATTTAATCTAATCCACTCAAATGCCTCAAGAGATAAAGCTCCTCATTTAGTGTCATGTCAAGGCTTAGTCCAGTCTTTGCAGTGTCACTTGCTCTGATGTATTGCTGAGGTAGAACCTTTGATTGTAGGGGTTGCCAAGTGAAAACATGTAACTGAAATGACAAATCAAATTATTGGGAGGGGGAGAATAAGGAAAGAAAAAATTACAAAAGAAAATCATTAATGCCCTTCCCTGAATGAGTCTTGCAAGAACATCAAGGATATGCTCATTTCTTCAGCTGATTGGCTAATGTCACAATGTCATTTCTTGTCAAATATATGCAAAAAAAAAACTTATTGGCAATGTACTTTTAATATTTTATTAGACATGATAACTGGTTCATTTATATAGGAAATAAAAATAATTTATAAACACACATTATCAGAAACAAATGTGATTTTCTGCAGCCCTTTGAAGTCTGTAGTTCAGAGACAGGGGGTTCTGGTTATTTATTTATACAGAGCCTAACACAACAAATTTATAAGTATACTTCAAAATTGATGCACATCTTTGTTGTATTCAGATATCATGCTGAAAATATTTCTAACAAAAAAAAAAAATAAAAAAGCCTCTTTTTATGTTCCATGAAAGGAGAGAGAAGGGCTTATTCACTGAAAGAAGCGTACCACAAAAGTTTGTGCATATCTTCGACATTCTTAGAGTACCAAATCAACAGACAGATTTTGTCATTGATTTCAACAATAAGCTTATTAACAATTTTACATCTTACTTCTCTTTCAGAACTAGTAGTCAAGATTAATGGGTCTTCAGCTACTGCATTTAAATGGCAGCTCTACAAAGCGTGGTTCATAAACATGAATTTGCACAGTACCATGGCACTACTGTCCCACTATTTCACAATGGGGATCTAATCTGTTAAAAGACAGTGCATGCTCCTACCATGCAGCTGCATGGTTTCAGATCAAGCTTGCCACCTTCAGACTGAGTCACTCATGCAAGAACAGAATCAGTGTAGGATGTCTTAACCATTATGAAAATCCTCTTGCTTAGGAAGAACTTGCAAAAGTTAAATCTTCTTCAGCCCATTGACAACTCTTTATCCAGCTAACAGAGCTAATCCCTTTGGGACAGCTGTGACAAAAAGCACTGATGGTTTAATTTCTCACAAACTAAAAATCATTAATTGCATTAGTAGAAACATGACATGTAGAACATTACAAAAAATATTAGAGATTCTTTGTCCTGAGACACTAAAACTTAAGAAGTGCTTGCACTTGTCTAGTCTTTAGGTTACTTCAACCATTAGATTTTATATATGTGATTAATTTTAGCTGACAGAGACAGCTCTCTGTCAGCTGGCAGCAGAAGGACATCCTCTACCCTTTTGTTTCTATATATCTTCTGCTGAAAGCTGAACCAGCTTACCTCCTAATGACCCAGCAAATGCTGTAAAAATATCTGTAAAAGAACTGCCTTCTTTGTGAAACTACAAATATCAGCAATACTCTGAACTTTTAAATGTGAAGACATTCAACAGCAAGTCAGTGCCCATGATCTTAGGCTTGATCTTTCAGCTTTTCCTACTAGTACTTTCCAAGGAAACCCATAGTTCATGACAAAACCTGTAACGGTGAATGCTGCCAGGCCTCTTCTAACAAGGTGCAGAAGGTCCTCCATATACTGAAGGGTCAACTACCTTTCTGAAATTCAGGTATATATATATTCTGACTTTTTTCAAACAAAATGAACACTCTTCTTTGATCACTGGGGCTCTGGGTGTTTTTGTCTCTCTCTCTCTCAAACTGAAAGTGCAACAAAGCAGCTGCTATGCCATTATCCAGTCCCAGTATGCACTCTGTCCAGAACACGATACTGTATCACAAAAAAATAAAGCAGAAAAGCCCATATCAACCCCAGGTCTCATCAGACATTTTCTATATGTTTTTTAATCATGTGGGCCACAAACTGACAGTCACATACACAGAAACTGATTTAGCTGTTAGCTGATTTCTGATATATATTATCACTGATATATAAAAAGAGAAGAGCTATGGTCCTCATAAGTCATGTTTGCACACACCTCTGAGCCCAAATATTCCCCTTGGGGAATTGATGAGTCCAAGTGTACCTTCAGTTCCTGCTTCCTATTGATCTCCAACTGTCACAAGGAAATCATATTCTATTATGTAAGGAGGGAACTTCAAACTCTTAAAATACTTGTCAGATCACATAAATAGTCTACTTTTACATTCACGTAGTGTTGCTGCAGCATCTTACAAAGCACTACCAACATCTACTCAAAATATAAGTGCCCCAGAATCTCCACTATTTTTTGCTTGTCTACAGATCTGTAACTATCTCTTGGGCTGCTTGGAAGCACCACATTTCAGTGTTCACACAAAGTTTTTATTTCTCTCTTTTTGCAGTATCCCCATTGCTGCCTCGTATGTGTCATTAAAAGATTACTGCTTTCCTCCATTAAAATTCATTCTGAAAAAACAGAGGACAAGCCATCCAAGGAATTCTGACTTCTCACGTAACAATCAAATTCCAGCAGTGAGCTGAATTTTTCTGCAACTCTTTGATCTATAAAACTGTGGCAGTGTTAAGTAAGTAATAAGTACAGCATAAAAAATGCACTACCTAGAACAAGGAAATATTGCTTCCATAACCTAAAACCATATAGACCTGCATCATGAGCCACATGACAAAACACAGTTAAGCAAGCCACACGTTAAAACTAGCAAGTTCTGATGGCTTTCATGGCTAAGTATTGCACCAGATGTGGCAGTAATTTTACCAGATGTTCCTGGAGATAGAACAGGCAGTATATTACCTCAAAGCCACCTGCCCTCTTTTGAACATGTGATTCAGAATGTAAATAGAATGATCCGTATTTGTTAATTTATTGAGCAAACCAGCAACTCTATGTATGGTCACTTTGTACATTATTTTTTGTTTATCACTCAACCAATTTCTAATTAAATTTCAGATTTCTAGCAATTAAATGGTTCATAGCTGGATCACATCAGTCTCCTAAACAAAGTAAGAAGTATTCTGTATAGCTCTTCAGTGGCTAATTTATTAGTGCACTTGACTGAATGGAAGAGGCTGGGTTCTGTATAACAACCTGCTTTATGTTAGGTCCTCCAGCAAGGGAAAGAATATCATCCAAGGACTGCTTCCACTCTTCACAGCAACTGAAAGACTGGTTCGCTGAATGTATTGTAGATAACTCTGTGCTCTGCGTGCACTTCTGCTACAGCACAACATTCAGCCTCTCAGGCAGAACACAAGCCATTCTGCTTACCACTGCTTAGAAATGTCTCCAAAGAGTAAGAATATCAGCTGTGGTCCAACACTCTGGATCACATTTGGTGAATGCTATGTTTTTGCTTACAGATTACCTCCACAGAGGCAACGGATTTGTAACACATTTGCCAGTGATTTGTCAGAGTGAGGGATCCTTTGAGAAATTCAATCACAATTTTCACTAGCTTGATTTTGCATAGCTGCATTTTTGACAGTGTGGACAAATAAAAAAGTATTTCCTCATGCTCCAATGACATCATTCTGTCTTGACCATGTTTGGCTGACAAATTTGATCATCTTTGTTTGCATTAAAAGCAGCAAGAGCTATTTGAAGGACAGTGTTATATATTTTGTTATTTTTTGTTAAAAAAGTCTCTGAGCTCATGGAAAAAACATTCATGGGTCAAGTAAGAGCAGAAAAGGGAGTCTTCTAAAGTACAAACAAGTAATTAATTAAAGATTTCCCACCTATGAAGACAGCTTAAACAATAGATTAGTAAATTCAGTATCCCCCTTTAAAGCCTTGTGTCTTGGCTGCAGTAATTATTACGTCATACACTTTGTTTGGAAATACAACCATCCCACTCTGTCCATACATTTCCACATTAACTAGGGAAAGATAAAATCATGAGAAATGGGTTAATCAACATCAGATCCTTTGCAGCAACTGCAGCATATCTTTTTTTTCCCTCATTTTCTTTCTTAAAAGTAAAGGCAGTAATAGTTGCTAAAATTCCACTGACAAAATATCATAGAAGTCACATTCGGTTTTGTAATTGCTAACCCTCCTCCACACAGCAAAGAAATTTTAAAAAGGCAATGCAAACCCATGCAACCTCAGGTCGAAGGATCGTCTTTTAAATTAAAATGAACATTTAGAGAGACCTCATACTCCATGTGCTGGGTCCTATCTGCTCGAAGCAGAAACTCCCAGCTGGAATTGTGCACTCTCCTGGACAGCAAACCGGCTGGCCATCTGCCTGCATCTGTCTCTTCTATGCTAATTCCCAGTTCCCAAAAGTATGCACTTCACTTTGCAGTGGGCTGTACCATGTTTTGTAAGTTATTTGGATTGTATAGACACATAATTTTTTTAAGATACTGGAGCATACAAGTGCCTGTTCATTAAAGAAGTACAAACCATTGAAAGTAGATAAAGAAAATTACTAGATTGCAAGAAAATAATAATAATAAAAAATAATAATGGAGTTCTAAGAATGAGAATACACATGATTTGGCTGACCTAAAAGATTCAGCCACTGGCCCAGCAAACTGCCTATTCTGCTGGCTGCTGAGGATTCAAAGGAGAAATAGAAAGCAGACAGACACAACCATCTGTTTTACTCGATGTTGTATTATAAAGGAGAGCTATTTTCCTATGGTGTTAAAATTCAGGGCAGGGAAAAAGGTTATTTTCCCTCTGCAAACAGATTGTTCTGCCTTTAACTGAGTGACCAAATGAACTATCAGAAGACTATTTCCCACCCTCTGCCCAGCTGCCCCCACTCCACAGACCAGTGCAGCAAATGTATACAATTACTGTGCTGTTACTGATTGAAGTAAATTCTAGAATACCTGTTTGCACCAGAAGAAAAATATAGTTGAAGGAGGTAAAATCCACAGTTCTGTGCTCTTAGAAACTATGATGAACCTGACCTAGACAGAAGAAAATTAGAGCAAATAGGTTTGCATATATTTAAGTAACCAGAATTTGCTTGGGTTATCCAAGGCAACTCTGACTTTCTTATTAGTGCCTAGGTTTGTTATTCTTCAAATTCAAAGAGTTGTTGAATCACTCTGCGTCTTAATCTTGACACTTAACAACTCAAGATAAGTAACATTAGTCACTTGAAGATTTAACAGAAATCCAAACAAATGTCATCAGAAGAGGTATTTTGCAGTATCCATGTATGTGAGAAATATGAAGATAGTATTTCTTCCGAATGCAACCCTGGAGACTATTAGTCAGTCTAAATCACCAGAAAGTTTTCAAAAAAATTGGAAAAGGTTCAGACAAACCTCATAAGTTTGATTCAAAGTCTGCAGTTTGAGATTTTAAAAGCCCTATTTACTTAACTTTTCAAAGGCAAGAGGCTTTAATCTACTAAACAAAGGTATAACAATATCCAGTGACTGCAAGCTGAAATTGGATAAATTTCCAGCTATGCATAAGGCATATTTTTTTTATAGTAAAGATAATTATCCATAAATAACCTTGTAGTGAGGGATGTGCTCAATTTTCCATCACTCAAAAGCCTTCAAATTAAGACCAAATATGTTTCTGAAAGACATATAAAGCTCAAACAGAAGTTAGAAGTTTGTTACCCAAAATTATAGACAAGATCCTATTCTGTTGGTTTGCTTTTTTTTTTTTTAGAAAATCAGACTGGTTAAATATAATGAAATTTTCTTGCATTATTACCTCTAAAATATTTGTTCCACATTGATGACTGAGCTCTGTTTAGATATTTGTGTTTCCTCATGTGAGGGAACCACTTGGTTATTTTACTGTGTCATTCTCAGTTTGTCATCTTCAACACTGTTGTCATGAAAATAAAGAATCAAGAAACTAAATTAAGCTTAAACCTTCCCTTCTCATAACTTTCTATTTCCATTCCAGTGCACTAATGGTAAATTTCACTGATGTTTGAATCCATCTGGTTTAATTAGAATCCATGTACCAGTTTTATGCCTGTGTTAAGACTACTCATTGTAAGGAGGGAAAGACATATTTATTCCAATGATTTTTTAAACTTCTAGCAAGCATTCCATTTGAAGAAAGATGAACTTTCTTTAAAATTCCATTTACTATACAATCCCATTTACCCTGCTAGTAATAAACAAATTAAATAACAATTAAAAATTGACATTTTGACAGTGCTGAAGAATTTGCAGGTAATTTTAATGATAGAAAATCTACTTTATCACAGTTCTCAGAGTTCAAAATTGATCTTGGCAGTGAGATTGATAATTTGATTGTTCTGTAATGTACAAATGCATAATTTCAAAACCAGAAATTGTTTTACAGAGAAACTAATTAAATGTAAATTAAGTCATTGTACAGGTTGTTAATACATACTGATATATACAGAAATAACTGAATAAGAATAATAAAGAATAGCTCATCTAAATATCCAATTAAAAATTATTTTCGCATCAAAACAACTATAGTTGTATGATATAGTTCCCTGCATCATTAATCAGAAATATAAGATATTAAATACTTTCTTCCCTTCCTTCTTGACATCTTTCTATTCCCTCCTAATTTTAGGATCAACCAAATCTTAATTTGCTGTGTTCAGTGGCAGTCCTATTAAAACAGAATTAAGACACTATCTATCACATAGGTAGACTGCACAAAGAAATTAAACTTTATTATATGTCTCACTTCAAATTACCAGTGGACAAACTTAACATTCATTTTACTTTGTCTCTTACAAAGACCATATTTTCCCTGAGAGGGATGCATTCTTTCATGAGTGTGGTGCCTCTAACAGGCTGTGACCCCCAGCCCCTGCTGGGGGAGGACACGGACAGGTCCAGCCCTGCTCCAGGCAGAGGCTTTGCTGAGACAGAGGAGGAACAAACAGTCCGGCTTTGTCTAGGCTTTGGGTAGATTGAGTCCAAAAGCTAGCATAGTCCCCAAAACCTGTTCAGCACCTCTGCTGGCTATGTACTCATCTTCCTTGAGTATTGCCTGGAGTTTGGAGAGTAAATATTCTGGTGTGTCATTTTTGGAATTGTGCTTGGCAATACATGTAATTTTATTTATTGTTTTTTTCTTATCTCAGCATTTTTGCTCTTACTAAGACTTCTAGGATTTTTCTGGGGTTTTTTGTCCTGTTTTCATTTTTTTCGGTGGTCCAATAGGCTACTTGAGGCATTAGCTATTTGGAATTATTTCCCTGATTTTTTACTTTTATATTTTACTATGAAGGGCAAAGGAAATTCATTCTGATGGGAAATACTTGTAATAATCTCAGTACTCAATTAATCAAATAGGGGAATTGTCTAATAAAGGCAGTATGATTACAGTGAAGTGTAATCTGTAATCGAGTGTAATCTTGTTCTAACTGATTGGAAAAAAGAAATCCCTGAGTCAAAAAATAGTCAGTGATTCAGACCAGAAGGAATACTGAGCAATTTTCTGTCACATTTCTTTTACTCTTTCAAAGCACAAAAGATATCTGAGGTTCTTCCCAATGAGTTTAGATGGGATCAACCAGCAGTCATCTTCTCTTTTTTCTTCTGATTAATTGCTAATTAATAAGCATCACATGCTTATTTAAGCAGAATCATCTCTATGGAATTAATCTGTTTTATTGGTTAGCACAAAGCAATTGTTCAGCTGAGTCTCATTTTCCACCACATGGTGGTCCAGTATCCAGAAATACATCGCAAGGAGAAGAACCTCCCTTTATATTTTCTGTACCCATTTTAAATGGCAATTCACACATTTGCTAAGGATTTCTGTATCAATTTTTAACACAGTTACATGAGTACCTATTTAAAGACGGCCTTATTACTATGGATTAACATCACATTTATTACAAAAGTAAGTTCTAGTAAAGCATTTGTGCTAATTTGACAAAGATGTAGTATCTTTTTTAATGACAATTATTCAACAGTTAATTTTACAATAACTTTAAAGACAGAGTACTCATACATGTATTTCAAATTGCTCATTATTTAACATAATTATGTGAATCAGAGTACTTAGCTTAAATTTTGTTTGCTTGCAATTTTACAAAGCTTTAAAAATATACTAATAGTTCAGCTAAGTACAAGGAAATAGCCACTTACTACTCTGGTATAAGTATTATACCAAGCAGTAGTAACAGCAAATTTTTGTGGATTTATGGATATATATGTAATAATAACACCTGATCTTAATTGCTGCTGTTCTGAAAAGTCACTTAGGTACATAATTAATCCTTATGAATATATTGAGAAGGGCTTTGAAAACATGCGGTAACTTGAAGGAAGAAAGGGAATTTACTAAGAAATGCCAAGAACCCAGTGGATTCTGACTCCGGGAAAACAACATGTAGATTACAAACCACTAATAATGAATTCACTTATATATTTATAAAGAAAAGCTATCTGTATTAGTAGGTAGGAGTAAAGCTACGCTTTGAAGCTGCTGGTACAGAACAATGTGAAACCAAAACCAGAGCAAATGAGAATCATCATGACATCTCACACGTGTATTAAAAAAAGGAGATGGTTAAATATGACATATTTACTACAAATGAACCTTAAAAATCAAAGATATAGCAGGTACAAGAAAAGTACTAATATTTAAAAGCAAGACTTCATTTTTTGAGACTGATTCATTCATGTAATAACATTTTCTTCAGTCATATTAAGTAATGAATGATGTTGGGAAAAATGCTTTAAGATATTAAAACAGAACTTCATTGTAAATCCTGGAAATACATAAATCACAGAACAGTTTAAGGTATTTTTTGCTTGTTAGTATCTCTATCAATATTACAGGCCTCCTCTTGTTAATATGCTAACTTTTTAGATAATAATCTTCTTTAGATTTGCTTATTTAGCTAACTGCCCCCATGTATGTGTTCAATGGGGAATTCAACTGGCAATTTGGAAGCCAGGACTCTTCCCTAATCCTGTTGATGTATGCCCAATAATTAACAATCTGTGAGCAGCTGCATTGTTGGATGTCCGAATAAATTACACCAAAAATGTTCGTTTGAATGTTGTGGATTTAATGGACAAAATGAAAAGGATTCTTTATCAATAGCTACATTTTTTTGTACATTTCTATGAGTTAATAGGGTTCAATTAACATTGCCAGGTCTGAGCTTCTTGCACTCGTCTCTGGAGCTTTGAAAAGTTGAGAAGAAAGCTTAATGAATGGTTGAACAGTTATCCTGATACTCTAGTAATTAGAGAACGGGTGATTAATGTGCATCTGTGGCAGACTCTGGGGTACTGTCAGTGACCCTGCAGTGTGGAAGAAAAAGGAAATTATGAGCTTGGCATGGGAATACAGCTTTTCCTATTTTCTTAAATTTTAGATCTACATCTGAGTTTAATTAAAGAAAGAAATGAATTACCATTAACATCATTAGGCAATGAGCTCTTATTGGTTACGGTCCACATGGACTTTGAAACTGATGGAAACTTGAGAGATTGGAAAGATTTTGAGGATGTTCTTTGGAGTGTCCTATCAAGAAGATACCAGACATTAAGAAAAGAAAAAGCCTACAGACTGGAAAGCATGTTAGTGAAAACCATCAGTATTTTTGTATAACTTCTACAGTCAACAATTTTATTTTTAAATTACAGTCCAGGTGCCCAGGTCCTGGCAGCAGGGTCTGCAGAGCAGCCTCTGTGAGGGGAGGCCAGAGCTGGACGTGGCCGCTCCAGGAGACCTGCCGCAGGGCACGGCTGAGCCCCTTAGCCAGGACGGTGCTGCCTCTAGGAAAGTGCATTTAAGAAAGAGCAGAAAATAAAACGAGCACTAAGATTAGAAGGAGGAGGAGGTGCTGTCTATGGTAGCAAAGCAGGTATTCCCTGCAGTTTCCTAAGAACCCATGTTGGATCAAGGGAAACGTGTGAGGAAAAAGGAGTGGCAGAGAACTATTATGGGCTGGCTGCATCTCCCTCTCCCAGTACTGTTGCAGGGATGGGATGAGGATGAGGCAGCCAGGCAAAGGAACTGGGAATGAAGCTGAGCCTGGGAAAAGGGGTACTAACAGTGTTACAGTAATATTTGCTGTTTCATTTCCCTCTACCTGAATTAATAATTGCCTTTTTATTTTGATTAGCAATCGGTTCGTTTTTCCCTAGTAAAGTCTGTTTTGGCCATGCTAGTAATTAATGATCGATTTCCCTGTGTTACCTTGACCCACAAGCTTGTTTTCTGTTCTTCCTATTTTCTCTCCTGTGGTTTGGCCCAGGACTAACCCACCACAAGATGTTACAACTTTAAATACAGTGAGGTAAGACGTGTTCATAAAAACCACAATTTATTATAATTTAACTTCAGAAGAAATATAAAGTTACCTTTTCCACTGAATATTTAGTTTATACAAGCCTTGCATGAATTGATAATACAGAAGAACACTTATTGATAGATAGCCCTCACAGATGTTGGATGACTAGGTAAGCTGATGCAGTAGTTTCCAGAGGGATTCAGAGGAAAATTGCTTTTATCTTGTGAAGCAAAATAGCATTCTGTATTTCACATGATAATAAAATGTATCCTTGGGGTAACTAAGTTTTTTCTACTTTTAAAGCAAAACACAATTCAATTAGTATGCAAAAGTGAAGCACTATTTTATGGGAACAAGTCACTCTCCTGAGCTTACTGATTTAGCAGATTCTAATACCTTTTGTAACAGTACACTAGTTGCAAATTAACTTTAGTTGGCCATAACCAACCAGATTTAAAAGATTCATTGAAATGTTAAGCATCAACTAACAGCTAAATTACAAGATGTTATAAGATGTGATTTTAAGTTTAGTACAGCTTAAGTTTTGAGTAACTGAAATTTTCAGCTTGTTTGAAAAACACACATGGATAGTTAGTTTAGCTGAGCATGTGATCAACATGGATCTAATAAAACAAACAAACAAAAAACCAAACCAATACAACCTTATCTCACATTCACATTTTAAAGTATCTAAATATAAGTTCAATTGTACCTATTACAGAAACACTTTAAAATACAAGTCAAGAATACTTCAGGAACCCAGCCATAGATGAATTTAAAAGCAGCTTTACCTTGCAAGAACAATCCAGATGGAGACAGTACCCTAACGAAATTTAAGCACTTGTTATATTTTCTCTGTTTTACTTTGGTTTTAGTTGACTAAATATAAGTCAGTCATTTTAAATGTATTTTCCAGCAAATGTGAAAAAAGCCATACCTGCAAGCTAAATAGTTACAGGCCAAATTTCCTAAATATAAGTTAATTTTGCCTTCCTCTCTGGTAAGCATCAAGTAGAGAAAAAAGTAGACCTTATGTTTGCTCACACCCATAATAGACAGTTCTCATACTCTAATGTTTCAGGGCACTACAAGTCAGAATATTTCTAATATCAAGGTATTTTATTTCTAGCATTAAGTATTTTATTTATCATTTTTGTGATTTTAACCCCAGCTGACAGCCAAGCACCAGACTCATTCACTCCCCTCTCCACCCTTACCCATCAGGATGGGTAAGAGAATTGGAAGAATAAAAGTGAGAAAAATCTTGGGTTGAAATAAAGACAGTTTTACAGGTAAAATAAAAGATATGCATGCAAGCAAAGCAAAAAAAAAAAAAAGAATCCATTCACCACTTTCTAGGTAGGAACGTCTTAAGCCATCCTCAGGAAAGCAGGACTGTGTCACCCATAACCGTGACTTGGGAAGACAAACACCATCATTCCAAACATCACCCCCTCCCACTTCTTCCTTCAGTTTTATTGCTGAGCACAATGTTATACAGTATAGAATATCTCTTTGGTCAGTTGGGGTCACCTGTCCCAGCTGCGTCTCCCCACAACTCCTTGTGCACCCCCAGCCCACCCCTCAGAGGACTGGGGTGAGGAGCAGAGAAGGCCTTGTGTCTGTGCCAGCACTGCTCAAAAATGGCCACAATCTCCCTGTTTTATCAACACAATTTCCAGCACAAACCCAACATGTAACTCCACACTAGCTACTGTGAAGAAAATTAACAGTCAAGGCCAGCACATTTATGCAAATAGGATCTATTTACTGTATAAACAGGATGTATAAATGCTTAAAGCAGAGGAATTGCTAAGGTTAGATTTTTAACAAAAATTTGGTATAGCTGAACTGGTAGAACATATACTCTGAAATAGTGCAGGTGGGTGACGCAGCAGGCCAGAGGATGGAAGATCTGAGGCAATGTGCAGTGGGTTGGCCCTGGCCAGATTCCATGGACTCATTAAATCCCTTTCTGCAACTAGGCAGAAGGGAGAGGGGTCATCCACTTACCACCTTTACGGGCAAAACCAGACTCAAATTGAGATAATACCTAAAATTTATTACTAACAGGATAAAAGCTAAGCTAAGAGTGAGAAATAAAACAGTCTTAAAACACACACCACACACACACTTTTTCCC
>VWZG01008229.1:5819-20579 GCA_013396735.1 Grallaria varia
AAGAAAGAAAGAAAGAAAGAAAGAAAGAAAGAAAAGCAGAATGCTGAGCATGTATGAAACACAAAAAAACCTTAATGCACTATTTAATTTTTTTTGTTTGAGACTCACATTAGACTCTCATACAAACCCAACCGTCCTCTTCTAAGAGATTTTTAAAACTTGTTTACATTTCAGCCCGAATGAGTTAACCATCAAAACCTTTCTGAACACTGCATTCCATAACTTTGTGATGGCAGGAGTGAGCGTTATCACTGCTGTGCACAGACAGTACACCAGTGACCACAGTGTCTGTGGCACCAGGCAAGCTCTCCCCTATTGTATTAAATAAACACACTTAACGAATAAAAAAGTGACAGGTCAACATGTGCTCTTAAATACATCCCTCTTTAAACAGGGTGGGTGACTGTGGTGAAAACTTTATATCCCCTCTGGAGCATGGTGGGCTATGGCACCATTTTCAGTGGAACCCAAAGTTTACTTGGTCACACGTTTACGAGAAGAGTCAGTTGTTGTGTGAGACAGGAAAAAAAAAACGATGCCTGTGTGTAACCCTCTGAGAATGCCCCATTCCAAGACAAATTTATGGTTTCTCCTACCTGAGTCACTGGCGGTGGCAAACCACATTTTAAATAAACGTTGCATTAGGATTTTAAAAATGTGGACCGCAAGCAATAAATTAAAAAAATGCAGGGAGAGGATCCCCAGGGAGCTCCTGGCTCACCACAGGCTCTGAGTGCTTTTAAGGGGGTGGAAGGTTATCCAAAGAAAGACGAGTCCAGCTTACTACAGTTTGGGGATATAATGCTAAAAGATGTCTTTTGAAATATGTTACATATACCTACAACGACTCTAAAAACCTTTTGAAGGCACAGACAAAGAGGAGAGTATGAAAACAAGGGGGGGGAAAAAAATCACATTTACCATCAACAAGCAAAAACTATGCAGCAGCTCCTTCTACCCACAATTACACACATGACTAACTTTAATCAGGCCCTGAAGTCAAGAACAAACACCGAGTGTGAGGACCGTAACAATCGTGTTTAAAGTAAAAATTACATTCTCTGTTTGGCTTCCTCTGATGGAGCAATTGGTGGCAATGCAGGTGGCACAAAACACCCCCTGGCAGCTCCTGGGGCTTCCAAACACCCAGCCACAGTCTGGATATGTTTTTTTGATTTACTTGGATGCTGCCGAGAGCCCCCAAAAATATATTGAACCCTTTGAACTTTCTGAAAAAGCAGAATTTATGTGTAAAAAAAATTGAAATATTTTAATTACTGGTGGCAAAGAATATATCTAATTGACTGCTTCTCAGTATTTCAGCAAGGCCAAATACACTGAACTTGAGAGGAAACATCTCTTCAGTTTCAGTGTAGGCTTGGTTCTGACAGTCACTCTGATTTATCACTCAAGCAAAATGCACCACACCAGCAAAAGTCACATTTCAAATTTGAAGGAAAAAAAAAATAAAAATACAGTAGTAGGTACATCAAATGCACAAAACTAGGCCTACGAAACTCAAATTTTTGACATGCAGAACAACTCATAAGCCAGAGTCACAATGTTTGGCGTGAACAGGCAATTTTTTATAAATTAAAAAAAAGAAGACAAGCAAATAATACTGCTATTTTTCAGTCAATTGAACTAAAAGTACTTCTTCACACTTGCTTCTCAAAATTACAAAACACTTCCTCTACAACAGCATTTTCTTTGGTTTTCTCTAGTCTTCATCCCAGGAGAGTCCAGCACATTTGCATCCATAATAATGTTTTTCCTGTATTTAAGATGCCTTTCCCCAAACCACTTCTGCAATTGCATGTATATGTGCATTAAATAGTAGAGAAATTATGAGCACTACTGAGCAGCTGGAATGGATTATACTTTGAAATATGCAGAGCAACTTAGAGAAATTATCTAGGAAAGCCTTCCTCCTAGAAAATCCATGTGTGAATGAGGACAAGAAAACTAGATCATTTATTAGTAAAATATGACAGAGAGAGGAAAAAAAAGTTTTTCCTTTTCTTAACTCACTAACTAAAACCAATTTTGTTAAAGCAAAGCAGAAATATAGAACTTTTCCCTTGTGGAAACAAAGAAAAAGTTGTAAGTTGCACTAGAAAAGGAGGCTTTTTCCTGATTTACTTTTGTTTCAGTCACAGAGACTCCAGCTCTGTTCCACTGTAGTCTGTGAGCACAGATTGTGCTTTGTTTCTGAAATGATAATAAAAAATTTGTTATCTTCAGCAGGTACTCTCTACTCTCAAATAGGTTCAAATAGTTTTAAAGTGAAGATCTTATAGAAACATCCAATTATTTACAGGATTCAGGCTGACAGGCCATACAATTAAGCCTCTGTATTGAATGCATATTCTACAAGGCTAATGGTGTCATTCATGCAGCCCCTGGAGAGATTTGGGTAATGCCTCAATAAGCATAATTTCTCACTGTGGATTGGGAACACTCTTAATAATTTCTCTCCTCCAATTATGAAATGCAAATCGTGAAAAGTAGAATTTGCATCTTGACTTACATATTATCTCTGCTTTGCACCTTAGGAAATTGCCATCTATTAAGTTACAGTTAAGGCTTCACCAATACCATCACAGTTCACTGGAATCAGAGTAATTTTATTCAACTTCCTGGCTCAATCATGTTTTGAACTGTAAGATCCATCCTTTGTCACGCTTTTAAAAAGTGTAAATTAAGAGCCATAGTTCAACTGTTATTAACTGTAAGTAACATCTGTCTGCCTAAAGAAGCATTTCCTTTCATTGAATATCAGATTTGAAAAACAACCTGCTAGAGAGCTGGATAAAGCTCAGAATCTTGGCAGCTCACTGACCAACTAATTATTCTAAATTTCTACTTTATCCTAAATTATATCTTTATTTCGGCAAATAATTAAACAGTTCATTTAGCAACCTTGTTCCACAAATCCTAGTTCAGCTCTTTGCTGATCTCATGGTTCCTTTCACTAAATTTGATATTATCCAAAGCACATTGCTAAATTTCATGAAAAATGTTGATTTAGCCCTCGAATAAATTGCCAAAGTAATACTAGAAGTCTATATGGATAAAAATTCAACTGCCTTTCCTGCCACTGCACCCACACACAAACCATGAGAAAGGCAGCACTCCTTTTGCTCTAATTTCCACGCCAAACAGATTTTTATTTGCATTCTTTTGAGTATTCTTGGTCATATCTAAGAATATATTTTCATTCCAAGGGACTAGGGAATTGCCACATAACTAGCCTCAACACCCATAAACCTAAAATATTTGCAGAAATAGAATGCTTTCATTTTTCATGACTCAGTATTTACTTTAGATGCTCTTAACTTCAAGATAAATGCCACTTTCTTAGCATACTTTAAAGTCTTAGGAGAAATATGTAGAAGTTAAGACATAATTTCCCCTACGTGATAACAGCAACTGCATTGAGAAACACTGTGTTTTCAAACAACAGTCTGAAAGGCAAGGGGAAAAGAACAACTTGGATGCTTCCATTTAGTAAAGAGGCATTTTTTTCTTCTGATTTGGGGGTCTTTTATCACTCATCTTACGATGCAATGACATAAAGGCAGCATTAGGCTCCCAGTGCTGGGTGTGTGACAGCCCTTCACTTGCCTGGAGAACGTGAAATGATCACCAGCGATGCCACCAGACATTCCAAATGGAAAATAATTCTAAATAAGCCTAAATTGTTAAAGTAAGAACTGCGGGATATGATTTTGCAAGACTGCACCTTGTTTATGCTGTATTTACATTCATATCTGCATTAAAGAATCAAGTCCTTCTGCAGGTCTGTGCAGGAATGCTCAGGAACAAGGACTCGTTCGCGCGTTTCAGACGTGATCACAATCTGTCATTTGATCCTCCTGCCAGGCAGAAATCCATGACACCCTTTCCCAGGGCTGCACATCTGCCCTGTTTGGGATGGAGCACTTCCAGAGGTGAAGGAATTCAGAGCTGCCTTCCCCCAGCCTCCCCAGCAGGCTGGGGTGGTTTGCTCGGGTTACTAATTTGGTTTTTTGCTCAGTGACACAATACTGGAAAGCATTTTGGGCAGGACCCCAATGTCCTGTCAGTTTAAGATAAAGCATTTTTGCACCGTGTAGGATCTGGCATTGCATCAGCACAGATTACTGGAGAGGCTTCATAAAAAAAGGAACATTTATATCTGCACACGGGGTTACCATACTAATTCTGCATCCCCTTGCTTTTGACAGGCTGAAGAGAAGTGAAAATTATTAGCCAAGCAAATTGACTGAAAACTTGATTAGCAGCTGGCAAGACTTGAAGATGAAGCTTAAAACCATCAGGGAGGGTGAGAAAGTGATCAGCAATGTGGAAACTGTTGGAGTTCGGATTTCGTAACCTCTCAGGTAAATGGGCAGGTTTTGTATATTCTTGTCTAAACAAAGAATTAACCACTGCCACAAAAAGGGGGACAGAGACTGTTAGAATGGGTATCCCATATGGCAAGCCCTAAAATATAACTAATCATATTATAGCCCAGAGGAAGGGACACTCAATCTGCAATCATATTAGAAATTCGAAATTATTTGTACAGCATGAAAAACTTCATGTTGCTCTGTTTTCCCACATTTCCCTTACTTCAGGGAATTCAAACAAAAATATCAATATATTCTTTTAGCCTGGAGAAGAGGAGGCTCAGAGGTGACCTCCTCACTCTCTAGAACTCCCTGAAGGGAGGTTCTAGCCAGGTGGGTGTTGGTCTCTTCTCCCAGGCACTCAGCAATAGCACAAGGGGGCACGGGCTTCAGCTCTGCCAGGGGAAATTTAAGTTGGATATTAGACAAAAATTCTTTCCTGAGAGAGTGATCAGGCATTGGAATGGCCTGCCCAGAGAGGGGGTGGATTCACCCTCCCTGGAGGTTTTTAAACTGAGCTTGGACGTGGCACTGAGTGCCATGATCTGGTGAAGGGACTGGAGTTGGACCAAGGGTTGGACTTGATGATCTCGGAGGTCTTTTCCAAACCAATCAATTCTATGATTCTATGATTCTTAGTCATTCCCTCCCTGTCCAGGACTCAGATATTCATAAACATAGGATCACTCAGTCCAAGGCCTCTGCGTACTCCCCTGCAACAATATTCCTCCATAGGTTTTCCATTAACAATCAATACTAACAAAAACGTGAAATTGAATTTCAGGCAAACAGAGGCAAGACTTTCAAAATTAACCTGACAACGTACAAAGGAGAAAGGGCATTTTTCATTGCAATGTACTAGACTGCAAAAGAACAGAAAAGCAGAATCTGGCATTTTTCTACACCATTCTAAAAAAAATACAATTTTTAACTAATAAAACAGGGCTGTAAATTTAAATGTTTCTATCTGGCGTCAAGACACAACCTTCTACGTCAAAATATAATAAGATAATTCTCCTGCTGACTTAAGCAGAAATCTTTGCTAATCATGGGAAATGTCTTTGTAATCTACTTGTGTCCATGTCTGTTTGACCAGTTATTTTATCCATTAAATATTACGGATAAAAAATGAAATATAAGTCTTTTCAAATAAAATTCACCATATATTTTTTAAAAAAACCCCACCACCAAACCTATTGCAGGTAATTTTAAGCACAACTAAACATCTCTCATGAGGAAACATTTCCAGAAGTCGAAGTTGACCTCAGAAGAAGAATACCTTTAAGTGTTACAAATTCTGACACCTTCGTGTTGACAGATGATTTTTTCCTCCACTGTGATTTTATTTCCAAGAGATTTGAAAATACTCCTGGAGTATTAATTTCCACTGAAACTTCACAGGCAGAACCAGGGGGTGGTGGGGATGGAAGGGACCAACCCCAACCTCTCTGCTCCACCAGAGCAGGTTGTCCGGGACCCTGCCCAGGTGGGCATCTTTAGACACAAAAACATTGAAATTCATTAGAAGACTGCTTACTTTTCTTCGTGTGGCTGTTCTGCCTCATAAGCTGCCACCTTAGGCCCTGTCCCAGCGGGTTTTGCTGCCCTTTGCCTTCTCTTCCTTCTTGGAGCCGTGTCAGTGACGTCCGGGCTCCCCAGGAGGGAGGAATCCCTTCGCTCCACTGCTGCCAAAGGGAAAAGGCACAAAGTTGAAAAGAAATCAAATATGAACTGTTGCATGACCATCCTAAGAATATTTCCCTTATCTTTTTTCTTTTTTTTTTGTTTTGTTTTGTTTTTGTTTCTTTTTATTAAAATCTCTGTACTGCCAACATGGGCTCAGATTTGGGAGGAGCAGTTTGTGTCTGAACAGACAGCCTAAAGGGAAATTCAAAGACATTGAATTTAAACTGGAAAGTAAAGCATGCCCCCATGCTTCTTTGCAGTTAGCAGACAGTAATATCAGCAACCCCAGGCTGGGTAACCTGTCTAGATTTTCTCTTGACTCCTTTGCTGGCAATCATTAAAGAAGGCTCCCTCCAGGTTCATTTACCTGACCTATGATTTCATACCTGGTTCATATTTAAATCATCACATAAATGCATAAAATATGCATTATTCACACTTAAAACACAATCCCCTCTCTGCTTTGACAATTACCTGCCCAAAGCTCAATTTTGCAGAAAACCAGATCCTTTCCTGAGCTAAAACTCTCTCTAAAAAGCCCCTATTAATGAACTTAGAAGTTACATAGACATTGTTATTCCAGCTATCAACATCCTGTAGCATATTTTCATTTGGTATGCCTGCTTTAAAAATAAAACCCCTAATTACCTATAATTTTCAAGAAAATGATATCCAAAACAACACAAATTTAAACTGAAATATATTAAATAATAATGTGGTGACTGAGGCTGATGCTGTTATGGCAAATTCCCTGATTATTACTTTCTGTGCATTTTAGGGGGGTTTAATCTTGACATGGATGAAAGATGCCATAATTTGAGATGCAAGACAAAAAGGTTTTCACAGCAAGTAAATAACAAGTCCTGTTTCCCCATTCCCTTCACATCTACTGGAAATGAAACAGGGAGATGATATACGACCCACAAGTGGCATTTGCATTGTTTCTCAAAAAAATGTGCTTGTGACCAAGAACACTGTTAAATTACACAGAGGCTCCCTAAAGCCACTGTAGCTGCTGCTGACAGGGAAGCATACCCCTGGCATTTAATAATATTAAATATTTACCGGCATGCACTGTGGTACATCACAGGCTCACAGGTATTTGTAGGGTAGCAATAGGTATTGGTTGACATATTTCCAAGGCATGAGCTTAATTAACAAGTTTCAAAGTCCAGTGCAGACAAGACACATTCCCATAATAAGTGCTGAGAAGGGTTAAACTACAGCCTAATTCCCCACACTAAACTTTAGCTAGACAGGCTTACTTTTTCAGTGCTAAATGTTGAAAATACGTTTATGACAGTTACTATTCACCTGCAGCACACTGGGGGTAGGATGTCTAACATTTACACAAACACTGTGTTCTATATTCCAACAGCACTGCCTAAAGCTGGCCTCTTCATCATTCATACACACAAAACTGTTTATTGTCAAGAACCCAACAAACCTGAACAATTTTACTATTACAGGTCTTATCTTCCTTTTTGCTGTTCTCCTCCCACACTTTGGCCAGGAAGAAGATCCAGAGGATAACCTCACATGCAAAACCTACATGATGCTGACGTTAAATAAAAAATGTCCCTGTTTTATTTGGGCAATATGCAGTGGTGATCATGGCACTCATGCTCAGCATTGTCTTCTGTTTAGACACGGAACACAAATAATTCAACAAAGAATTTTACTATGCTTTTTAAATAAGAATGTTTCTTTTAATAATAACAACAAGAAAAAGGCCTTCTCATACAGACAGCCCAAAAATCAACCTTACAAATAGCAGCAGTCTGTCTCATAGGTGAGGTTTAGGGTTTTTTGAGTTGTTTGTTTCCTTCTTTTAAGCCAAACTACCCCTCAGAACTGCCAATGGAAAGAGGGCACACACTTGAAGCATCACCAAAAGACTCTAAACACACACCCACTGCTGCTGCCCAAAAATAATTCCCATTAATGAATTCATTTATAGTGCTTGACTAAAAGCCAGAGAAAGCTTCAGCAAAATATTATTCATTGCTTAACACAAAATCATTGGGAAAAATGAGAGACAGTCTTAGACACAGACCTGGTTTTTCATTCTGAAAATACTTTCTGTCTAAATTTCGGCACCATTTTAAGGAAGTAAAGTTCCTTGACTCCTCAGGAAATTAAATTTCTTACTTTTATATTGTGTAATGCAATATGAATTGTTGTTATATCTTTAAGAAGAATAGTAGCAATTCAAATACAGACAAGACTACTCTGATGAAAGCCAGTAGTTAAACTACCTAAAACAAACACTGATCAAGAACAGAAAATGCTCCCAATAGAAAACATACCTTCCTGCAGGTGGACAACTGCAAGCGACAAGATTGAGAAGAGAGTAATAAAGGGAACCATAGCCCAAGTACTAAAAGAACATTTGTACAAAGATTGAAGACTTTAAATAAAAACTCCTGCTGTATTTTTGCTGTTGTTTTTTTGAAGAGTGGTATTTGGTGGGTAGAGGGAGTTGTCAAATAAGATAGGATATTCTAGAAAATAACTGAAAACTAAAAATAGACTCAGGATAAAATTAAATCAATACAGTTGTTGGGGACCTGGAAGCAGGAGATGCCTTTAATACAGAAAAATGACAGGACTCATTCTCAAGGCATTTGTAAATATACCATCACAATCTCTGAAACTACAGGTGTTTAAAGTGAATTTCTGTAGTTAAAGACAGGCAGTCCAGTTAGATTTTAAAACAGACTTCTGTATTACATTATTTTGGTATAAAAGAGTCAATTGTTTAAAAACAAATCCCTTCCAACCTATAAAATTCAGTTTTCTGTTTGCAAAAAAAGAAAAAACCCATGACCGTATGCACGTTCATTCTCTGCATATCACTACCTGTAATGAAAATTCTACAGCTTTGACTTGTCTAAGTCTTAATGACTGAGAAAACAGGATCCAGCTCCTCTCAGCACGGCAACAAAGGACTAAAAGCAGCACTGTGAGCTTAGTTTTGTCATAAAAAAAATGTATAGAGGGAGCAAAGCAAGCAAAACAAATAAGAAGGCTTCCAAATCTGAGCACTCTGACTGCATAGAATGACCCAGCTTCACAAGACAGAACACACACTCTTCAAGTCCAAATTATGAAAGCTGTACCACTAGCATGGAAAAAAGCAGCAATTCATGAGATTTTACCCATAGGAAACACAGTCACAGACATGACTTCTTTTCACCTTGCTGTCATGTATGTAAGATACAACAAAGGATCACATGGATTCAAGGAACATTCACATTTTTGGCACATACCACCAAATGAAACACATTTAGCTTTGCTCACAATAAAGAATGTGCAGCTGTAAAAAACAAAAACAAACTTTGCTTATTATTGGAATGGAAAAGGAAAGATGTATCAAGGACACAGGGATTTATCTTCAAGGAAAGCCCTTATTTAAAATGATCTCCTGTCCTGGGGAATTTATCAACTGCAGCACAGAACTCTGAGAATCTCAATTTATTTTCTGAATGAAAATTTAGCTTTTTCATCAGAGTATTAAAGATTTATGAAAATTCATGCAGATTTTCAAATACTAATGCTCTTGTAGGTCCCCTAAATTCCTCTCAGAGCAGAATTTCCTGGTTGAATTCTGCCTAATTTCAGGCATCATCTTCACAAAGTTAATCAACTGAACTTCCAGGTTGTGCTGCCTCTCTTTAATGAGGCTGGTGATTTATCTAAAAAGCAGCACCAGAAGCAGACAAACTAGATTGAGAGATGACAAAGTGGTCACAAACCCATCACCTGAAGAGCACCAGGACTGCCTGTGACAGCTGCTCCCCAAGCTACCCAGCAAAGAGAAAAGCCAGAAGGGAGCAGAACTCATCACTTTAATCCTCACTGCAGAGTAACTTCAGCAATTACAGTGGTTTCTCAATCCCAGCCTAATTCCTGAGGGATCACCGTGGCTGATAATAATTAGCATCTCTTTGACAGTCTCAGCAGAGCCTTCTAAATGAATGGGAATGGAAATTAACACCTCTCACGGGCCAGGGATATCTGCAGAGCAGGATTAAGTCATTCTTGACAGGCAGTTTGGGAAACTCCACTCCTGCCTATGCTAAAGTGATCCTGTGTGTACAAATTCTGGCCACAGTCGGGCATTTTTCATATGAAGTAGATTTAGATCACCCAGAGATCCCAAACTAAACGTGGTATTTACAGTCCATGCATCTGCTCCAGGGACAGCAACAGGAATATGTCACTATTTTAACTTCAGGAAGACAGTAAGAACCCTCCTGCATTCCCTTTGTTCTGCTCTACTGTATATTTCACCCTCTGTATAAATTTGGGTTTACTGCACTGTAATCCCTTGGGGCCCAAAGCCGGTTGAGACTGAGGTTCTATAAATTCTCTGTCAGCTCGTTATTAACATTTATTTTTATAAAGAATATCTCCATGGGAAGTGTTTATGAAGACACATTTTAAAACAACTCCGGCAAAAAGTTTAGATCCAGCTACACAAAATTTATAAATTGTATTCAGTGCAGTAAGGAAGTTTACATTTCACCCTGCTGGGCTGCATTACCACCAACTTTTTTAATTGCAGGGTCTATTCTTCTTCTGATGTCACACTTCTCTAAAAGCTTTTTAAAAACAATACTTCAATAAAAATAAAAGAAAAACCAAACCAAACAAAACTTATTTCTAACCTGCAGGGAATCTTATCAAGTTATAATATGAATCTGGTTCCACAGAGTTTCCTTCTCAATGACTATTGGAGACCACTCAGATGCTCAACTGTTGCCATCACATACTGTCTTAAAACTAGATGGCAAAAAATATTAGGGTAAATTTGACAAGCCTACAATAATAAGCCTGGTCAGGAAGCATGAAAAAGTCTTTTCCATCTATCAAAATATAAGAGGGTAAAAAAAGAATGTGTTTTACACGTATCTGCAGAGACTTCGAAGGAGCCCATTAATTCTAATCATGAAAACCATGACCCGTAAGAGAAATCTCTTTTAAAAAATGCCTTGATAAAGGAGATTTCAATGAACAACATGAGATATTAATTTTCAATAATCCATAATAATGTGTTTTGCTGAAAATACTTTAATAGTATCATAAATCTAAAAAAGTTCCTGATTATAAACAATGTTAAAGGTTATGATTTATCACTAACCCAGCAATCTTGAAGATCACCTCACACACAATTATTACATATTTATAGCATCTACAGCCTCTAAAAATTAGTTCCTGCCTTACAGCACAAAGACAAAGCTTTACAATATGCCCAGATCTTTCCTGATGTGGGTCAGGTGGAAGCTCCATTACAAAGAGGTGATATTTTGCTATTTCAATTTTGATATCTAAAAATCTCCTAACGGTTAAAGTTGCTTTGCCCGCTTTATTTTCCATGGGTACTTGACAGGACCAGCATCAAAGCCGGCAGCTGAGATGCTGAGATGGTTTTTGACTTGGCCACAGGCTGTTTGGGCATGAGTTAGGATGCTCAGCAACCATGAGCTCCAGCTTTCCAGCGACCCACTGCCACTCCAGATTTATTGCATGCAGTCTTAGAAGTCTTTTTTCCCCCACCTCTGACTCTTGAATCTTTTAAAAACTCTGTATGAAGGCTAATTTTCGTGCGCCATAGTTGGATGTGCCAGTGTCCAGAAAACCAGCACGTCCCAATTCAGGCAACAGCTCTAAAAAGGTCGTCTGAGAAGGTCTGGATGAGCTCACTGTCCCGGGTGTGACTGCCTGCTGGAATCATCCTCTGGACTGCTGGGATGTCCCATTTGGATCATCTGTACCACCCAGGGTGGAGGCAGGAGGCTCCTGGACAGCATTCCCAGGAGATGGTGAGCTGCATGCAGGTCGAGCAAACAAAACAACAAAACAGACAGAATCGAAAACATGAAGCTCTGGAAAAAATTTCTGGGCTGTGATGTTTCAATTCAACATTGAAAGTAGCAGAACCCAAAGTAATTTCTCACCAGGCACGTAAAACACAAACCTCATGCCTGGAACTCCATCGTTTTTGCTCTAGTCAGTTTTTCTGGTGTCTCAGCTGGTGTTGGTCATCCCTCCCTGCTGACCCAGGCCCTGGCACCAACAGGGGTTTGGTTCCAAGGATCACCTCCAAGGACATTCCATACGTTGTAGTTGAGACAGACATATGACAAGATATCCAAGAAAGTCAAGCATAGATTCCATTTATTTTTAGCACAGCTACTTTTTATATCACCCCTAAGTGTATGTGCATTAACATTATTGGTGCTTATTACATACCAACAATCACTCATTGGCTGCAGTGGTAACCTCCTGTCTCTGTACAAATTCACCCATCTTGTTATTCCTTGTCTTGTAGTTTTCTGGGTTCTCACAGCACTTGCAAGTTGTTTACAATTCCCTAGCTCAGGGCTGTAACTTCTATGGGTATACAATTATCTCGCCAAGGTCAGCTTCTTCATGCCCTGCCAAGAGGTCTGCAGGTTCAGTGTAGTCCTCCACACCCATATGCCACACAATACTTGTAATTATTATGCCTAATCCCTGGCTGTGTCTGAGAGTCAGTTCTAAGGAGGAACGTGAACAAACACCATTAACATTACTCACCGATTTCGGATCAGTGATTACTTTGTTAACCTTTATGGTCATGGAATCACAGAATCACAGACTTTGGGTCAGAAGGGATATTGAACATCATCCCATCCCACCGCCTGCATGGGCAGGGACACCTTCCCCTCTCCCAAGTTGCTCCAAACCCTGTCCAACCTGGCCTTGGGCACTTCCAAGGATGGGGCAGCCGCAACCTCTGTAGGAACAGCCACCTGTGCTGCTATTGGGACAGAGTTTCTTCACCCAGGACCCCACAGGAATCACCAGGCCAGGGAGATCAGCACCTGAGTGCTGAAACCAGCCTTAAAACCAGGTGTAAGATGCCCCCAGGACATCACAGATCCAGTGCCCTGGATCCCACCACAGTGCTTCAGCACAGCCAGAGCTCAGCATTTATGGCACACGAATTATTTCCTTCTCCATTAAACAACCTTTAAGGAAATCAATACAGCTCAAGGGAGGCCACGACTCATCACATGAAAATGTATATTCTCATAAAGACCGCAGTTTATGGTGGATAAATTAATAACTTCTATCAATAACTTTATCATGTACTTTTAAACTTAAGATTTTTTTCAATTATGTTGTACACTCTGTTTTTTTTTGAGTATGGATATTTCTACTTGAGGCTGAGATAACACTTCAAGTGGAAAAATCTAAAATAAAAACCTAATTAAACAGGAACTTTCCTTGCCTGTATTTCACTGTAAGGAAACACAAAAACTTTTAAACAAATACATTTTCATGTAAAGCTATTTTTCTACTTGTATTATTTATGTAGCAACATAAATATCTGGTCCCATTTGCTTTCTCTGAGAGAAAAAGACAGATTTGAAGCTTTAAAATCATCTACTCGGTGACATGGCCCCTGTGTTCCTTATTAATGACACAATTTTAACCCTGGGACACCAACCAGCTACATTAAAACTGTCCTTACAAGTGAACATACATAATTGATGATGGCATAGAGCATAATCCCTCAAAAGTTCACCATCAAAGGACAAACGTCGAGAAAGCATTAAATGAGTAAAAGGGAAATGGAGCAGCTTGTACACCAGTAATTCAACCAGAAGCAGAAAGTTACTTTTTACCTCTAGTTTCCCAATTTTAATTCTGTCTGTGGCTGTGGTAACTAAAAGTCACCATTACTAGTGGCAGCTCTGCAGTTAGAGTAAGGAGATTTAATTTCATACACCCCTAGGGAATGTTAGTCACCTGCTGATAGTCAGGAAAGAACTTTGGTAGCTACACATGGATAAAACCTCCTGGAATCTACACGCAGTAGTGAAGCTCAATCACTTTTTTCCCAACCCCACAGCCTTCTGGCATCCCATTTTACACATTATTTTCTAAGAATCATTGTCATCCAATGCACAGAATCCTGCACTGCACTGAGGGGGACGTGGGATCTGTTCCTCATCCTCGATAAACATCCACACTTTGGTTCCCTGAGTGCAAACCATGAGGAACGTGAACTGACTTTGTAACTATGCTCCCAGGTAGTTACTCCCCCTGTGATTTTATTTCCAAAAGATTTCAAAATGCTCCTGGACAATTAATTTCAGTGGTGAGTCCTGGGATGGGCAGGGATGAGGGAAGGGCCACTTTTGCTGAACAAGGCTCAGCCACAAATATTGGGAATCTAATAGCCCTGAGAACTACTAGATGGTCAATATGATTCTTCAACATGTGAAAGATTATAAGGTGTTTTTATAGTAGCCCAATCAATGATGATGGGAAATAGCTGAAAGGAAAAAAAAAGCCTAATTAATGCCATCAAACAGGGCTCCTGACAGGACCAGAGGTCATGTCAACATTATAAACTGTGTGACTACAGAAATAAATTTACACTCTCATGAATTAAAAACATGGGGGCTTTGATTTTGGTCTGTTTGTTTGTTTGGGGGAGGGGTTGTTTTGTGGTTTGGTTTTTTTTAATATTTATATTTATTTATTTTACTTAAGGTAAACCTTTTAAAGATTAAACAACTGCCCAAACTATTGAGTCTCTTAAATAATGAAGAGAAAAAAAATGGGAAGTTATTTGTGGCTCTGGGAGACAACCTCAGAAAAGCCCACGGTTTGCTCCAGC
>VWZG01008229.1:30853-45143 GCA_013396735.1 Grallaria varia
AAACAAAACAAAAATCCAAAACTGCTTTCCAAGAAATCAGGCAATATGCCAAATGGTTAATGTGGAATTTGTGTATCACTCGGTGTTATCATTAAGGATTTCTACTGAGTACAACGATTTTTTTCTAATACAAGATTATCACCCCACATTCAGTATTTTTAGATTGATCTATGTGCTATTTTAAGAAAGATAAAGGACAAACAGGCAGGTAATTTATGACAGTAGCTTTTACTTAAGATAGATATAAATAACAAAAACATCCAATAAAACAAGCCATGTAGAAGAGGAGGAGGGAGTAAGTAAAAAAAAACAAGACCCAAACCAAAAAGGTTCGCAGGAGTATTATGGCCTAAAATCGAGGAAAAAGAAATTACATTCATGACTTTCAGTTGGAGCAAAGAGATTCTTTGATTGGCTTCTTAATCAAAGGCCTTTTAAAGGATTAAAATAAAATAAAATGCTTTTCTAGTCTTATTTTATGTAACATGGTGATTTTGACATTTCTTTAGGTGTAAAATCTGTTTCTAATTAAGTCTTCACTGGGTTTAAAGAAAGCAAGAAAGAAAAAGGGCTACAGGATGCAAACCCAAACAGGGAAACCAACTCTTACATCTAAAGAAGACCCACCAGACCCACATGGAGAAGTTTAGTCGAGAAAATTTCAAGTTAAGAACAAGGATGTGTGCTTTAACCTGGAAAAGTAACAAACCAAGGGAACAACCACAGGGTTTAGAGCAATCTTGAGCAACCCATCTTTTAGTCAATACGGGCTGTTTGCTGGAACGAGAGGCTGCAATGCAGTTGGGAAGCAATTAAAATAATTACACCAGTGAGGGTCACACAGGTGGCCAGAGCAAATGCTCTCCCAGTAGTGCGTCAGGGAGGGAGAGAGCAACACTGGGAACTCACAAGGGTCAGCTTGTCCCTCTGCAGAGACAAACTCCTGGTGGCTTCACTTGCCACCAGCCCCGACACACACAGAGCAAACGTGACGTTTGAGAAGACAGCCTGCAAAATACCCAGCTGAGCATCAGAAGAGCTGTCATAAATGTGAGGCAGCCACAGGTTGTTCAGCAAATTTGGCTGGAATGGGGTGCTCCCTGACCTGCAGGGTCCAGGCTTTGTTGGCTGCCTCTGACAGGCAGCCCATTCCACAGCTGAAGATAAGAGACTTTATCCTGATATTCAGGGTTATAGGAACGTGCTATCAGCCCCCTTGCAGGAACCAGTTTTTCTCAAGAACCAGTACTTCTTTTTGATGAAAGGATACCTCTCCAAGAGCCCACCATACAGCCATGTTTTCAAGAGGAAAAGGAAGCATAAATACTGTGTTATTTGCATGTGAATAATAATCTTTTCAGTATGCCCTGAAGCATACTTAAATACTTTTGTTGCTGAGAAAAATGGGATTGCTCAGTCTGGAGAAGAGAAGGCTCCAGGGTGGCCAAAACTGTGGCCTTCCAGTACCAGAAGGGGCTACAAGAAAGATGGAGAGAGACCACTGACTATTTCTCCTGCAGTGACAGGACAAGGGGGAATGGCTTCAACTGACAGAGAGCAGGGTTAGATGGGATATTGAGAGGAATTTATTCCTCGTGAGGGTGGGCAGGCCCTGGCACAGGTTGGGCAGAGAAGCTGTGGCTGCCCCTGGATCCCTGGGAGTGTCCAAGGCCAGCTGGAGTTACCTGGATAAAGCTCATAGTGAAGTTGTGTGACAGAGAGGTTTCCATGGCAGGTTTGCATTGCATTGTGCACTGAATTCAGAAACTTCTGTGGTCCACAATACAGGCATGGAAGCATATTTTGGTACAAGAACAGTAATTATTGCCCTTTCCTTCAATTACAACAGACCCCAAGAGCTCCATTCTGCTGGATACTAAAAAAAACAGACTTGAAAGCCCAAGGACAAACAAAAGCATTGGAATGGGGATTACCCCAGGCAAGCTGTTGATGACTGGCAGAAGTTTGCTGGGTCCCTGATAAGCAGTTGCTCTTTAACTATTTATTGGAGGTGGATGGAGCAGAGCAGGGTTGATGGTGCCCTCAGTTCCACAGCTGAGGAGGGACATTCTCAACCAACAGATGTCGAAATAGGTTCAGGAAGAGGAGAAAACAAAGGAAGGGTCCCACCAAATTAGTGCTGCCTTCTAGATGGTCAAGTTACAGGGTCTTTTTTTGCAAAGGAAACAAGTATCTGCTGAGTGCAGAAGTGCCTTTGGTCACAGAATTTATGTCCAGCTCTGCTCTAATTACCCTCCCCCACAAAATATATGAAATAATTCCACCTTTGTTCAAAACGCACAATGCTGAACTGCTTAATTTGTCTTTGCTTTTAAGTGGAGTGGAAGAAACTACCACAATATTCATAGATGTCCATTAAGTTTGGAATTACCAGCTTGCTCTGAAAATGATTCTAAGGGTACACAATTTAACTTAAATCTGATAAAGGCAGTTAATTTGATGATTAACACAGAGCTTTAGTTACACCTGAAAAAATTTTACAACTCACCAAGGAAATAAAGTTCTTTCATATGTGACATTTAGTAGTATGTGGATAATAAAACAACAAACATTTTAAAGTTTTAGATTAGCCAATGTTGTTGCACCTAACCTGCAGTGTAGTCACTTTTTTGATCAGTCACCAATTTTAGTAATCTGCAACAGCCTTAGCAAAGCATAAATCCATTATGACTCTGCCACTTATATAATTTACCTGACTAAATAATGACCCATTTAGAGGCACCCACATTCAGCTGCATCACTTCATACAGTGAAGCATATACAATAGGAAGCTGCATGCAGAGACATAAAAATGTTGATAATTTTCATGGTAAAACGTGAAAGTAATATTTTATAAATCCCTCAGTGTGATATTCACAACAGGATTTTTGAAGGGACATGGAGCATATTGGTATTTGTATTGTCAATGTATTTTGACCGTGGCACCTCGTGTAACACAGAGACAAAGCAGTTTGGCAACGACAAATATTTTGCAGGCATAAACCCATCAGGTTATTGGGGGAAAAGAATCAGTATTAAGTTTCAGAAAAAAAAAGATACATACAGCTTCCTCAATAGAAAGGAGAATGAGATTATACCTTGGGAAGAACCATTTCCAATTACACAGCTTGACAAAAAAAAAAACCAAAATTAAGGCTGAACTAAATTAAAATGGCTAAATACTAAAACTCCTTTAAACAGATTTTTAAAGAGGAGCCTTCACGGATGGAAGTTTAACTGCACAGCACAGACAGGCACTGTTACAACAGGCTTTTTATTACTATTACTATTATTAACTTTGATCAAAGCTTATTAACCAGCAGCATCAAGCCACCGGTGGATTGGACTACACAAGAGAGCTAATTAAATTTAAAGGGCCACAGGCTCCTGAAGGCACAACATGTAATCCCCAAGGCAGGAGTTTGAGTGAAGGGGATGAGAACATTTGCATACCAAAGCAGTGGGAAATGGGAAGGTGCTTGCTCTTATTTATTGTGGGCATGATAGTAAGTTTATTAGAACCAATTCTGAACCTGTCCTCATCATTAAATGTGCAGAAATAAATGAGCACTGGATATCAGAGGGTCCACTTAATAAGGAGTATTTCCATACATATGGCAAGAAACACAGATCATGAAATTTTACTTAATCTAACAGGCCAGATCATGAGATCCTTCCTCACCCCAAGGAGCAGTAACTTCCACCAATTATAATGTGAAAATACAACTAAAGGAACTCAAGGACAAGAGGAACTAAAATAGAGAGGACACTAGCTGAGTATAAATTGGTGCCCAGCAGTCTTGTATGCAGCCACATATTTATGGCATTATAACTGAAAATAGCAATAATAAACTGTAAAATAATTCCTCCCATTGCTTATCTCCCACCTGCTATGTCATCCTTCATACACCATATTACAGATTTCAGTATTTAAATCTGTCCCAGCAGTTTCATCATATATTTGGGAACAGGATAAATATTCTCTTTTCTGGTCACCTCCCAGGTACTGTGAAGTGAGAAACTATTTCCCTTTGAGGCTTCTGGAAGGGAAGCAGAAAGGGTGACCGTTTATCCAGTGCTTATTCCTGTTTTAAAAACTTCCTCACATGCGGATCACCTATTATTTTTCAGTTAATAAAAGGGTCTAATATGTAGGATAAAGACATGATTGCCAACCACGACATCAAATGACGTTTTATTAGTCTGATAATCTTACTATGCTTTTAGGATCGCTGGGAGGACTCAGCAGGTAGGGTAAATAAAAACAATCAAATTCAGCACAGAGAGGAAGAAAGAGGAATCAGCTGGGTTGTGTTCTGGATTGTCTTTAATCCAGAGTACTTAAAGACTACTTTAATCCTTAGTTAAATTACATTAATTACCTAATACTTAAAGAATAATTTTTTTCTGCATTCTAAAATAACAGAAACATCTTGCATCAGTGTGGTGACTCAGTCACCCAGGCACCCTTGTGGGCTAAGACAAATACAGAATGGCCATTTTCAGCCTTTTTTTTTTCCCCATGAAAGAAAAAAACAGATCCAGTTGGCAACAGGACATGAAAAGAACAACAGCCTCACTCCACTCAACACCTCTGTGGTATTTCCAAGCCTGCTCCAGCTGGTGGAACTTTGTTGATGTACCAGTAGAGGAAACAACAACTACAACCTGCTTTTAGTGACTCAAACAGAGTTTTACCAATCCTGGACCAAAACAGTAAAATCCAAACCAAAAGCAACCTCCCACTGCTCCCAAGAAACATTCCTAACACCCCGTCCATGAAGAAGTGCTTAAGAGTAGAAGGATTTCCTTTGTGTCTTCCTTCCTTTCTCAAACAGGAGCTCATAGGTGTTTACAAGAACCTGACACATCATCTGTAGCTGCTGCATGGGAATTTATTCAAGTGCAGTGAAAGCTGGGGCTGTGTGTTTTTTACAATGTCACATTCACAATCATAACCAATATTTCAAATATATTTTCCCCCAATTCGTGGCATGATGGGCAAAGCTGTTGCATGGAATGATATGCAGTATTATTTCTAGATGCTGTAGGATTTCTCAGTTATGCTTCTCATACACATCAGCTCTTTTTTTCTGAGTGCTTTCATATACTTACTAATTCAACTTTAACTTTCTCTTTCACAACAGAAAGCATTAACTACATCAATGTATAGATTAGGGACAAAAGCTGCCATGTTTTTGTTGGTCTTGGTTTCAAGAAATGAAGCAGAAACTGCTGTCAAAAAGCAAACCATAAATCCTACCTACAAATAGTACTGTAAATGCCAGAACCCCTAAAATTTTAGGTAAACTTTTAGGTTACAGGTTATCTGCTCTTGTAAGGAGGAAGCTTCTACTCTTATCACAATATTATTGTCCCTAACTTGGTACCATTTACATTTTTCTTCAAATCTGGATGTGACATAGCACTGCATCAAGGAACTGTGGGTGAGTCCCCACATGGGCAAGGTGATGGCAATTCCTGGAGGTAATCTTAGCTTTAGGTGACAGAGGGAGTTATACTGAGCACAGCTGGAGACATTGTTGGTTTTCCTAAGTGAACTGTAGCTGTCAAAGGACTGAAAATCATGGCATTACACAGTGTCAGTTCATTTACCTTATAGTTGGTGTATCACAAAATTCAAATTGGTTTATATAAATCATCCTCGATTTCACACTCCACGATATAAGGACTGATAACTCTCCATTTGTATTTTGACAGACAGGTTACTTCATCTGAGAATACATCTATCTCATGTTATGTTGATTTCCATGTTCTAGTTTCTTGAATAAAACATTGTGCAATACAATATCTTATAGAAGTCACTCTATTACTTGTCTAGTTGACCAGCCAGCAGGTAATCTCATCAGAGATGACATGAGTGCCAAGTTTTCAGGCTTCAGTTTCTCACAGCCCCTTTACAAAGACTGCAATGAATAATTCTTATACATTTTCTTAAAGTTTTTTTCCTTGGGTCTTGTTCTAGTATTTGGATCAGATCAACAAAAGACTGACAAGGAAATGTGCCATTTAATTTTCTTGTAGTAAGTATCAGCAGGGTTTTGGGGTTTATTTAGCAAATCCATTGGAATGCCTTCAGTGCCCCAAAAATTCAAGAAGGAAAACAGTTACTGGTGGTTAAGCAAAACCCCCAGACAGAGTTTTAAGCTCTGCAGTTCAGTGAATCCTGAGTAGGTGGCTGACTGTACAGTGCCTGTTTCACAGCTTCTGTTCCACATCCCCCTGAGCTGACAGAATAGAACTACACCATGATGCACTTACCCCTATTCTACCCCTCTGAACACAAACCAAACTACCTGCTTTTGCAATTACTTGTGACTTTTTTGCAAATGCACTCTTATTATGCCAATGTGTGTGCACATACACACCTGCCTTCACTTCCCTTTCAAAGAGGTAATTTGATTATGATCTTCTCTCTTGACTGCGGGTCTCTCCAATACCAACTAAAATGAACTCAATGATCTCATAATTCTCATTGACTCCTGCAATCCATGCAATGACATTTTAAGTCCAATAGGAAAATAAATGGAATGTTTGACTACGAGATAGGAAAACTAAGGTAAGCAGGAAAAAACCCAAATATTATCCATATCTTCTTTTATGTCTTACAGCCATTGATGTTACATGAAACGAGCTTCATTATCCACTCATTCCACTCATTCCTATATCACTGTTTTCTCCATTGAGACACGGTCTGCCTCCGGGCAATCTTTGCACATGAAAATTCTAGACCAGACTTCAGATACTCAGCATATCCTGTGCTTTCCTATTGTTCACTGAAAGAGAAAGCTGTGCACACAGTGGGAGTATCAACTGACCCAAGTGACACTCACTGTGCAGGTTCAACCATGCCATTACCTTGAAAAACTCTGAGGTGTTACCCAAAGGATTAAATTTATAGTCTTCATATTATTGGCAAATTTTGCAGCTGGAAGAGCTCTCCAGTCAGGATCAAAAGAAAACACATTTTTGTTTACAGCTCAAATAAAACCACTCTGTTTTCCTATAGTATTGATCAGTCCAGTCCCTCATGATTGGCTGAGCAGGGCAGTGGGGGTTGTGTACATTTTTAAATGCATGTGTATCAAATAACACTCACTGAAGCTAGAAAAAGAACTCAACACCTTTCACTTTTCCTTCCTTTTCACAAAACAAAGTATTTCTCACCTCATTGCCTGAACTGACCAATCACCACTCAAAAGCAAAGCCTTCTGAAGAGCACAGTGCAACAATAAATGATCTCTTTCCATCATTTTGATTTTCTCCATTTGCCTAATATACATCACCCCAGAAAGCCCTCATGGCAGTAACAAAGTTGTTTGCCACTAGTATCAGGGTCCTGGACACTCCTGGTTCCAGTTTGCACAGTTTGTTCCTGGTGTGTTACAGGAACAGTGTTGTCTTGATTACCTTTACCTACAGTGGAAATAAAAAGCTCCAGTGAGAGAACCCACAGAAAACTTCACAGACCTGAAGGGCAGATTTTTTTTACATTTATATACATATACACACACACACACATATATATATAACCATATAGCAACTATCAGTGGAGTTTCGAAACTTTGATAGCATTTGTCCTGGCATTCCTATTAGTTTGTCAAAGACTTGCCAAAATTCTGATTCACAGTTAAACGTCTGGTGTTGCAGAATGGGCCAAATCTGTACCCCACACATTTTAGAAGATTCTAGTTTTGGAAAAATTTGTCAACCTAAGTTTCATGAGCATCTTCACAAGGCCAAAAATTCACCGACAAATTAAAGTGAATTCTGCTATAAATACACTTTTATTCCATTTATGCACACAGCTCTTTTTATAGCTGTTAAACCTCCTCTCTTTCCCCCTTTTTAAACACTATTGAAACTGTCAGGAACTACATCTTACACTTTATCAATCATCGCACACACATCATGATTCCTAGAATTTCAAATAGAATTGTTGATGGTTCAGATACTGTTAGACTGTCATTAGTTCTGCAAAGTGTGCAATTTGTCATTCTGGAAGAAGTGACAGTGCCTTCCCTTGTGCAACGTGCTTTTAAACCTCCTCCCTCTTTAATTTGAAAATGGCAGTATTATCCTCTGCTTCAAGGGAGGTATTTTTGAGGCTTGCAGGTTGGCTTGTCACAGAGCAGTCTGTCAGGTAGTATTTTGCCTTCCTTAAGGTGTATTCACATAATGCCTGTCTGTGGTATCACCCAAAGACACTACTTTCTGTCTTACCTGATGGTAACGAGGCCTGTGGTAAACTTTCACTTTCCTCATCAGTGCTGGCATCATAATCATTTTCTCTCTTTATAACCATCTGAGTAGTAGCTATACTATCCCTAGAAAATATTTAAAAAAAAAAAATTGAAAAAATCAGACATTTTTATTTCCCAAAGGAATCAAATAATTGAGGGGGAATGTATATGAAATCACCACCTGTGGAAATGGCAGGGACATGCTCTGACTGGAAAATCAGCTGCAGCCCAACAGAAAATGGACAGACTCACTGGATATTTAGTTCTGGGTTACAGCATCCAAAGCAATGTGCTGCTATTTGCAGGGGTGCCAGGAAGAATCCTCCTCCCCCATGACTAACAGCATTGTTATGGACAACCCAGCTCTTGGACAGGGAGAAGTGTCCCTCCCTTGTTAGAGCCAAAGAAATGGAAACCAAACTAAACAGAAACATGCACCAGGTACCTCTCCAAGAAACCCAGGAAAACCGAGGGGTACCTTGAACATTTGGCATCTGCTGCAGGTTCTTTGGCCTCACTCAACAGCTTCTGTAAGTTTCTTATCTTTGCCTTCTTCTCATTCAGCACCAGAATAAAGCGGCTGTAGAGATCTGCCTCCAGCTCCTCTTTAGCCTCCACACATTTCTCCAGCCTGCAACACAAAATTAACCATCACATGGATTCTTCTTAAAAGACACTGTTTCCTGGAAGAAAGCTCTGCAGTGAGGCCAGACTTCCTCTTACAGGAATCCCCATCCCAAACCACGCAGGACCAGTCCAGCATCCTGTGTCTGGAACAGGACACAGGAAGTTTTTATTTTCCCTGAGAAAGGTGAAATAAACTTTCAAGTTCACACTTACAAATGTGAACATTTCTCTCCAGGCTTTTTTTTATCTTTTTCTGGATGGGTTCTTGCACACCTCCGAGACAACTAAAATTTAAATAGGTGAGTGTTCTTTATTTCCCATGCTGAATCACCACATTGGGCACACCTTACCAAGACACTCATAATGAGATTATAAACAGATATGATTAAGCTTGATGGGTCTCAAATCTGGAACCTACACTCTGATGCGAAATATATTTGTAGGAGGGGAAAAAAACCCAAAACCCAAACACAAAAACGTTTAAAAGCTCCTAATTATTATCTTCAGTGTAAAATATTCTTCAAGGTTTTTTAAAAATTTTAATAGGCACCTGTGAATAGGTGAATGTCAATAAAATGAAGCACAAAGGAAATATAAAATTAAGAATATGGATATATAATGTCTCATAAGCAAATCAAAACTGAAATAAAGCAAACATGATAAGCACAACAAATGATGTGTAGCAAATGTAATTCTACATTTACTTCTTATATTTCATAACCTTTTAATCCTGTTGAACCACAAACATTTTTTTAGCTGTGTACACAGCAAACAAATAAACATCTTGATAAACTTACTGATTGTGGTAAATATAGCAAATAGTCATTCTTTTCACCAACCTGTGCAAGGTTGCTAAAAAAGTTTAGGAAGCTTATTTTGTTATTAAACCCAAACATGTAACAGATTTAAAAAATATTCATTTATAAAGTAAGAGATGTCAACAGACTTCCTACCTAAATACTAGTTTTTTTGTTCACAGATCAAAACCATATACAATGTAAGAAGAGAGACAATAGCAAGAAAAAATAAAATCTCAAGAAGTATTAAGTCTACTGTGCAGTGCTTTAGGGATACACTTGATAGTTGATAAATAATTCATCTAATTTAAATGCAAATAGCAGAACATCATTACCATATAGATCAGCTCAATAATTCCTAAATGAAAGATCATATGTACTAGTCAACTACCAGGAGACTTTCCACCTACAAAAGGGAAGTTAACTGTTTAGTGGGGAACAATTAGACAATTCACAAAGAACCATAAACGCTAATAAAGGGCCCAGAAGAGCCTGGACACGCTCGAAACTAATTGTGTCTGTATACATGAAAATGGGGGGAAAAAGGGATTTTGTCTAAAACATGCTAATCCTGTCTGTATCAAATCCTACAGAACAGTCCCCTCTCCCACAAGGAAACCAGGGAAAGTGGTTATTACTAAGGGTCTGTTTTGCCAAGGCACTGGTTTGTGTTGGAGCAGTTGAGGTTGGTTTGAATAGTTACACTGAAAAATTTTGCTCACTTGGCCCAAAAAAGTGCCATATAAGATAATTGCAGTGAGGCCCTGCAAAGACATCCACTGACAAAAATCCATGTAAGTGGAAACTTCCAGTGAAGTGAAGGCGATGCTTCCTGGACTGTAAGTAGTGCAGTACAGGAACCCACTGCAATTCTAGCCCATTTCTGCAGCCTCTGGAGCAAAAAATTAGCATCTGGAAATATAGATACTGACTGTATGCATAGATTAGAATATTAACTCTTCCCTGTAGGCAAAGTCAATTAGTAGTGTGCCATCGGTTAATCTTGTATGATTGTTTTCATTTACAGGTACACCTTTTTTTATTTTACTCCTGTTGAAGTTATCCACATACAAACACGTTCTCCAGACAGATATGACATTAATTTGGCACAGCACATGATCAGTGTAAATCAGTATTACATTTATGCTGTATTTCTGAGTTACAAGCCTCTAAAATACAGCATTATATGTCATATCTGGTACTTAGAGCAGTAAAAAAGTCCTTTGCTGCCTGGGAACAGGGATGCATTATCTGTGCAGGTGGGGTGGCTCTGTAGAGCCCTTGGGATTCACTGAGTCACCTGAATTACGTGACCACCAAGCAGAGCTGTCTGGGTTTCATTCCAGTTCCTCAGACATTACAAATATAGAATTTAACTGCAATTCACCACATGCTGCTGCCTGTGTGTGTTTTGTCTCCCAGAAATACCATCTCCCCAGGCCAAAGAGAGGAGCTGCTCATCAAAAAGACAATTTTTGAGCACAGTGAAAATAAATGTAGGTTAATGGCTGGAGTGGTGCTTTCCAATTTGTGTATCCTCAGATCTCTCTGCTGTGTAAGTGCAATGCTTTTAAGGTGCCAGCAGCACCCACGCTGACAGGCATCAAAAGGCTTGCACAGCCCACGGAAACCAGCTACTATGACAAATAATAAATTGAGAAAACCAAGTTCTTAAGTGCTGCCTCAACAGAGAGCCATCCCACACAATCCACAGAGGTCAACGTGAACTGTGTAATTTAATGGCACTTATTTAATTATTACTGGCATTTTCCACACTCCGGCACTATGAAAGAAAGAACTCAACATCTCTGCTATAAGAATTCAACATCTCTGCTATTCACCCTTGTTCTCAGGGCTCTAAAATAATTCCTGGATATCATGGCACTGCTCCATTGCATTCCAGAGTCACCCTTCCCACAACGCTAGCAGTGGTATGGAATTCTGATGAGCTAATGCTGAAGAGTCAATTTCAGGCACCAAAGTACCTAGCTTGCATTTTCATAAGCTGTTTGTGGTTTAGATGTACTGTCACTGTAGTTGACCACAACATAAATAGGAGTTATTTTGAATTTGGCTTGTCTACACCCATCTTAGATGTCTGATAAAAAAAACATACCATGGCTGATTCAGAAATTTAATTTTTACTGTTCAAGGGATTATTTTGCTACACATTATTATACTTATATTTACCACCTTAATTATTATAGAATCACAGATTGGCTTGGATTGGAAGGAACCATAAAGCCCACCCAGTGCCACCCCCTGCTATGGGCAGGAACACCTTCCTGCCTTGGATTGCTCCAAGCCTTGTCCAACCTGGCCTTGAACTACTTGGCCTTGAACCACCTATATGAAATAAAACTAACAGCTATTCTGCTCTGATATTTTAACTCATCCACCCCTGAAGTGTGCACACACACACACACACACACATTCTCAGCCCCAGGCACCAAATTGCTCACAAAACCTTGCTGATGGTCAATAAAATAGGAGCAGGGAAACAGAAATGGGATGATTGAATTACTCCATCCAACTGCCCCATGCTAAAGCAGAATAAAACAGCCTCAGAAGTCTGCATGGCATGTTTTAATTCTAATGAAGTCCTGGAGAGAGAGACCTGAAGCTCAGGGAACTGCTGAGAGTGTGGAGCTGATCTGCCTTACCTCCAGGCGAGGCGGGAGCACAATTCTCCACACCACGTGCTTTATATTTGATGTTTTACCCTTCAACATCGTGTGTGATGCAGAATGTAAATCCTGAAACCCTGTCTACTGAACAAAGACAGGCAGAGCTTTGTTCAGCCCTGCAAAAACTGGGTCCAGCATTTGGAGCCAAAAGAGACAATGGGATAGACTGAGCTGTGGCCAAAAGAATTTTGCAAACCAAACCCAAACCAACCANCTTCTTCCTTTTCTTTGGGGTTACTCCGTAGAAGTGCCACCCCACCATGGAAATTGATACAAGCACTAATGCCTCTTACACATCAGCGTGTAATGCAGTACAGAACACTGGTTATACAATACACTATTGTTCAATTACACTGTTAAGCAGTAAAACACTACTTAGGGAGGCCCTGTGCCTGTCAGGGAGACTGTCAGGAGAAACTGTTACTCATTTTAATGAGAAGGAAACAAAACTAACTCCTCCCTAAAGTTAAGTCTCTTTTTCAAGGTAAATTAATGCCAATTAGCAACATTCTTTCATCAATCTTCCTAAATGTGTTTTTTTTTTTAAGTAAAGCTATAGAAAAACAAGATAAATTTCTGACTTCTCTGTGCTGAGAGTTTTATGCTGAAACAAGTACAGATCCCTGCACTACAGAGTGACAGACAATTGCGATAATAAATGCAACAGCAATTACAAAAATCTCTTGCGAAATATTGATTTTTTTCTCATAATACCACACTAGTTTTCCAACTCTGGCTGGTTCCACAAGGCAAACAGATTAAAGCAAAGGCACCTTACTTCCCGCTCAAAAATGTAAATAATTTAAACTGCTAGTGCTAAGAATTATAAAAAATAAGGGAAAGCCTTCCTGAAGAAAGTGAAGAGGATTCAGCAGAAATTGGGTGGGGTTTTTCTTATAATTCATAAAGCTAAAACCAATTACAAGGCTTCCTAATAAATGTGAAAAGGATTCACCAGAAATTGGGTGGGGTTTTTTCCCCTATTCATAAAGATAAAACCAATTTCAACTGCACATTCGTAACACTAGTTGTATGCTTGACAAAGAAAGAGACCTACAACTACATGGGCTGGGGCAGCTGAGCTCCAGACACCTGCCAAGGGCACAAAACTTTACCTGTTGATGAGTTTTTCAAGTGCCACCAATGAACCCCTCTGTAACTCACCTCTTCTCTGCATTGCTCCAGTTGCTGAAAAGCCTTTCATTTTCCCTTTGCAAATGCTCATTTCTGGCCTGCAGCTTCCCCAGGCTGTCCAGGCAGTAACCAATGAGTTCCTTCACTGCCTCTGCTGGGCTGGGGATCTCTGGCAGCTTCACAGACCCAAGTCTGAACTAGGAAACAAGGATAGAAAAGAGTTATCCCAGCTGCACAAGGAAAATTGAAAAACTTGGCTCCAACAAGCTTTAACACATAAGAAACACTTTACAGTCATTTTGTCACCCAGAGACCTGAGGAATATGTGGAATAACCAACATGCCAATAATTTGCAGAGGTGATTTGTGGTCTGCAGCATCTCCCTGGTGAGCAGAGGCTGCAGGAGCTGGGCCTGGTTAGTGTGCAGAGGAGCAGAGAGAGGGGATGCCAGCCCTGCACACAAACATCTCCAGGGGCTCAGAGGATGCTCCCACCCTCTGGTCAGGGCTGCAGGGACAGCCCCAGCAGCAATGGCCATGCACTGAAACCCCAGCAGTGCCCCCTCCCTCCCTCCCTCCCCACGGGGCACAACTTCTCTGCATGGAGGTGGCAGAGCCTGGCACAGCTGCCCAGGGAGGGGGTGGAGTGTCCCTGGGGGAGACATCCCAGACCCACCTGGGCACCTCCCTGTGTCACCTGCCCCGGGGGACCCTGCCTGGCCAGGGGGTGGCACTGGGGGGGCTACAGAGCTCCCTTCCACCCCAGAGAGCATGGGATTCTG
>VWZG01008229.1:45579-59039 GCA_013396735.1 Grallaria varia
GGGATGGGTTTGGTTGGGTGCTCTGGAGTTCAGAGGGAATGAAGATGGGTTTGGTTGGGTGCTCTGGAGTTCGCAAAGGATGGGGATGGGTTTGGTTGGGTGCTCTGGAGTTCACAGGGGATGGGGATGGGTTTGGTTGGGTCCTCTGGAGTTCACAAGGGATGGGGATGGGGTTGGTTGGGTGCTCTGGAGTTCACAGGGGATGGGGAAGGGGATGGTTGGGTGCTCTGGAGTTCACAAGGGATGGGGATGGGGATGGGGATGGGTTTGGTTGGGTGCTCTGGAGTTCACAGGGGATAGGGATAAAGCCTGAAGAACACTCTGGGGGTTTGCTGAGCCTCTCCACACCCAGGAGCATCTCTGTCCCACTCGACAGCAAACAGAGGGAGCAGGTCCTGAGAAACACACAGCGGGTTGGATGACACAGCCCAGATTTTGGCCAGCTCTGAACTGCAACACACGCAGATATTTCAGGAAAAAAGGCATTTAAATTACTTGGCTCCAGGTGGAAATGCCTGCAGTAACATGGAGCTGGTGAGGGGTACATGGAAGGAGAAGGGGTCCCCTTTTGCATCTTGTAATTATCAAAAAAACCTGACATAAATCAAAATTTGAGAAAATAATTGCATTTCCCTGTGAATAGAACCATTACTCCTCTTTTCAAATTGAATACACAGCAATAACATCTTAAAATATGTATAAATGTAAGTGGTACATGCTAGGGAAGAGTTCAGCCTGTGTTGTGGTGCCTCACCATCAAAAATGCCATTTCATTGCTTTTTCAGCACATTTTACTTGAGAGGGCATGGAAAATAACTAGATAAAAGACATTAGTGAAAAAAACATGTATTGTTTGTTAACACTTTTTAAAGAGTGTATTTCACTAACACCATGCACAAAATGTTGCTGAAATAGGCCTGGTAAAACCTGCTCTCACAAAGATTTCAAAGGCATTATTTGAAACAACTTGGATCTTCTGCCTGTGGAAGTCTCTGCCAACAACATGTGATATCATCGTGACCTTCTTCAGCAAGGTCAATCTATCAGAAAACGTGACAAACCCAGAGGTTTAATTCCTAATTAACCACAGACCTTTCCTCCAGATTCACATGTGCTGTCTCTAACGTGCTGTTGTCTTTAGCTGACGTACATCTGATGGCCACAGATGAAGAGATGCTTTTAGTTTATTTTTGGAAATTAGATTACATTATCAGTAACCCACAGACTGGCGTGTATTCCCTGAATATCACACTTGCTGTCTGACAGCACTAACAAAGGTGGACATTTGCGTAGAGGAAACTGTTTTTCATCACTTGCAAGCCACCACCACACTATTTGGATAAAGAATTCACTACACACTTGAAGGCTGGCCACAGAAATAGAGGCACAGTAGCACAGATAAACAGCAACACAATCTTCTGCTTATACTGTGAAGGAAATAGCAAGGAGAGTGGATCACTTTTGTCTTGTGCTTTAATGTAATACACTGAGATAAGGTATTAAACAAAGACATTTAATCAGCACAAATGCGCATTGTTCAAATTACAGTTTTACTCTGCACAAAAGAACAAAATACGTATAACCCTAAAACAGGTTAAATGAGTAGCAATAGATTTCAGCTGAAAGGTTGGTACCACTCACAACCAAAACCACACACAGCAGGCACTTCAAAAGCAATTGTAATATTTAACAAACACCAGAGACAGAGAGGATTTAGCTGCCCATCTTCCCAGGTGTTCCAGTCCAACACTGGCGCTCAGTCTCTAATTTAGTCTTTAATTCAGTCTTTATGCAAAGCAATTGACTGTTACCTACTTTCTTACAATAAACTTCACTGTCCTGCTTTCTATGTCTCAGACACTGTGACCTGGGGACCTTCTCTAGGAGGACCACAAAAGGTCCATCACCAGGAGGCTCAAATTTACTATGCAGCAACTCACAAATCAACTGAAAAAAACCAAACATGAGGTTTCTACAAAACAACACAAATGTTCTTCTGTATCTCCCCTCCTGAATTTGGGACAGACAAGTAACTTGCAGTACTGGTTGAGGCAAAATTCTACTAAAATTAAGTAACTGGGAGGGAGGGAATCCTTAAAAAATGAGGTATTAGTTTTTCCACATATTGCTTAGTTTTCCCTTGCAACTAAACCAAGAAACAGTCCAGTTATTTGTCCTTCACCGCCAAACCCACAGGAGTGAGACTGGAAGCAATTCTAGGAAGATTCAGTAGAAGTGGTTAAAGATCAGACACCATAACAAAGAGTTAACTGGGGGGGATATCAAGACAAACAAGACCTTGCTTACTGAAGGAGTGAAAGAAAACATCATTAACACTTCACTAAGCTAATCTGACACACAACATGTCTTTGGTTTGGATCACATTTCCAAGGTGATTCTGTAAATTTGTAATGGTAAATTTTAAATGTTTGCTAGTTTTGTAAACTCCTGTGCATTGCTGCTCCCCAGATCAATTTAAATGTCTCACCATTTTTACAGCTGCTGTAGCTCCCTGGCTCTGTATCATCTGCAGATGTAACTAATGTGCTTTCTGCTTCCTCTTTCAGATTATTAAAGAAAACATTATGTAAAAGACTGAAGCACTAAACACTTCATTTATACAGAGAGGGAGATCAGCTGGAGGTCCCAGGGGACAACACACTGACTGTGACTGACACTCTGCCCCCCTTCAATATCTCTTTGATTGTTTGTTGGGATTTTTTTAATTGTTTTCTAAAAGACAAACAAAGATGGACATAGAGCCTCTTAGAAAACTGTGTTCCAATAATCAGAAATCACAGTCACCATGCATCCACTAGACCATATTTTAAGCTTAAGAAATAAAAACAAGAATTAGAAGTCTATGACAAAAATGTCATTTTCCCCTCACCTCTCACCCAGCCCAATGTTTGTCTTCTACAAGTGAGGAAAGAAGTAATCTCAGCCATAAGACACAAAATATTTCAGAAGTAACTGAAAAGCTTTTGGAGTACTTTGCCTTCCAGTTACTTATGCTTACAGGAAGATGTGTTTCACACAGGAAAATGAAAGTTATTAAAATATGAGACAACACACATTTTTCACAGAAAGTCCCAAAGCTGCATGAAAATAACTCCATTCTACAGACAATGAGTTTTAATTTTGAATTTAAAAATATGCATCTGCTATATAATCTTTGCATTACTACGCTGCACTAAAAATGAGAGTTATATGAAAGGGAATAAGTATCAGAGGTTTTGCACTGAAATGAGAAGCCATTCACACAGCAGTGCCTGCACACTCTCTCTTCTGAGGCAGAACCTGAAGCTAAATACTAACACTGAGCCTATTTCCAATAACAACAATATTTCATTATGACACACTAGTCTAGAAGAAAAAAAAATTCATGCTGGAAACTCTCTTTTCATGTGCTTTGCTGGTTGTGATTTCTCCCTGTATTACTTAAGTATCCTAACAATCCTAACAGTATTTTATCAGCTAAAATATAAAGGGATTCTGTACTTACACAAGGCAGAAAAAATATTTAGACAGATTTTGTCCGTCCCTGTCCTGGCAGGATATAGTGTGTGTATATACACACACACACATATATATACTGTGTACATGTGTGTGTGTGTCTCTTCTACTAAATACTAACCTATATTTCACTTTTTCCTTCTCTGTTTTGAAAATCAGTTAACAATTTTTAGAGAGAGCACACTTACAGATACATAGGTCTGATTTTGAAATGAAAATATTGCTAGTGTGTGAACTAATTGATGGAGCTTTAATTGTACAATTTGACCTACAGCTGTAACAGAATCATCTCCAACTCACCTCACTCAGCTTCCTACCCCTGAGCAGGACTCGGAGATCCCTGGGCTTTGCTTCCAAGATGGTATTTCAAGCTGTGTTAGCACAATTAGGAACACCTACACCCTTGCAGACAGACGCTGCCTCCTGCAAGGTATTGCCTAAGCAACATCCTTTCACCAGGGAAATATTAAAGAAGAATTTGAGGGGAAAACAGAAATCCCAGAGCAGCCCACCAGCCTGGAGCAGCTGTGTCATCCCTGCCTGGCTCTGCAGAGACCTGCAGTTTGTAAGAGCAGCTGTGGGATGAAGCAGGAAAGCCCTCCAGACCCCAAAACAACAAATCCTTTTGTCATCGCCCTGTCCTGAGCACAGAATCCCACAATGTTATGGGTTGGAAGGGACCTTAAAGGCCATCCAGTCCCATCCCCTCCCACCAGCCCAGGTTGCTCCAAGCCCCGTCCAACCTGGCCTTGGACACTTCCAGAGATCCAGGGGCAGCCACAGCTTCCCTGGGCACCCTGTGCCAGGAGAAGATATTAAAAGCTGTACAGGCAAACCCTCCTAAAGTCACCCATCAATGCCCTTGCCTCTGGCTGGCACTGAAAGTACATTCTTTACCACAGAGTTAGAGATCAGCCAAAACATTCAGAACAATGCTGAACGCGTTCATTTAAATTAATTAAACTTGAATTAATTTAATTCAAAAGGAAGATATCTCTCACATGCAACTTTTCTTTTCTCAGCTGAGACCTGGAGCCCTCACAAGGCAGATGGACTGTGATTTCCAGAATCAGCTTTGCTACTGCCAGTTAAATATCAGCTACCTCTTCTACTCTACATACAACAGGCTCTGAAATAAGCTAGAATCAATACTTTGATAGTAGTAAGTTTTCACAATGAAAATACCCAAGAATTTAAAAGAGGAAAATGTTAATGAAAATTCATGTACAGGGTTAAAGAATATGACCCTACAAATGAATGATGCTGACACTTACACAAAGAAAGTATTGTTACAAGCCTGAATCTGGAAAGCATTATACCATTTTTATTTCTTAAGTCAATCAGTGAGTGGTCTTGATTTTTTAAAGCTGTGCCACTATTATCTCCAGGGAAATCATTCAACAGTAACTATGACATCCCTGGGTGTGGTAATAAAACGAGTACACTAGACTTGCACAATACAGTGATGACAACGTGAAAGCAGAAGTTGCTTTTCTAACAGCANAGTATTACTTTATTCTTAAAAAAACCCCACAAAACAACAAAGTTCCTTCTTGACAAAAGCATTACATATATTCCATAGCAAAAGAGCTGACATAAGTGATTGCTATTTTTCTTGGGCTTTTAACTACACGCTGCAGAAACCTTCCATGCAAATTGCCATCATACTAGCTCCAAATCCACTGGAAATGAAATTCCACCTGGTTTCACTATTTTGTGTCAGCGGCTCCCAAGTATTTTTGGAGACTGTTCTGCTGTTCCTCACACCCTCACAGCTACCCCATTCCATTGTGGGCCCCTCAAGGTTCACAGTGCAAGGAGACTACACCTGTACAGTAAAACAAGGAGCAACTGGGAACATCACCAGGTACCAGAACATACTAATAGCTGTCCTCTGCTGTGCAGTGACTGACCCACCAAACACTCCATAGAAACATTGCGGGAGCTGCAGCATCCCAGGGACCACGTCCAAGGGTCATTTTGCATGCAGCCACTCCCTCCTGGAGGCTACAGAGAGGATATGGATAAGGACACACAGCATGGACAAAGACTCTTCCCCATCACTTGGCCTCTGTGCCCGGGAACATCCCCAGGAAGTTTTAATTTACTTAATTCACTTTAATTCAGGTGTGGAGGTCACCACGGTATCCAGTACCCCACACCCCTGCAGGATTGCTCCAGGAGGTTTGCAGCAGAAGGCATCGTGTTTTACCAGACTAAGAAGGACCAAGGCACACTGCAGAGCGAGGTCTGAGGTTTCCCTTCTGATGGAATACCTGGATCACAGAGAAATAGGTGGAAATAGGTAGGAACAGGCTCTGCACTTGCAAGTTATTCCTTCCATCCCTCATCAAGCTCAGCAAGGGCCAAACTGGAAGCACACTCCAATCCTGAAAGGTCTTTGAAGAATCCTTGACTGGGAAGGAGCCTCCAGTCCACATAAACTCTCTCAGAAGAGAATTTCTCAAAAGAGTTTCTTAATCTCACTAGTCTAGCTGGAAAGCTGCTTGGGACAATTTTTCCTTATTTTTCTCCTAAACACACACACACACAACTTGTATCCAGCTCTTGGACAGATACCCTTCCTTACCTTATACCATTATTCTTCCTCTCTCGAGTTCAGACTCCATAATTTATAAATAAATAAATTTCTCAGTCAGTGTTTTTTCTTTTGAACTAAAGCTCAGTGTACTCTGTCCACATGTATGTCGACTTTCTCCATCCCTCACACCACATAACCCTCCTCCCAGCTTCAACTGGCATTTCTTGACTATGGATGGCCAGCACTATACGTGTAATTTTTTAATATATACCACAGCAAAGAAGACTGTGAAAGTTCACAGGAAACAGACACAGAGCCTGATATTGATGATTTTCAAGTGTCACGTAAGTCTGTTTCCATGTTTCACTTCTCTCTTTAACCCTGCCACATTTTCCCTGTGTAAGAATCACAAGGATGCAGGGATTATCTGTATGTCAGGAGGCCTGGTTCTGTAGATAGTTGTGGAATAAAAAATGGTAAAGGAGAATAGTAAGAGCATCATATACCTCTTAAATATCCCCTAGTGAAAGAAGAAGTGAGCCATACAGATAGGTAAGAGTACCAAGGACACCTACTGAGCAAGAAACTAATGGATTTATTTCATGAACAGCATTATATCTGCATGTCTTTCTTGAAAGCCTTTGGAAAACTTCCTTGTTTAACCTTTACACTCCCTCAGAAACATAATATTTCACCTATCTATACAATCAGCTACTTCTGTGAAGCTTAATCCCACCCATGCTGAAAAGGGTCTTTAGCTACTGAATTTTGACAGCTGTGACATGGTCTGGTCAGGATCTACCTGGGCTGTGATTCACTAACTTCAAGTGCTTTGTAACCATTTTCCCAAACTTACTCTAAGAACTGCCTCATGACAGTACTTCCTCTTAACCTTAAACTCACATATATATATATATGCACATATAAATGTATGTATTGTGTCTTTGTAAAAAATGAAATACAGATCCAAAAATGCTAAAGTTGCAGAGCATCTGCACTACAGCAATGCTCATATCTCAATGTGCTAAGCTAAAGAAAGTTGCTACTGATTTCCCCCTCAATTTTTTGACTACTATGCAACTGAATCCCTTAAATCAGAAATACACTGAACACTGAAATGCACTGCAGAAGAAATACTCACCAGCTGTAACGTCAGGTTTTTTCCCCAGTGGTAATCAAATAAATTGTGCCATTTCACACCAAAAAGGAAAAAAATATCCAAGCAATTGGAATAAAAAAGCCAAAGGCAAAAATCGATAAAAATCAGGTGCACTAGTTATTATTTTCACGTGAACTAGCAACCTTTTAGAACGATAAATACAGAATGGGAAACTATACATTACAGTTCCACAAACAGTGATAAACAGTCATGATTATGTGAAGAACAAACAATTCGAGCTGTTTATTGAATTTGGGGTGGAATTACTATTTCATCACACAAAAACTGGCAGGTCTGCATTTCATGCATACATCCAAATGCTTTATACTCTCCTTTTAGGGTTCCTCTTTTATCATTCCCTTTTATACGTCAGGCAATACTGTCCATTCAACTCTCTGCTCCCCCTCTGCCTCTGAAGAGATCTTACAAAGACAACCGAAGCAGGATACCCTTAAAAGGTGTTGATTTTTTTCATCTTTTCCCTCATTAATTCAGTGTCTCCAGGCACGACCAGATACGTCCCCACCTCGCCGGGCAGGCAGCAGGTCTGTGAGCAATGGAACTACTGAAGGCCGGTTTCCCATGGTTATGACTCTTGTGCTGGATCCCCTAATGTCTAAAAAGGTGAGAAATCCAGTCAGAGCCTTTCCCTTATTTAATGCATTCATAACTTCTCTCTCCCATGAGGATTTGCTAGTGTCTAGTAATACAGTTGATCTCACTCCACAGCTTTTTCCAAAGCAGGCACATGAATAGGGTCTCTCTTCTCCATACAGGCACCTATTTCCATGAAACTAGAAGGAACCTGATATCTTTGAGACCTTTACTCCTGTCAAATCTGTTTGAAATTGTCCAGGAGTTTCAAAAGTTACTGGGGAGAGAGGGGAGGAGGCAAGAGACTGGCAGTCAGCAGAGGTACACAGCACAATCACATAAGCTTTGCTTCCTTAGGAAGCAGGGCAAAACACTTGCACTCTTTATTATTTTTAAAACCTGCCCTAAATGAATTAGGAAATGAGCTTGACTTTCAGATCCAAACTTGTTTTCCTCCCTGTTTTTTAAATGTAACTTATAGTGTGGCAATAACACAATGCACTCTAGACATAACATCTGGATTCAGGTCTCGGGGCTTAAATACAAGAGCAGTTCACAGCTATGTTAATTTAGATTTCAGAGGGAAAGCCTTGTAAGACAGCTTAAACCAGATTTTATTTTCTACACGCTAAGAACAGAACATGGGCCATTACCATAAAACAACTGGTACACAAACTTAACACAAAGCAACTTACGTGGGGCTTGAGTCTCCCAAAAGCATGAAGGGAAGCCTGCCAAAGATTTTTAATTCAGTAAGCTGCCTGGTTTGGGGTTTTTTTTTTGCCAAATATTCTGCACTTATAATCAGATTTCCAAGTCAAAAATTATACCAGAACAAAGCTTATTTAAGTAAGATGCTTAAATTACGTTTGTGAAACTGTTTTTCTGAACAGTTGCAAAGTATACATCACATGAACATCAAACACTGAAAAGTACCCAATACAAGCCTTTAAAAAACCTCCAGAGAAGTCTCTGCTAACATTACAAAAGGTAGACCCACATAAATGTGCTTTTAGCAAAGAAAAAAATCTCCAAAATAAAAGCAAGGCCTGCAGGAGTGCTTGTGATATTACTGTCAGTAAGGGTTCCAAGGTAACAAAATAGAAATGATTAATACTTCCAAGACTAAAAAAACACCACCACATCATGTGCTGCATAATGGGAGTATTTTAAAACTACCTGTCAACCAATCCCATTCCTACATGTGAAGCCCAGACTGCAGCTTTCTTTAAAACCTTTAATAAAACATAACTGAAATGTCTGGAGTAATAACTGTCAGATACGAAGACAACTTGTCTTGGGAGCTACTTCCCTTCAAACACTGACCTTTAGGTCTGGGAAGTAATGGAAACTATAAAGTGCTTCTTGAAAACACCCTTGGAACTAACACGCCAACATTTGGTGGTAATCTGAGTCTGATTCCCCCTGAATATGCTGTGAACAGCTCCAGGGTTGCACAGGATTCTTTTTTTCCTTGGAAAGTAAATGTATAACCACGTGAATAAGCATGAGATAATGCCTAGACCAAGGCAAAATATAAAAGTGTTCCCAGCTAAGTACTACAAACAATTTTCCACTGTGAGTAATAACACAGCGTCCATGCAGAACAACCACTGACTGCTTGCAGGTTGGTTTTTCACCCTTTGTTTCAAAAAAGCAAAAACCCCCTTCAGGATGCAGAGAGCCACGTGCTAAGACCTTTGAGATCCAACCATCTAACTACTTAACAAAAACTTGGCTGAATGCAGCTATTCTATCCCAGTCAAAAAAAGCAGGAGACTGAAGATTGTGCACCTAATCTGAGCAACCTGAAGGTCTGCACAGGCTGTGCCCCACACACAATCATGGAGATGCTCCATGCATCTCTGTGGAGATATATGCACTGGCTGTGACAAAATCCCAGTAAAGCCAAAGCTCCAAGCAGTGTTAAGTACATGAAAGGACGTAAACACTTCTATAAATTATCAGGATATGAATAGCATTATTTCTTTCCATCCAAGAGTCTAAAGAAACAAACAGACAAAAAGAAGCCAAAATTATATTTACACGTGGAAAGAATGAAGCAGCAGCTCAGGTACACAAATGCAATGCACGTAAATAAACTTTACTGATTTCTCTCTCCCTAAAGTTACAGTCCTATCCTTATTGTTCAACTTCATCACCAGGACAAGATCGCTCCCAGCCCATGTTACTCCACAGATATGCCCAGGGTAAGATCCTGCACACAGAGGCTAAACCCTCTCACCCCTCCTCAATGAACCCCTTTTCTGCCTCTGAGCAGGAATCTACACTGTTGTGACTCCTTTCATGCCATCTTCAGTTAAATAAGCCCCAAAAAATATTTAAATGAAAGGATATTTTAAAAAATTTCTTACAAAAATTATCACAACTGACCCTTTTTCTGAGACTGTAAGGACCTGAAATGCTCTAGTAACAGCAGGATATAAATTTTTACAGTTCACAGAGATTCTCCCTCAGTTGGAGGGGGCTTGGGGGTGCATTTGTAAAATGTCCTCTCATACAATGACTAAAACAAGGTAATGACCAAGTTGGTATGTCAGATCCATTCACAGGCACTACAAACTCAACTCCAGCAAATAATTTTTCCCTAGTATTAAGTTCTAATAGCAGTTCCAAGAAAAATAAGATTTTCTGGAAATTCAAATAAACCAAACCTATCTAAAGACAAAAAAAAAAAAATTTAAAAAAGGTCCCTTATCTTAAATCCCATACCTAATTCTTAAAATGAACACAATTATATAATACATGTCTTTTCATAAGGCAAGTTTTTGCTGAGATCAAAAACTGGAATGGAGTCAATTAGAAAATATTTTCCCTGAAATCTTAAAAATTCTCATCTGCAAAATAAATATAGTCCACAGATAAAAATGTTAGACCAAAGTTGTTGCTAGCAACACAAACAAAACATTTTTACTTTTTTTTTCTTCCCCCACGTAATACCCTTTTCAGGAGTTGTCATTACGAAGTATTTAGAGAATCAATGTTTTCTTATGCCAATCCTGTGAGAGGGAAAGCATTTATAATTAGGATATAATTAGGATGCTACAGAGCACAAGAGGCAGCCTCACTTTAGGACACCTCACCGTGGGGTGCTCAGATGAAGCACCAAAAAACCCACATCACCAGGACCCACAGCCACAGCGTTTCATTTGCACAGCACCAGAGATGCAAAAATTGTTTGGGGACCCAGTGGAAAAGTGCCCTTTATTTTACAGAGTGATTGGAAAGCAGAGGCATGGACAGGTTTCCCCTGGACAGCCCCAGCTGCCTGTCAGACATTTCAGAGCCCAGAAATGCTCCACTTATCACAGAAATGGCTCAGTGTGGGCAAGAACCACAGAATTTAATCTGTAAGTAATATTTACAGCAATTTCAGTGGAGGAAAGCATCATCACTCAAGTCTGTTATATCCCTACATTTCATTTTCCTCGTTTTCACTTGCCAGCAATCTAGTGCAGAAGGCAGAAACCACTGGTCTTCCAAAACCTATAGCAGCAACAGTAAAAGAACTAATACTTTCTTATGAATCAGAAAATTCTGGGATTTTTTCTTTGTTTGGCTTTGATTGATTCTTTCTTCCTTATTGTTTGATTTTTAGGCACCCACATAGCTGAAGTCTATTATACTCCAACATTTTATTTTCTTCATTCTTCTGTGCCAGCAAACTAGGGCAAAAGGGGTTTTCTGAAATCTACAGTGGTAACAGTAGAAGAATTAAAACAATTATTAATCAGAAAAGTCGCAATTTTTGGTTTGTCTGTTTGATTGTTTGATTTTGTTTTGGCTTTGATTTTCACTTTTTTGTAGTTTGATTTTTTTAAACACCCACATTATCTTACTAAGATGCTAAGACAGTATTTTACTAAGATAATAATATTATCTTATTTACTATAGGATATTAAAATCCTATAGTAGTGGAGTACCTTAGACCAACTGTTCTTAGGCCTGTGCTCTTTAACATGATCAAAAATAAAACAACCCAAAAATCAGAAACCAATGCCTACAGTGCTGTGGCAAATAAGGCAAATCTCAATAAACTTGTATTTCAGTTAGCAACAAGTTGCAAAAGAAGATAAACAGCAGCAAATGCAAGCAACAGCCAAAGGTGGAGAGGTAATTTCTCTCCTAAAGCTCAAAATGTCTCTCAGTGTTGCATGTCAGACACCAATTACCATCATTAAAAATATCACTATTCTAATGTATGGGCAAAACAAGATCTGAAGGGCCAACACGTCTGTGAAGAACCACTATACAATTCAGCTGGGTTCTGGCTTTGGTGACTTTGGTGATCTGTGTCCTGCCCAGGAAGACAACCCTACAAGCATCCCACTTAGAGGCCTGCACACAGAGAGATCAGTAAAAAACATATTTTTTATAAATTTTATTGAACTTTTTTCAATATTCCACTGCCAAAGGGACATTGCTCGGAGAACCCATGGAACGTCCTGAGTCAAACGGGTCTGATACGTTCATGTAGGCTCTCATTTGACCAGGATAAAGCAAGTACTTACATGGTCTGAACAATCCTCAGGCACACAGTTATCTCCAGGCTGCCAAATATAACTTCACTGAGGTTCTCTGTGGCCAGCCAGAGACCTACAAAAACTTGTCAGTCCCAGATAAAATCTAGCAGTACCCCTAGCTGAGGACACAGAAAAGACCCACTGAAACTACCAACCTGATCCCTAAAATTCCTTCCCATTAGAGTAACATGATGGTTTTCTCATGGATGTACAAGAAGAGCCATAAAACTGCTCCTTCAAGTGTCTCCCACCTTGTGCACACAAAAGACATGGACATGCAGGAAGAAACTCTGGAAAAGAAGCCGTGTCACATCCTAGGACAGCTCTTTTAAACACATGGGATGTGATTCTTTATGCCGAGCTGCAAGTTGAGGGAGCTGAGCTCTCCAGCCCTGCGTAGCTGAGCTGGAATGAGCAGTAGCATGAAATAGCCCAGACTGGGAAGCAAATAAAGTGACTACACCAGCCCACACAAACACAAGGCAGAGATGAACCAGAGCAGCAGCACGGCAGACTGTGATAGCCCTTCACTGNCTGCCAAACCCCCCAGTGAAGGAACTCATCTTAAAAAAAAAAAAAAAAAAAAAAAAACAAAAACAAGAACAAAACAAACAAACAAAAATTTAAAAATAAGTAAATAAATAAATAAATAAATAAATAAATAAATAAATAAATAAGGGGAGATTTCACTACCCTGCAGGCGACTTGCAAACTTAAGAATGTTATTTCATGTTTTGCAAGACCAGCATCTTCTAGTCAGTTAGCCAGTACCACTCAGACCAACCTCAGAGCATGCTGGATATTTTGGCTGAGTAAGATTTAAACAATCACTGAAATGAATAAGAATAAGGATGTTCAACATTGCTAGAGAATTTCTTTCCCTGTACTTTCAGCCACTGGAAAGTGATGATGGGTAATCACAGCAAATGTTGCCTGAAAATAATATCAAGGAACAAAAGAAAATAGGTAAGTGCTATCCAAATTTCTGTTAACATTCATTATGTCAGAGCACACTAAAATGTGCAAAAGCATGTGTTTATTGTCTTTCTTTTTTATCTACTGGAGTGTAACAATTCAAATAGGTTGGAAATTGAAGTGAGAATGA
>VWZG01008229.1:62165-74836 GCA_013396735.1 Grallaria varia
TCCAGTTCACTAATTGTAGCTAAGGATATATATATATATATAAAAATGAGATAAGCTCTCTATCATACCATGATTATTGTCTTGCTTTTCTAAACCAGTAATGTAAGTCTTACATACAAGTTTCCTTTTCCTTTCTGCTGGTTCTCAAGTTAAAATACGGCAATTGAAAAGCAAAATCCAAACAGGATGACTCCTCTCACTTGTCTCCTTGATAAATTGGGAGCAATATTTAAATATACCATTATATTTAAATAAGCTGTGAGTAAATCAAACAATAACACAAATGAAATGGTTAACTGTGATGGATGACTTGTCCAGAAATCAGCCACTTTCTGGCACTGAAACTGGGGAGGTTTTAGTGTTGGAGAAATAGATGAAAGTATTTCTCCTAGCTTAAGAACTTGAGCTCTACAGTTACACTTCCACTGAGAAACACTGCTCAGTTCAAAGGATGACATTCTGTATCAACAATTGTTTTGGTTTTTTTCTCTTAAATTGGATTAATACCATTTGAGACTGCGATTTTGCAAAGGACTTGTGGATAGGATGATGTCTGGATGGTTGAAACGTGGAGCCTCTACCAGTGAATTAACAGCAGTTTGTGTTGTTCTGAATGGACAGGGTGCCTGTCCACATTCTGTACATGGTGAAATCAGATGTTAGACAGATCCTGTACTGCACCCAGGTCTGGAGTCCTCAGCACAAGAAGGACCTGGAGCTACTGGAGCCAGTTCAGAGGAGGCCCCAGAGATGCTCCAGGGCTGGATTCCCTCTGCTCTGGAGCCAGGCTGGGAGAGCTGGGGGGTTCACACGGAGAAGGGAAGGACCCAGGGACACCTGAGAGCACCTTCCAGAGCCTAAAGGGGACTTATAAAAAAGAGGGAGAGTGACGTTTCACAGAGGCGGGTAGTGATAGGACAAGGGGGAAGGGTTTTAAACTAAAAGAGGAATATTTTACATTAGATATTGGGACGAAATTCTTCCCTGTGACGCCCTGGCACAGGGTGCCCAGAGAAGCTGTGGCTGCCCTTGGATCCCTGGGAGTGTCCAAGGCTAGGTTGGATGGGGCTTGGAGCAACCTGAGATAGTGGAAGGTGTCTCTGCCCATGGCAGGGGGTGGAAAAAGATGAACCTCAAAGCCCCTTCCAACCCAAACCATTCTATGACTATGACTTCAAAGTAAGTCAGTCAAATAGTTAAAAGTGAAGATACACAAAACTAAGGGTAATTTCATCCCTTAGAGCAACAAAACACAACCTATGATTTTAGCCCTACTCAACTTGTAAGGGGATTGTAATTTTCCAGAATTAATAGTTTAAGTCATGGCAACACCGTGATTTTAGGAAAGGTATCACATTAAATTCCATGGAATTATTACATTATCACAACAAAGTTCTCTGCCACTCTGTCATCTTGTAGAATATGCGATCCACAGGCAATACCACCTCCCCTCCCCCTGCAACCAACAGAAAAAGGCTAATGCAACTTCATTTAGTATTAATCATATTCCAGAGCATATGGGTTTAGAGTTCCATTTTCCATAACATCAACCAGTTCCTAGTTTTGATAGAATCAGCCCTATTTCAGAACAAATGCATGTTTACAAAGCCTTACAATAATATGCCAGTCATGGAAGAGTTTTTGATGTCAAGGACTCCATTATGTGTTTGGGTGCAAGTTCAACAACAGCTGCTCCAGATTTAATGAAGGTAGTACTCAAGGGACTGACATTTCCTGGATTTATTTATGGGAGCTTACAGAAAATGTTCAATATGTACCAAAATATACATTGTTCAGAGACTTTCATGCTTGAGAGTGAAACTCTCAATGTTTGATTCATAATGGCTATTTCACAAGGACTTACAGGAAATAAAACTGTTTATTTTAATTGCATACAGCAAAAATGTTAGAAAAGAAAGATTTATGTTCTCTAGTGACAGTGAATGTTTTGGGCTAATTTGTCATGGTTACCACGGACAGAAAATAAAGGAATATTATTCAAGCACTACTTCAATTCACAGACAACTTAAAGTATCAGCAAATACACACAGTACTGTGAGTTATCTTTTTAATCTTTTATGTAATCTTAGAGTACCTATTAAGTATAGCATAAACTACCCAGGGAAACTTATTTTACCTTTATTTTTCTTTTCCATTAACTAGGCTCTTTGTTCATATTTCCTGTTAATGGAAAACAAAAATAAACCCTTGAATGTAACACAATTTTAACAGCAATCATACAATACTTAAAAGACTACATAGCAGTCATCTCTAATTGTGCCAAGGTAGTCTCCCACTCCAGTTCAGGATTTTTATTCTTGTTTGACTGTAATATGACAGTTTCTTTTGAAACAAAACAAAACAAAAATAAAAATAATATAATGTTTTCCCTTTTCACGTGCATGTTTTCCAACAAAAGTCAGTGACTGAAGAAACAAATGAAAAACAATGCAGCTGGCTATATTTATTGAAGAGTATGGGAAATTACTGGTATAAGAAGAATGTTGAGAAAAATGAATACTGGAAATTTGATTACAGTTCATCCTATGAAAACAGAAATCAAAATGCAAAAATCAAAAAATATTGTACATTTTAACTTCTGTTTTCTTTGAAGACTCCAGTATCTTTCAACATCTGTATTGGTTAATGCTTTAAAAAGCATTTGAAAACCAGCTGTGGGTTCATATCCAGTCTGTAATAATTTTAGCTTTTCATTATTTTAGCTTTTAACTTGCCTTTTCTGAATATTGTGATCACAATGGTATCTGGCCACACATTACCAGTTGTTATTGTGTTTTGTTACACGCTGTTTCAACTATTAGGGTGTTAACTGGTTAGATGACTGAGCAGACATAAATGTCAGAGTATTACAAATGCATTTTGTCTGGCTGCTGAAATACTTCAGTCTCAGCGTCATAGCACCTATCCCAAAACCTCTTCCCTTTACATTCTGAGCTGCCAGCTCCGTCTGCAGCACAAAGGAACCAGAAGACATCCCATACACACTGTGCCATCACAGCAGAGGACGAATTCCAGTACAAGTGCAATTAATTTAATTATCTTCTGACAGTTTATGGAACTATTACCTTTCAACTATTTGTTGGGCCTCACAAAGCATTAGAAAACTCAAATATTCTGAAAGTGTGGCCTTTGTTGTGCCTTTTTTTGCCAGGAACCATTTCCACCATGAACTAAGAGACACAAAAACTAGAAGTTTGCCTCCTGCTTTTTCTTCCCACTATTCCATTATTTTTCTCCTTTTCTTCACAGGGTAACTGCTTTTGCCATCTACTATTTCCCTACCTTCACTTTTTCACCCTTGTTTATCCATATAGATGTGTATTTTCTAAGTTGAAAGTACCTCTTATAATTCAAATTACTTAAAAATTGTGGCCACTTCATTGAGGTTTTTTTAATGAGCTTACGAACAGAATTTAATTAAAATCCGAACATTGCTCTCAACTTCTGTTTGCCCATTTCTGACATTTTCATTAAAAAAAAAGTGACAATACCAAAGAGTGATTTCATTGCAGCCTGAAACTGAACAGTTTTTGCAGTTTATAGTTAACTGACAAATGTAATTTAGACCATTAATTTCAACACATATAGAAATTATGATTATTTACCTTGAAGCTCTCTGAACAAGTATCAAAAGAGAGAGAGAATGGCCCAAGACCCACAAGCCTTTAAACTTCCTTCCAACACCACAAAAATACACGAGAAAATCTTAGACACTACTGAAAGGAGATACTAACACAGCACAACATCCATTTTTAATTGCATTTGGCAGTGCTAAAGAGCACTTCTCCAAATTTTATTCACATTCTCCTCAATTTGGACTCAAACATCCTCAGCCTCTTACTCTTTCCTTAGGGATTTGTCCTTCCTCATTTAAACATTTCAAGTAGTTGTAATTCAGAAAGAAACCTGAAGGAAGGAGGTAGTAATGGCACTGGAAGAACAAGATACTTGTCGCTTTTTTCACATTAAAGTTAAACATTAATGACCCATCCAAAAAAATTGTAAGACAGATTCTTTGTTATCCCAAAATCATAACACCAGGCTAAAATTAAAATCTGACAAAGAGCAATAACTTTAATTAACTCTTATATTTTTTATTCTATTTTTTTTTTCTATACTTGAGAGCTTTTAAAAAGTGTATTTTTTAAGGGTTTTCTCTAACAGTCACAATGGGGACTGCCAAAACTCAAGTGAAAGCTGAAACTCTTTCTCAGGTAGGCAACTGTGATAACCAAGTTCTAAATAACATAATAAGAAGAATCACAAAAATAATAATAATCATAATACTATCAGTAAAAATGTACCTGCTTCCCCTTCAAATCTTCCCTATTATTGTTTAGGTTGGATGTTTCCCATTCTTCTCTGTAGCATTTAATTCCATAACAATTCTCCACACCAAAAATCCTATGCAACCCAAACAAAGCTAACAGCATGTCCTCAGAGCGGCTTGAACCTAATTTTCACGTATAATAATCCATTTAACAACATCAGAATGCCAGTCCTGCGCCTGTTAATTGACTTTCCATCACAAAATGATAGCAAGTCAGCAGCTTTAATCCAATTTGTAAATAACATCAGTAAAAAAATTTAATTAATTTTCCTTTAATGTTACTGCCCAGCTTTCATTATTCTTTGCATTTATTGGGGCTCAATAAAAGTTATTAACAGCTTTCTTTTCAGTAGCAATTAGCTAATTAGTGTCCTGTCCATGGGGCTGGCTTGTGTCACCATGCTCCACCAGCCAAGGAGGTGACTCAGGGCACCAGGCAGCACCAGTGAATCATTAGGTCTTCTGTGGAACTTTTATGGTGCAGCTGAGACTTTTCCCTCAGCTTTTTCTGCCACTCCCAGAGGGTCACTCCTCCCTGAATAGGCAGAAAGACTCTGCTCAGAAATTATCTCCTGCTGGTAGGATTGTGGAAGAAGTCTCAGACTATTTAATTCCAAAGTATTCGGCAGGCATCTGTTGTTTTATTCTGCAATGTTCTCATCCTTCCATTTCCCTACAGCCACTGAGATTGTTCTCCTTGCAAGGCTGAGTTGTAAAACAACTGTTTACCCAAAATTCTGGGTACATGTTAAAAAAACCCTTACATTTTCAACCTTAACCAGGACACTTGATGTGAGTTCAGAGGATGTGCCTTTCTCTTCTCAAGTGACACACAACCTTCATGCATAATCACTTCCATGTTTCTCCTTACAAAAATGGTGCCCTGTATATCGTTTTTTTTTGTTTTAAAAATACTTCCACTATTCATTCAGAACTAGCAACTGGTTGATACTGGATCTTTTATTAAAGCAGTCAGATTTCAGGAGTTACACCCCATTTCTGCCCCACTGAGGCTCACAGCACAGTGCTGTCTCTGTGGTTCTTCAGTCAAGCCAAGAAGGAAATAAAATGTAAGTTCATATGAGCCTTAGTACCAACATTGAAAAAAACTGCTTTCAAGGAAAGACTGAAACTTTTATTCAGTGAGACTGCTGATCTGCAACAGAAATGGCTGGAGGACAAGGCCACAAAGCAATTCCAATCTGATCAACTACATTAAGAATACAAATCCCTACAGATTGCTAAAATTTAAAATGTTTCCTCTCCCACAGATCAAAAGACCGTGCCCCTTGCCCTGTCATACAAATCAGGAGGCAGAAAACAGCCTGGGTATGGGAGTCGAGATTACTTTGTAATTAATCAGCGTCCGGTACTCCTAAATTAACGACATGCTGACAGTGAGGGGCTCCACAGGTTCCATCCCTGGCTACCACTCCATCAGAATCATGGAATATCCTGAAGAAGGGATAGGGAAGGGACCCAAAGGACCATCAGAGTCCAGCCCCTGGCCCTGCACAGGACAGACCCAACAACCCCACCGTATCAGCATCTGACCATCTACATCATATGGGCATCGCAGGTGTTGCTGTGGGTTTCTTTATAAATAATAAAGCTGCTGCAGGTATGACCCAAGGCTCTCTTCACCACCCACATCTGCAGGAACCTAATCCATCCAGGATAATGAATGACCATACCCATGAAGAGGGGGATCAATGCAGCATCTGAGCTGTCTGAAGATGTGCTAGAAAACTTACAAACACGGAGTAAATCCTTTGTAAAGATTAGCATGGAGCATTTCCAAAACAGCCTGCATTAGACCATCACAGTTACTTCAACCCACCGATTCAAAAACACAGAAGGGAATAAAAGCAGGGGGAGAGCAGCAGTGTGGTGTTTGATGGCCTGCACCCAGGGCTGCACAGAAGTCCTTCATAACTCAGGAACTTGGTGAAAAGAGCAGTGCTTGCAAGCTTTTCCACTGCTATTGTCCAGTGGGTGAGTAACCCGCAGGAACCACCCTGTCCCTCCCCGCCTGCCAGCTCAGGCTTCGACTCAGATCCAAAATCCACATTTAAGGTACATGTGCACAGAGGAAGGATGGAGCTTAACTCCTTTTGTTTGCTTGTTTACGAACTCGGAGTGATGTCTGGAGGGGAAAAAAAAATAACACAGTGAAACAAGACAACATTATCTCTTAGGTTTCTACACTCATCATGCTTTGTTTTTCTTTAATTATGCAATCATCCTAAACCTTTGCATGATATCTCTTAGCCTTATTGTACTATGAACTTGTATGGATAAAACACAGACTGAGAAATATCAGACATATGACACAAATGCTTAGTTCTGCTACAAAGCAGAGATCACACTCTACAGAAGGTGCTCTTGTTAAATGAACTAAGGGCTCTGTGAATTTAAGGGAGATTGTATTTTCTTTTCGGCTTGTTTATTGTCTGGTTGCCACAGCAATACCCTGCCTGTTTGTTTTGAACACTACATGGAGAGCACATTTGTTAGAGGCACTATTTTCTCAGCTTTATACTGTATGTGCTCTGACGGCCTCAGGCCAAAGAGGACGCAGGACTCTGAACACACAAAACCCGAGTGGACCCAAAATGAAATCCAGCCAATCCCGGTTTTAGAGCACCAAAATGTCAAAGTACAGCTGCTCTGCCTTAATGGAGAGACTGTGCTGCCCAGCTTAACCCAGTCCTTCTCCCCATCTTGCCCCAGGGAGGATCAGTTTATCTCACTAATGTATGTATCACCTCAAGAGTTCCCTGCTCTATGTCCTCCTTTTCTCACTGGCACCCCCGAATTGCACACAAACCCCTTCATCAAAAACAGCATTTTATACAATTTTACAGCCACGCAAGTACCCCCTTCACTCACAGAACTGCCATCACCAGAAGTTTATTGGGAGAAAACAATAATTTGCTTTTCCAAGTGCCAAAAAGCATGCAAAATTCACCAACACAGAAGCTTCCATTTCACTTCCAATTTCTAAGTTTTGCCCTTCTCTCAAATCTCCCGAAGATGGAAAATTGCTTGGCATAAACCACGAGCCCAAATTCTCCTCAGACCCTTTCAACAGGGCTCCTCTAAAGAAACATTAAAATATGTCTCCAGTTTTGAACAACTTTTTCTGCTGAATTCCAAAGCTGCTCACGTGTTTTGAAAGAGATCACATCACTCAACTTGCTTTCACTATAAACCCAAGAAACTGCCCAGTTTCCTCACCACACTCACTCCTATTTGTTCTCCATGTCTAAGCAATACCACTTTTCTTCACCGTGCAGGTGATAAGCCTTAAAACTGATATATGAACCAAGAGCCATAACATTGCCCAGCACTTTTGGAAATCTTTGGTGTCTGATACACCTTTCACTCCTTGATTTTATTCTGCTTTATCCAATTCACCAAATGGAAGAGGGAATGAAATGCAGAACTTGCATGACAGATTCTTGTCAATTTCAAAGGATAAAGACAAAGAACAATATAAGATATGAAAAAAATATTGTGGGAATTCACTGACACTTTATTCTCTGACCACATTAAAACACAGCAGTGACACCTCGTGAACACACAACCTGCAGGGATGTCTTCAGGTTTCATGGGCAAACGCACCCGGAGAGCTTCTATCTACAGTAGACATGAAAAATGGACAATATTTATCTTAGGCTTGAACAACAGAACAAATTTAAGAACCACAGCCATTACTTATTTAGCTGAGTCTTAAACCCTCGGATATTTCAAGGGAAATAATTAAATCCAGCTTTCATGTAAAATATGGAAAACTCTTGATATGCTGCCTCAAAAAAATCAGCTGTAATATTCTTCATCCATAGATTCCATTAGTAATCCTTCTTTTTCACTTTTAGGTCCCTCTAAGTGATCTTGACTTTCTTTTCTTTGGAAATTAGCATGTATAAGGATGTAAAGCTTGATCTTCTCCTAAGACATTCTGAGATGCAGAGGGGTTTTTATCAAGGAAGTTTACCAGCCAGAAGCACATTTTCATGTTGCAATGCCTCAGTATTTTAGCAGGCTTGCCTTTTACTTTAATTCCAGACTGACTACAGCACAGGCAGATTCAGATTTCAACATGAAGGAGTGGGATAGGATACCCACTGCATGCTGACAGAACAGTAGCACACTTTCATGTCTTCCATAACTTCCCAAAGATTTAGCATTAAAACCAGACTTGAGCAAGCCAGAAATCAGCTCAGCCAATTCTTTTTGCTCTCTCTTGGACACCATTTATTGGAGGAGGATTATAATTTAAATGTGTTCATCTATGTAATATCTTCCTTAGTAACTAATGGGTCGTCTTTGTGACACACAAATATTTTTGCTTTTCAGATTCAGAAGAGAAATACTAATGGAACATCTTGGTCTGCTCTTAAGTGATGGTAACATTTTTTTCAGCATTATTCAGTAACAGGAACACAATAAGCCTAACAAGAATGTAAGCCTAGCACAATTCACAGAATTTTTTTTTCTAAAAAAAACCATTTCTGCTCATAATTCTATTGCTTGCAGGTTCTTTTCTTTATATTGCTCTTATTCCAGCCATTTCTTCTAAATACATTTTTCGTAAATACATTTTTCTTCTACCTAGTCTTTTTTATTTTTACACTTCCACTTCAGCAGGAAAAGCCTCATTTAAACATGCTTTCTTAAGTAAGAAACAGTGAGACTTTGATCCTTTAAATGTTTTAAATCTTGTTGATATACATCTGTGTACTTGATTCAACCATCTGTATGGTCTTTACTACTTTTCTAAAAGCAAGGGAGGATATGAATTAAATTAATCAAACAAGGATCAATCATCCTTTATATGTGCCTATAGGAAACCCACCATATCTACACATACAGAACACACAGTTAAAGAAATCAAACATATTGGCTTTGTTATAAAAAAAAATATTAATTCGCAGCATTATTAATTCAATTTCTTGCTTCTGTAATATTTTACATGGCAGCCATGTAAAAAAGTTTTGTAACTTGTGGAGAGATGGGAAGACAGATATGAGGTTAGCTCTAAACTCCAAAAACTCCCATGCAGCAGCCAAGCCTGCTGCCAAAACTCCACAGATGGATGCCATATGAGCAGCTGAAACTGTGATACTGAAGGGAAACCATGGAAATTCTTTGCTTGTGATGTACTCGTGTAAGTCCAAGGTGTAACTTGGTGTGTTAGTCGTTTTAATTTTCAGTCTGATCATTCTAAAGCTATGCTAAGCAACAAACTCCATGAAAGGAACTCAAAAGACCAAGATGATAGAAAATAAAATGTGAAAACAATGTAAAAGAGATAAACATCATAAACAGATCATGAGAGGGAGAATCAGTTCTAAGATAATTTTTTTTTAAAGCTGAATTTTTGTGCTAACAGAAGTTAGTGCAAAAATGTAATTACATTTTTCTTTACCAATACAGACACTGATTTTATCTCAGTGACTTTTTTCTTTTTAAAGGAAAGAAACTGGCTTTCTGTTCCATTCAGATTGAAGTCCCCAAGCTACAGGCAATATGTGAATTAAGTCCTTTTGTCTTCTGATAATCAAAATTATGTGCAGAGAGAGCCAAGAAACAGCTTCTCTAACACAGCTAAATTGCATATGACTAATCCAGGGGAGTGGGGTGGAAAAGGGGATGGAAATCTGCCTGGGCTGAGTCACTGTGAAGACACAGTAAAGAATGATTGCTGTATAAATCCAAAGCTATTGAGACATAAATTGGATGACCTAGTAGCCAGTTTTTAAGGCTTAGCATAAATATGAGAAGCAAGCCCTCCCTTGATATTTTGCACTTCCCCTTTCAACAAATGAAACTTTTTGGGTTGCATTGAGACATAACTTTCAGCTTATGAGGACACCACATAGCTGAAACCACCGAAATTTAGAGGCTTCAAACTGAAAAGCTGCTACTTCAGCTGCATCTGATTGTTTGTTTCAACAGGATCCAACTAATGGACTGAACAATAAATAGTATTTCTGAAACCCAAACTCACATGTAATTGTGTTTGACACATAAGTTAAAAGTTCCAGGTTCTTTTTCTTGGCTATCTGTTCTACTGCTGGCTTAACTACTGCACATCTCTCTCACCAATGTGAACTTTCTCATGTAACACTTGGAGAAAGTAGAACAATTAACAAAAAGGACAGACTTTTTCAGATAAAACTGTGTTCATGAAGGCTTCCTGAAAAGGAGTAAAACAGGCAGGTAGGTAAGTTTTCAGTCACCATGTGAAAAGACTAAGAAAAACTGATTTCAGAAAAAAAACCATCATTCTTATAGTCTTATTCCCAGTGGAACTTTCAGCAAAAAGATACTTTATTGTAGACAAAAGTGTCCAAACTGAAATACCAACAACAGCACTTCTATAAAACTATCTAATGTCTATGCCATCACCTGCAACTCCTGCCATCTCTGCCATACAATTCCAATATTGCATGGAGTAAAATCAAACAATACTGGCACACGACCTAAAATGCTCTGAAACCGTCAGCTGAATGTTTATCTACCAAGTGTTCTAAAATTAGTTCCCATGCCCGTGGGAAAGACCTGATGGAAACTCAAGATCTTGCCTATCATCCATAGGTGTCAAGTTGATAACCAATGGAAAATTTAGGACCTGTGAAACAGCTGCGCATCTGAAAGGACCAAAAGATAATCCTTGAAAACAAACACTGAGGGAAACCAGATCTTATCTCTTAAACAACCCTCCTTAGCCCATGGCCACAAATACTCTCTTCTCTCCACTGAGAAGAGCAGCTGGGACCTGTAACAGAATGCTCTCCCAACCTAAATGCCCAACTTCAGCGCAAACCAAGAGTTCACTCAGACCTCACTTGGGAAACCCTTAATTATTGCAAAAACACCCCACTATGGGCAAAAACGATCCTTAGTTACAACTTCAGGTTTAATTGGAACCTTATTCTATAAAGGAAAAATGTCCACTTCTCAAAAGGTATGTTCCTTCGAAAAAAAGGGCCACAAAAGCTGCTCCAGAGGCTAAATGTAACTTTTAAAAACTACCTACAAACTGTGCAAGTTTCCAGGGCATTTCAATCAATAATACCACTGCAAAACCCAAGCTGTGTTAATGTAAGAGACAGGGTTACTTTCTCAACTGCCAGCAGTCTATAGCTTGGGTGTTGGCAACAGTCAATTTGTGGTATTTGTCAGCAACAGGCTGCCTTACAGTACCACCCAAGAGCTTCAGGAAAAAACACAGTCTCACTCCTGTGTTGCCCAGTATTTCAAAAACAATGACGACCCAACATTCAATATGGATTCAAGGATCCATCACAAACTGCCACCACACGGATGTTACCTTGAGTCAAGAAATTTATTTTTCTGAATTCTAAGAAACAGGAAAAAACAAAACAAACAAAACCAAACAAACCCAAAACAAAAAAAAAAAAACAAACAAAACAAAAAAAATCCACTTTCCACAATTTCCCCTACAATTCCCACAACATATCTTAATCCTTAAAAAACAATTTCATAGTATTTTTACCTTAGCTGCTAATTTACCTTTAGAGCTAAATACATATTTCCTTCTCAAAATCAATGCATGTTGCTACCATCCTTGATTAAGTCTACAAGAGCTCAATATAGCCTTTCCACCTGGGTTTTCCACCATATACTAAGAAGTCGTATCATTTTCTCTCTCAAAAGAGTGCATATGATCCAGACCACTTTCTCTTCATAGCCATTTACACTTCAAAGGTGTGACAAAATAAGGCACAGAGGTTTTGTGTCACCCACAAAACTACTGAGGCATTAACAGTTTTATGGAGAAACCCACATGAATTTTTCAACAAATAATTTTCAACAAATACATTCTTTACCATATGAAAATGTGTTTCTTTCCAACGTCATGGTCCAGGTTAAGTTAAAAGCTGCAGCTGAAAGGAAAACACTCCTGAGTTGTGGAATCGATGTTAATTTCCTAAAGCTTGTGGCCTGACATCTAGGGACTTTCTTTTTAATTTTTTTTTAATTAAAGTAGCTGCCATTTGTTGAATGACATCATTTTCCATGTTCAAGTATACAAACTACACATTTTTTTAATTGTCACTGAGCCTTATGTGCACAACCTGCACAGTCACTCATATGCCGTGAAATATATGTGTTTCTGAACGCAGAGAACTAAAAACTAATTAACTAAAATCTGAGAGTGACCAAAACCTGATAAACATTTGATTGCACCCACAGTTTCATAAAGTTCTGAGATGAATCAAAACCAGGTGTATTAGCTGTGGTAAATTACAAACATTTAATTATATTAATAAATTCATTACTATAA
>VWZG01008230.1:0-27139 GCA_013396735.1 Grallaria varia
ATGTAGCCAGCACCATGTTCTTTGAGGCTGCATACCTTGTGGAGATGACCTTCACTGAGAGCAGCAGTATTGATGTTGAGTCATGACAGTTCATGGGCAATTAGAGAAGAACNGACACTCAGGGCATCCACTATCGGCAGTATCAAGCATGGTTCTGATGTTCCAACACTCGAGCATTAGTTGAACAGACCTTTGGAGGCAGGCGCATGCCTTTGTCTCTTTGTCTTTGTTCGACGGCATCAGAAGATGCCCGTTGGCTGCGGCTCGCCAACCGGGTAAAGAATGGAGATGAGCTTTGGTTAGGCCACCTTTTCTAGGCCCCTCTCCATGTGGAGCAAGCAGCGCTCTCCTTGGAAAAGGCTGTTTGGTCATTCAGGATGCTGCCAAACTAGACTGTCATCGCCAGGTCAGTCTTGAGTGTCCTGAACCGCCTGCATGCAGGGTTGGGTCTGTGGCTTCCAGTGCACCTTCTCACCTGCCGTTTTGTCCCTCGCCTGTCGCTGCAGGGCTTTGCAAATGAGGGTGAATCCTTTGAGCCTGCGCAGTGGATTTTTTAGGTGAGGCGCAGCATGCACAGAACTGGCCCCACCCTTTAGTCTTAAGGTTCATCTGCCAGGGCCTAGTGAGCTTGGACTGTGGCAGAGAAGTCCTCAGGATGTAGGTTTAGTTCAAGTATCCTTCTCTTAGACAGATGGCCTTACAGAGCTAAGCGGGCTCTATCTGCCCTGGTTTGGAGTTAGAGTTGTCCTTCTCCTTGAATGGTGGCTGGGAGGCCGGCGAGCCCATCCTGCCCATGGACACACTTTGTCTGACCCTTCAGCTGAGACCTGACTAGCATGGGAGACCCTCCCAGAGGCACAACCACCACCAGCATAGCTCACAGCCTCATAAGGGCATACAAGATTCTCCCCTGCAGCAAAGGGTTGTCCGTGGAGAAGATTGAGGCTGTAAGGATATGGGAAATCCAGCCCTGGTCTGTGTGCACTTCTTAATGATAATTTCTTTCTACTCTCTACTTTGGATGATACTGCCTTAAGTACTGGTGATTTTTTCAACCAAGCCATCAATACAGAAAAAAGTAAAAAGTGAGGAAGTATGATGGGGTGGTACTTCTGGCTGGTGCAAATACTGCTCTGAAGGCACAGAGAAAGAAGGAAAGATGTAGCCTTTCATTCTAACAACAAAATATAAAATTTTTCAGTTAAATGTTCCAGCAAAATGTTGAACAGACATAGAAACAAAGCATAAAAAAAAAAACTACAAAAAAACCCCAACCAACCAACCAACCAACTGACCGACCGACTGACCAACCAGCCAACCAAATAAAACCCCCAAAAAAGCCAGCAGGCAAAACCCCAAAAACAAAGAACCTAATCAAACCTCTAAATGGGTAATATACTACACAGGCTGGATAATTTCTCTGGACATCTTATTTTGAATATTTGACAAGAAACAGAGCTAAAACATGTTTGCACAGCAAGTACTGAAGCTTTTGTTAGAGGAGAGGCTCTTGAGCTTTAGAACGGAGACTTAATGGTATTATGCCAAAACTAAGGTTGGATTAAGGGGATAACCATGTTTTATGTTGAGTGGCAGTGTATGAAGAGCTGGTAACTATTACCTGGCAGGACCATGAGGGTACCTCAGTGGTACTTCTCAGACTTACTGTCCTTCTTGTCCTTCCACTGAGGGCTAAGGATGCTCTGCAGTAAAGAGGTTTGTGATTTTCAGGTAATTTATTTGATAGTAGGTTAACAGACTGTATACAAATATTAATGAATAGATCCCAGAGACAAATCACACACTAACATTTTCTTTCAGAAAACACAGCAAGTTCTGGGGAGCTGCAGGGAAGTATTGCTGAGCTTTTGTAAAGAAAGCCTTTCTGTGCAGAGTCTCCTGTTGGCTGAACACTACTCCAAACATAAATTAGAACAATTCATGGATGCTTTTGGCCTCTTCTGTAGCTGTTCATTTCTGTTCTCTAACCAGTCAGACTCTACAGCTCCATACATGGCAGAACACATGCATGTGGGCATAAAAATGCATGTAGCCACTGCCGAAGAGTGCTCACTGAGGCCATCACTTATGACTTATGAGCAGATCAAATGCAACTTCTATGCACTAGGAAGCATCCTGAACACCAGGAAGAATTTCTCCCTTAGGGACTACCTTGTAATCCATACTCCTTTCTGTGGAAAAAAAAATAGGCAAGTAAGGGCTGCTAGAACAAGGTTTCCTTGGTTCACATTTAGCCTGTGGACTGTTATCCACATTCATCACTACCAGTGCTCGAGTTTTTGACTCTTCAGGGTATATGCTGTATGAATTGGAGTTCTTAGCTGTGAGATGTTGTGCAGATGGGCTGCTAGGAATTTTTATTTGGAATAGATCCTTAGTGACATTTTTGAAGGCCTAGCATAAAACACACTGGGATGCAAGAAGATAATGGGTAATGTAGCCATGAAAAGTCCCCTAAAATGTGTAATTCAAGCTGCTCTGTACTACAAACTTTTGAAATATAGGACTTTTGAGTATTTATATGATGCTAATAGCTTGATTAAAAATAGAAAGTGGTAGGAGTAAGAAATTCCATTCTGATTAAAATGGGTATAAAAATGCAATTTTCCCATTAATTGTTTCTTTAAATGCCATTGCTGAAACTTACTGTTTCAGTGAGGTCAAAACACATGATTTTAGTTTTACTATTTCTGATTATTCTTAGTGCTCCTTTGGGTCACATCCACGGAAAATTCAACAAACCATGAAAACAATTTCATGTTTTTTGATGAAAGAATATTTAGGAAACATATAGACAAATGCAGTTGAATTTTAAACTGAAATAATAAGAACACTTGGAATTGTTCACTCATGTCATGGACTCATTTTTAAAACTCACAACAAAGGCTATGGAGAATAATAAATAGGCTGAATGATAGTTGCATCACCTGCTTACAGGAAAGTAGCTACCTACAGAAATAATTAATCAAAGACATTCGGACTACACTGAAAGCTGCTGTTGTGATGCAGAAATAATGCTTAAACTGGTACCAGTCAACAGAGAAGATATTTTAGCACTCATCTTTGGGATAAAGGTATGTATAAGGAATACATAAAACGTACAAGATTTCTGATCTTCCCAACTAAATGTTAATAGTTAAAATGTCTGCCTAATAAAATAAAAACTGATCCTGCTCTGCCTGATAATGTATTGCTAAGCATATTTGATATGAAACCAAACTATCAAAATTACAGTAAATTTCTGAGCATTGCTGCCCAGACTCATGATCTGTCACCAACACCAGGTATGTTCAAAAGTGAGTGTGGGTGTGCACTTCGTAACACATAAAGGATTCTTGTGGAAGTGTGGCACTTTGTTTTAGGTTCATCTCAAAACAAGAATATCTGCCTCATTTCTACAAATCTGATTATGGAGCCTTCAGTTTGCTTTCTATTTCAAACAACATGTCAGATGTTGTTCCTTTTCTGCTGGAAACGGAAGAGAGCTAGCTAGCTACTTTGAAAAAGTGAGTATGTTCTTTTCTCATAAACTGCATTTTCAACAGTGGTCATTACTCACACTTTCCAACCATGTTTAAAAAGAGTTCTCAGTGTGTAGGTCTGTTCTTTATATTCAGGTGTCACTGAATGATTTCCATTTTCTGTGGTGTGTATTCACCCCAAAGCATTTCAACTTGCACTGGCCAGGATCAGAATAACTATGATATTCCTATTCTTGCCTCCATCTGCATTGCTCCCACAGAGTTTCTGAGAAATTCAGATTGCTATTCACTGATGTAATTCTCAAAGGATAGAGAATACGGAAATCACCAAAAACCTAAAACAAAAGCAAACTGAAAGAAGAAAAAAGCTTCAAAAAGACAGCAGAAAATCACTGGATCAAGGGGGGGTGGGGGGGGGGGGGAAGAAAAGAAAAGGAAATTACTGTCTTGAAGAGAACAGAAAACTTAAAGCAAGCTGCAAAGCCCAGGAAGGATTAAAAGAAGGTGAAAATTACTTCAGCAAACAGAGTAGTTTGTGCAGATAGGGTAGTCATGGAAAAGTTCTGCTTTGGAAAAAGATAAATGCAGGAAGGAAGGAAAGAAAATGTCAAAATATTTTCCAAAATATTGCTCAACTTCTTGTAATTTGGAGACTTGTCTTACAAAATATCAGGTCAGTTGAACAGCTCTATTTTCTTAGCTCCAAGAACTGTATAAAGAAACCACAGCAAAAAGCAATGAATAGAGCTTAACTCTGGAGTTTGGATGCAAATCAGGATGTGGTGAGGTCTGTTTATCAGAAGCTCAGATGTTCTCCAGTTACATTATATATTTGAAGTAGCTACCATGTAAGGGTTGTGCAATGACTCAAGTGAAATGACCTGGGCGATCTCAATTCCATTCCTCTCAGACTTTGTCAAAAACTATGCTTGTCCCATTTGGCATGTAGTGAAACCAGCTTGAGGTTGCATTTTTCATGTCAAGCCAGCCTCCTGGACTGTCAGATGAGGGCAAGTGACTTCTGAGAAGGGCATTACCTGGGGCAGAGGTTGATACTCACACATTTTTCATGGACATATTGAAAGAGGTGTAAGGAAGTAGCAGGTGCAACTCCTGTTGTGTGAAGAGATCAGAGAAAGTGCTGGTGATATAACAATGAAGGGGCTAGGCATAAATTCTCTTTCTTACTCTGAGCCTACTTATAAAGCAAAGAAGATAGATGACTTGGAAAACTTTTCTGTGGTTTGCCATGTCTGTCCTTTTTGATCATAATTTTGAACATAATTCAGCAAAAGCTTTGAACTTTGTTGCTGCTTGGCTAAAACCACCACTATTTCTATGCCAAACAAAAAGGATGGTTCTGCCTTATATTTAATACAAATTGATTTACCTGGGGAGTTGGGTGGCTTTTGTTGTGAAATTTCTGTATAGATACTTGTATACTGTAAGCTCTGTAATGTCTCGTAACTTCACCATGCTAATAAATTTATCCTGAAAAATCAACTTAGGCAATAAGATTTAATATTGTTCATGTTTCACACATCACAGATTATGTGATCTATCCCAACTCATGTGTCAAGTCTGAAGGTGATCAAGAAGAAGGTTCTGAGAACCTTGCTGTAAGTCCTGAGCACTTTGACATAAATCAGCCATTTTACTCTTTTTTCCAGTGCAAAAGATTTACTTGGAATAGGCAGTAACACCATACAGCACTCCTGAAAAAATACAGTAAGCTGTCATGTAAGCTATAGAGAGGGCACTGAAACACGAGAAATAGCAAATAGAGTCACTGTGTCTGTGATATACAATATGTTTCCTGCACTGGAGGCTGAGCTGGATGAGATCTACATCTGCCAGCTGATGTGTATAAGAGCACACTGCAACCATATTACTTTATAAACTGACTATTTGCTTTTAGAAGCTGTCAGCAGTCAGTCAGAATAGGAACAAATATGACCAAATGTGATATGGCTAATAACAGTTGTTACTTGGAGCCCACCTGTTTCCCTTATCTTATTGTTTCATAAAGAACAGAAAGACCCTATGCATGACTCAAAGGTCTTGTGCTTGATGAAATCCCAGAGCAAGGAGGACACTGGCTTCTTCTTGGGGAACATTTTGAATCTGTGGAGCTCAGTCCGTAACTGGCTGTTCATGACTCTCCATTTCTAATTATAGATAGGTAGATAGATAGACAGGTAGAGAGATTAGATAGATAGGTAGACAAATACGTACATACATATATACAGAAAAAAATATCCTTGTCTCTCAGAATTTCTCAGTCCTTCCTGTCTTCTGTATGAAATTCAAATTGAAACTTGATCTGTAAAGAGCCTGAGCAACCCAGCAGATTTCTCTCTTCTCTGGTGATCTAACAGAAAATGCAGTAGGAATCATGGGTTAAGAACTGTAATCTATATTTGAATGACATTGCCTTGCTGTGTTACATAACATGGTTACAGCAAAGGCTTTATTCACACTTCAATATTCAGGATATTTCTATCGTTTTTAAACCCTTTCTAACTGTCAAAAGGCAGTGGATAGGACATGGTGGATTAAGGCCATATTCTGTGCAGGCAATTTTCTAAGCACTCTAGAGAGCACAAGCCTTACATTCCCATGAGGAAGAAGGAGTTCTGGTTGCTGATGGACTAAAGAATAAGAATCTAGTCTGCAGAACTGACTGAATTATCTAGGGAACCAAACATCAAACTGAGATGTAGCTGTTTGGATGGGGGAAGTTTTGTAATGTGTGTGATTTCGGGCACATAATATACATTATCAGCAAAACTGAATACTAAATATTTAATTAATTAGCTAACTGAGTGTCAAAAAGATGTTAATAAGAAATCCTCACCAAGTAGAGATTTTCTCCAAGTGGGACTGCAGAGAGTCAGGCAATAGTTTTAGCAGGATTTCAGACATACATCAACCAGATGGAAATGTATATGGAAACCATAGAAAATAAATCATGATCTTTCAGGAGATCATCATCCATATCAGTGTGCTTATGCTTCTCCTTACAAGTACTGCCCAACCTATTCTTAATATGGGCAACCTCCCCCACCAGCACATCTTCAGACTCCATAGACAACATGGTCTGGTGCTTCAGGAAATTCATGACATTTGATCCTATCTAAAGCCAAAGAGGAAAATAGATTATTCTCTTCTTGTTGGCTTTTCCATATCTGAAGATTGTAATAACTTAGTCCTTTGGTGTTCTCATTTCTACAGTGTTGATACTTTCAATTTCTGCACTTAGATCATATCTCTAGATATTTTTATATTCTAGTCTTTTCATTTTTATTCTTCTCAGAATTTTCTTCACTTGCTCCACAGTGGTTTGAAAAGGTGAAGAATGAGGAGGAAGAAGGAAATTCCCTGGATTTTCCCAATACAGACAAGATATTTAATGATGTCATCTGGAGTTTTACTGAGGCCAAGTAAAGTAGTTTTTCTTGTTCATAGAGCCACTGTTTGCCTTTCTCACAAGAGCATGACACTGTTGATTCACGCCTGTTTATGTGCTTTTGTAAGGTCCAGACCCTATTCTTCTAAACTGTTTCCTAGACTACCACATTCCACCTTGAACTGGTACGGTGGATTGTCCTTGACAAAGGAAGTCTTGTATTTGAGTTAAATTCATTGCATCTGTCTTTGGTTTGTTTATTTGTTTTTACCTCTTTTTTTCCCCTCAGGACATACTCTTTAATTTACCAAGATAATTTTGCATTCTCATACTGTTCTCAAATGCACTGGCAGTCCCTTCTGGCTGTATACACGGCCAGTTAGCTCTGGGCTTTATGAGATCTGGACAAGAAGAGAATATTTGGTGCAGCAGAGCACAGTGTTAAATTATCTTTTTTTTCTCATTGATATGAATAAATGAAGCACACTCAGGGCTTGCACCTAACATCAATGTCAACTGCACAGACTAAACTCCAGCACATAGTACCTTCATCCAAACAATGCACATACTGCACCTAACTCATCTGGGGATCATCTAGGGCAGTAATCTTTATCCCACCCAGATTTGTGCCAGAACAGTTCACTTGTCTGGGTAGAAGTTCCACTGCTTGGGAACCTTTACTGGTTTACTGTTTACTTTACTAGGATTGATTTTGGCACAGTGTTGGCAGTTACAAAAACATTAAGGTGTTACCCAGTCATCTGAAAACTGATGGCTGAGTTCCTGCTGTATGTGGTTCTATAAACACTGACAATTGTCTTTGAAATGAGTCATCAAGTCAAAGACAGTTCCATTTTGGCTTTATAGAGGGGATTTCTACCCACCTTCTGATGTAAAAGAGTAAACCACCTTTTAGGTTTGATTTGAACCAAAATCTTTCCTGACTGAGTGATTTAGAAATAGGTAAAAATCTAACAGAAAGCTAAAAGGAGAAGAACTGCTCCAGCTGAATGCTTCACTGGTCCAAATTACAGCACACATGCAGGGTACTCAATGCACAGGAAGTATTTCTGTTGTTCAGAAGAGTCTGTACCAAGAAAGGGCTGAACTCCCAGGTCCAATGAGAAAGGATGGTTTATGCTTTGGTGTATCTTTCTGGATATGTTGTTCCTGCCAGACATACCACATATTTCTAAAGTATTGTGTTAGCATTTGTCAGTTGAAGGGAAGTATAATGTTTCTTCTTTCCCTTGTGACCAATCATTCATCAAAGCATTAAACACAGTACAAGACTGGGCACGAACCTCCAACACTGTGCTTGGCACCAACTGGGAAGGTCCATAATCTCCAGTGCTGCTGTTTGCTGGTTTGTTAGAGACACAGAGCTGCTGTGTTTGTCGAGGTTCTTGTGCTGAAGCCTGTCCTGAAACATTTCAGCCTGTGCAAATACTTGTAGGCTAAACAAGGCAGCATTTGGTAAACATGCAATCTGTGGGCTATGCAAAAGGCTTTATCACCCACCTGCCACCACGGTGACCAGGGCCAAACTAGATCCTGAAAATATCACCCAGGAACCAGGACATTTTGAAAGTGCAATCAAGAATACAGCTGTTGGGAAGAACCATGAACTATGTGTAGGCTCAGAAAGCCACAGTTCTGATGCTGAAGGGACATCTACCTGAAGGCGGGGGAGCCAGGACTCCGAGATACGGGATACCTGACTGCAAGACACTGTTAACCTCTCCTCCTGCTAGTGATTCAACTCTAAATGTTGGGTTTTTTCTTTAAATGAACTCTGATACAGTAATTCTTTAAAATTTTGTCTAAATTATAATTTCTTTTATAAACAGGAAATGTAGTAGGTTCAATAGGAAAAATTGAGGGAATCCATTTGTGCCAAAATAGGGGTGGGAAATAAAAGTCTTCATCGGGATGTTACAGCATGTGTATCAGGGCAGTGGGAAAATGTAAACTGACCTCTCTACATTCAGTGTAAGATATCTAACTACAGCCTATTGCCCAGAATTGGAATCTCACCCAATTTTTTCCCCATTATGTGGCACAGAGTTTCCTTGGTTGCCTAATTTGGAACTGTAGGTCAGGGCATGGAAGCTTACAGAATGGGGAAAGAGAACAAAAGAGTCGAATGCAGCATAGGGACACACACACAATTAGTGGGGTGGGCAATAGGGCAGACATGTCTTCAGGGTGTGTCCAAGCCTACTAGGATGTACTTTGTTCCACACGGGCTGCTTTCCAAGAACCTGGCAACTTGCTTGGAGCTTGTCTGCAGCCAGGCCAGCTCTGCATGGTCAAATAATTCACTTCTAAGCATTTCCTAGTAGTTTGCTTGGGGGATGGATTGTTTTGGTTTCACTGTATGTTACTCTGAAATAACTATTGTTTCCCATATGACGTACAGGGAGTTCTTGTAATGATCACATGAAATGTACTATATACTCAAGCATATATCTCACACATGTACATACAGACTGAGAACGTATTCTGGAGTGGAAGAAAACCTGGCTGGGGTCAAGAAGTGAACATACCTTGTATCTAAACACGAGTAAGAAGACCATGAGTTTTGCTCATTACTGCTTAATAAACTGATTTTCACTTGACCTGGTTTTCAAGGTTTGTAAAGAGCAGTGTTCACTGTGTAGCAGAGTGAGCCATGGTTTTCTAATAGGTTTGGTGTCTACTGAAATACTCCGAAGAACATCAATATTTACATGTCAATTCATGGAAACTAACAGAAGGTCCAGGTTCCTTGTCTCATCTTATCTTGTTCAGTTACCCATAGTTTAACAACTCCAGATTATCTGCTGTTTAGAGAGTCAAAAAAAAAAGTGCCAACTCTTAATCTCTCAGAATCCTGCTACTACTATTTTTTTATTATAGTTTCTTTTTTTTTTTTTTTTTTCTATTTGGAGTCATATGCCCAAGTTTTGGTTTCTTTTCCAAGATAAAGCTATGTGCTTTGTCCACCTCTGTTATTTACATGCGAAGTAATCAAGAAACAGGACCAGGACATGCTGGACCAGACTCACATTATAAAAAAATGAGTCAAGCTCTGAAGGAAAAGAGCAAATATTAACATAGAATAAAATTCATAGTTAAGTCTTTTTTCTTTTTTTCTTCCATGCTGTTGCTAACATATTAATAACTTTGCAGAAACTGCTTTGGAATCTATTTTGAAAAAATAGATGGATTACATAGTGCTTGTCATGTTCTGCCACTCTTCAGGGTCCTGCTGATACCTCAAAAGTTTTATATACATGCAGATTTTAACAAATCTGTTCGTTTCTCAATCTTAAGGTAGCAGTTAACAGTTTCTAAACCCCTTTCCATGGTTTGTGTCATATTCCTGAATTTCTGTTTCGCGGTCATATCAAGGAAAGAGATTTTAGGAAGGACATCCTGTTCGGGACATACATATGGACCAGAAAAATAAGATAAACTGTAGTCAAGACAACATAGAGGGCCAGAAGCCTTGGAGGGGCTCCAATGGGGCAGCACTGAGGGTGGTAAAAGGGCAAATGGTTTTTGAGTTGGAGGTACCCGCTAGATACAGCAATTAGTTAAATAAAATTGTGAGAATTCTATGCTGGTGTGTGTGCCTATGTACTCTGTTCATCTGAAAGCTTTCATTAAAAGACTACTTTCTAACTTATCTATACTATTACTGTTTGGGAAGGGGTTTTTTTCCTCCATTTTAGGCAATACTGCCTGTGTCAAAGGCTTTTTGTGCCCTCCACAAGAAGGGAATATCCAGAATGTTTTACATGTTTGATGCAAGCATTTTCTCCCACTGTCTTGTCTGAAATGTGAGAAACCTGTATGAATTCTTTTTGCCAGGTCCTTCTTTTACCTTGCTTCTTCCACCGCTCACAGTTCATTATCCCACCTTCATTAGAGAGACTTGTCTTCATAAAAATGAAGAAGATGTTCACAGTAAGAAAGCTCTCTTCTAGTATGGACCAGACTAAACATCTTGTAAGATTCCTAAGCTGTGCATAAAGTTCATTGTTTTTCTAAATCTGTGTTAGCAGTCACTTTTTTGAGGAATCAACTATGTGCTCATTTGAACTCCTTAGCAGTTGTGCTTGTTTCCCAGGTGGTTTCATTTGTTTATGGTCATTTTCAGGGTGAACTGAAAATGCATCCAAACAGACAGACATTTCCACACTTTCTTAGAGAGAATTGTAAACGATACCCGAGGCATGAAGAGTTTACTTTAGTCTGGAACATCGAGTTTGATGCACTCATTGGATGCAGCAGCTCATTTTTCTATTATAACCCCCAGATCTACTTCAATGCACAATTAAGAGGAAAGAAACCTTAACCCTGTAGCTATATCATAGAGAGCATAACAAGAAAATGCAAATGTACAGGAACATTTTATGTTGTCCTTTGTAAACAACAAAGGAGTATAAAAGTAGGTAGAACAGGGACAAGGAACTAAATAATTTTAGACTAACATATAGTGAGGTTTTTGTGTCTGTGTTTTAGTTAGATACTGGTTGAATTGAAGAAAAACGAACTATTTAAATTGTTCTCTTAACTTCAACTTTTATCACATGTACAGAGATAGAGTGAATGTGAAGTTATTTGCAAACTGGTGTTGATGTTTGTAAATTACCTCTAAACATAGAAGTACTTGCTAATGAAATATGTTAAATCAATGACTCAACATAAAGAAGTTTGTTGTTCCTTTGTTTCTTTGTTTTCCTGGTATTAGTACCTAAAACTGTCCTGATACAGTTTGTAGGGGCGGATAAATATTCATCTCTCATTTACGGACATGTGTGTGAGAGAGCACTGCAGGCGAGTAGGTAGGCAGAGATTGTTCCTCTGGGCTTTAGAAGAAATTCCTTATACATGTTTCTCCAGAGAGAAGGAGAGGAAGAGAAATTCCACTATCCAGAAATGTTAAAAAACTGAGCTTGTTTTCGTAAATAGCAGAAAGAATATGTTCATGTTTATAATGATGTTGTTGCGATGCCTTACAACCTGAGTTGTTTCTCTTCGCTTAGCATGCTTAGAACAGTTGTCACAATTGTTCTTAATTCCTAAGTCCCTGACAGATCCAAAGTTAAAGGATTACTGAATTTAGGACTTGTTTCCAGGTCTTTCTGCTTTCCCTGTCATGTAGAATAGCACAGGTCTAGCAGGGCACATTCCACCTTGGCATTTGTCTCTACTCTTGCAGAAGTCCAGGATTTTTTTTACTTCCTTGTGAACGGACCCAAATTTTGACATCTGGTGTAAGGGTTGAAATAGTCCATATATTCCCTATGAAAGTATGTTGGTTATTTTTTTGCTGGGTGCAGGAGTTGAGTGTCATGGCTTGTCAGTGACCTTTCTTGACTTATCAGAGTTATCTGTAGTTGTGGGGTCTAAACTCTGTGACTCCGGTGGCACCTTCATTTTTACACACCAGCGGACAGATGGGAATTGTCAGTCACCACATGGACAAAGGCATGGGCTGAAATGGAGCAGTGTTTTGGGTGCCCAGGCCCTCAGACTCTCACCACTGAAATAAAATATTTTACATCTAGTAAGCTGGATAAGGATGTCCTGTTGGACAGAGGCTGCACTCAGCCTGAGATGTCTGGGATGTACCCTGCCAGGGCATCATTTCCAGTGACAAACAGGAGCATCCTCTAATCTCCACTTCCCTTCCTCCTTCCATATGGAAAAAAAAAAGCATTGAATTCAGCCCGGGAAAGAGTCAGCTAAAGACAAATTATTTGACATTTAAAAAAACTTTTTTTTCTTTTTAGGCAATTTGTAATAGAAAACTTTTTTCAACCTTGTGCTAATAAACTCACTAAACTTTTGGAGCCAGACAAATACATATGTGTCTAGACTTCCAATGCATTTTCCCGTTTATACTCACTTTATTTCTAGACAGATGCTGCTCAAACAATATATGCATGTGCATGCATAAGTAGTGTTATGGCACAATGGTATTTCCAGTGTATTTCAGTATGTTCTGACTATCATTCCCTCCATTTGCTTTCAGAGCAGCATTACAAAGCTTTCAGTCTGAGAGGGTTTTGTCTGGACTAGGGAGGAAAAAGTAGGAGTATTCTGTCTGTTAGGAGTGGCAGTCAGAGAGAAGGGAAAAGGATGGGCCAGCTGGCCATTATGTTTTCAGATAAATCAAGTTGCTGCTCTATGCTTAGGAACAGTAATTAATCCTGTCTCTGGGAGTTGAATTTGTGGCCTTTTGAAAGAATTCGGAAAAGCATTACTCTTCTCAGCAGATTGGAGTATGTTACAGATTTGTCAGAATATGTTATTTCATTCTTCTACAAAGCAGACTGAGGGCCCTGAAGAAAGCAGATGACTCGGAGAATTATAGAATTCTATTCAAGCAGCCACAAATTATCTCATGCCAGATATCTAATTTCAGGCTGACTCTGTGTTGAGCTGGGGACGGCTGAAGACATTCCTTTGAAAGGGTGGGCTGTGGGAGTGGACTTCTTTCTCCTCATCAGAGAAGGTGATGGGTCTGTCAGCGCATTCAGAATGAATAACGTCTGACAGCTGCTGCAGACAAGGCTAAAGAGAAAAAAAAAAAAAATCAGCAGTATGTTTTGTACAGATTTGAACTTGTTTTTACATCAAACCAGACAGAGAAAATAGGCTTTTTATGCTTTTATAATTCTAAGCTTTCAATCACTGGAAAAGCTAAAATAGTTTGGCTTCTTTCCCTTACTCTGTAGAGTCCCTTTTATTTACTTTAACAATGTGCTCTACTGACACTTGACATGGCCAGCCTCGAGGGCTGGTGACTCAGGTCAACACTACAGGAGTGAGCGTAAGCCATCAGCCTTAGACAGTGAACTGAATGCTCTATACAGTATTTTTAGACTATGGTACCTCTATGGTTTTGATACTTGATATGTTTTCTTTTTATTGCTATTCCTACAATAAGAAGTAGAGAGGAGTGTGCATGCTAATTTGATATATTCACCTTGCTTCAGACATTTGATAAGCAGACACCACAAACTTGCTACGGATCTGTTGGTACATGGTTAGACGTGTTAACCTCCTGTGACACTACTTCATGACTAAATGTTTATCTTCTTGTTGACAATTTGAATAAACTAGTGAGTAAAAATCTGTCCTGTACTTTTAAGTGTAATGATCTTCTCTCACTACCTTCTCAATCTATAGTTCTGATGAATAAACTTCATTTTGAAAGCCAAATCATCCCACGGTCTGTTAAAATGTATACAATTATAAAAAAACAAATTTTGAAAGATAATTTGAATTTTCTGAACTTGCCTAAATACTAAATTCATTAAACCAAAAGTGTCCCCCAGGCAGTGCAGCAGCATAGACTGCACATTCTCCTGTGTGTTCCGTCCAGCACACCTCTCCTCTCAAACTGGCTGTCCAGCTGCAGGTGACCAACTGAAAGGCGTGACATACCCCATAAGAGTAGGTGGAACAACATAAACCTCCTCAAGTAAGGTAATTTAAGAGCATTATTTACATTGCCAATGTACGTGAACTAAGATTTTTAGTTTGAACATCTGAAACTGAGACTCAAAATCTGTGTTTAGATTCAGATTTGAGTGGTTCGTTGCTAGTCATAAGGTATAAAGTTAACAACTTCCTTTTGCCCGTGGTTTGGTCCATGTCTGCTCCTGGAAGTTACTCCTGTGGCAGTGAACAAACAATATCAGAAATGGAAAAAATCCTGTGAGAAATGGGCTGGTGAAGAAGGGAAAAAAGCTAACCTAAATACCTTAAAAGCAAAAGCTGTTTCTATTGTTTAAGATGGAGTCTTGTTGTTTTTTTACTAAGACACTGTGTCTTCTTCCCAAAATCCCTTGGGAGGAACCGTTATCTCCCTAGCTAGGTCTGAAAGAATGTATCCTTGAAGTGTGTTTAAAGTTTCTTATTGGCTCTTATTTAACCCTTTCCTATTGGTTGTTATTCCTAGTTTTCTATTGGATCTTTTACGATCCATCGAAAAGGTATAAATACCTTTACCCATGTAATAAACTCTCTCTCTGCTCCCTCTCCGGTGGTCTCTGTGTGTCTCTCTGTGGGGCACCCTGGGACCCGCCCTTTGGGGGGGGAAAACTAGTGGGGGGAGGAAAGCTCCCGGCAATGTAACGGAGAAAAAGCCTCCCGCTAGCGGGACGTGATCCCCCCATAAATCAACCGTCGTAACTCCCATTTGAATGGAATACTTTTTGTAGAGATTTCTAGTCTATCTGGTCTTATTCATCAGTTAAAAATGTCTCCAGGGTATTTGCTTTGAATGTTTTGGGTGCTGGTTTCTGCATGTCTACAGATCATTCTTAGGATTAGGGCAAACATGTTGTATTCAGAAATTCCTAGTATCTGTGCATCCAGTATTTTAATACTTGAAAGCAGTGGTTTTCCAACATGGGAGAAGTAACATGAAATCTGTCCCCTGGAACCTACTGAAAAGGATATACGGAATAATGAGTTTTTTTCTTCCCTGTATTGAATCAAAATACCATTATGGTCATCATCTTGAGTCAACAACAAAGATATGAGTCATCACTTCCACCTTCAAAAACATTTAAAATCCAAGTATTCCCAATGACTTATCATGTTCATATTTGGCTACATCTTTCGGTGTATCAACCTGCATCTCACTTTCAGTAGTATAAAGTAAGGACTAAATACTATAGGATGTTTACATTTGAGCATTTCCAATTAAAAAAAAAAAAAAAGGGGGGGGGGGGGGGGGGAAGCCAAGCAACAAAAAATGTGGAATGGCTTTATTATACTTTACTCCCTGAAGATAAATATTGCTGAAGTTCTTTGCCAACTCCTTTGACAAGTTAAATTATTCCAAACAATAATAAATGCATGCCGGTAGCTTTCCACTTTATTTGTGTTGAATGACCATTTATTAAATATTTTTTTCCAACAGTTTCTTTCCAAGAATACTTAAAGTATTTTTAACTATATGAGAAACAGTTAATTGACAGCAGATTGGCAGAATCTACTTCTCTAAGAGACATATGATGATACTATTTCCAAGAAATGGGACACTCCAGTGAATGAGGCAACTTGCTGTGCCTTTGAAGGGGTCAGTTCATCGAGAAAACAAGCATCTGAGTGTTTTCAAGTGCCACGTAAGAACTGTCTGTGCTATACCTGTAACTTGCTACAGAAGCGGGACAAGGAGATCTAAAAAGCAGATAATTTTTTTTCTATATTCATTAGAAACAGTTTCATATGAGTTAAGAACAAAGATATAGCCAACTTCACTAGTGTAATACTAATCCTGATAGTAATTACAAAATTTTACTGACACAACTAAGTAAGAAAAATGTACAGATGGAAAATGTAGGAGGGGAAGAGTGAAGTTGCCTGAATTAAAAAATGCAGAATATAAGGGTGAAACAAATATATCTAAACTATAAAATTATCTGGATGAAATATGTGCATGTTTATAGTCTGGCATCTGGCATGTGTTACATGGCTAGCTTTGTTTGAACAAACTTTGCCAGACCTGTGTTAAGACAAGTCACTCCCTATTAATAAGATCTGTAGTTCATAAAAAGGCAACCTACATGCTGCCAGTTCAAGTGCTCTGAGAAATGTCCTCCAAACTGTCAACAGTGCAGACTGCTGTGCTTTTGCTAGTGCCACTGATGCAGGGGAAATCTTTTCCTATTTTTCTGGGCATGTCCATGGCATACTGTCAACTGTCAGCATCACAGTTGTGTCATCAGGGATCTAATCCCAGACCTGTACCCTCATCTGACTGATGTGAATTTTCTCTCCAATTTGTGAAAATAGACATGAAAAGCAATGTCAATTCTAGCTTGAGGCTTCACCTTGGCTGTAAATGTGATCTGTTCTGCATGGTTCCAGTTGATTTAAAAGAGTACTACAACACAACTGATATTGCCCAGCTCCTTTCCCAGCAAGCTCCTTCTATGAACTCAGGATAAAATCATGAGTTTGAAAGAGCATTTATTCTTTCTTTATTGCTGGTACTAACTGGCTAGGCCTTTTCCTGTGTCAACATCTAGATTCAAAGTTAAGCCATCTCTCCTACCTGTGAGCATGATCACCTATAGCAAGAATTGTCTTACACATTAATGAATACATTCCCTTAAGTCCTCATCTCAAAGTGCCATGTTCTGTCTTTCATGCACAAAAAGCAAGTTCTGTAATACAAATTAGAGCAGCAAATTAGGCTCGAGGGGGAGTGACTAATATTTATAATAGTTCATGTTTTCTTGAGAACTTTAGCTGTTCGGGGAAGGAAGGGTCAAAAGGTTACATTTTTCTGGATTTCTCCCTCTCTAACTATTAGATGGAGTGTATTATTTATGATTCATCTAAATATGGACCTAGACCTTTCCTACAACCATCCACTCTTGGGAGAGGTTTGGGACAGCCCAAAAAGTTATTTTTATCAACTCCTCCACTCCTTAACATTCTGTTTTTAAAAGCGCTGGGGATAAAGGTTTTCAACACTCTAATTCCCAAACTGAAATTCTAAGCACCTTCCAAGCTTGGTATGAACACAACACACCATGACTGTAGAGGAGCACTCAGGGAAATGAAGTCTTGACATTTCTGATCTCCCTGTAAAAAAAAAATTATTAAAATAAAGCAGCTATAAGAAGACACAGTGTTCTGTAATAGTAAGTTGACTGAGATTTCTCCTGAGTTCAGGACAATTCACTAGGTAAAATTACTATTTGCAGTCTGAAAACAAGCTTCGGCACAACGATATGTATTTCTCCACCATGCTGCATAGTGCTGACCTGAGAACTTCTCCTAAGCATGTGGATGAGGATAGGAATCATCAAGATAACTTTCTTGAGGTCTGGATTAAGTCTGTTATCCTTAGATGGGTTTCTAAAAGAGTACTGAAATAAGATGCAGCCATGTCTTTTCTTATTTGCCTTAAATTGAATGATTTCTGTTCTCAAAGTGTTGTCCAAAATAAACTTTCTTTTTCTTTTAATCCATCAAAAAAAAAAAAAAAAAGTCATTTAAACTCTGTTCTGTCAGTCATTTGTATACCACTTTTCATATTCTGTTTTACAAAGTAATTTATATAATTAAAGTAAATAATACCTTCAGGCTTGAATAGACAGTATAAGTGCAGGTCTGAACAGAAATTTTGTTCCAGTATCTCTTCAAAAGCAGTATCATAGTGTCCTCATATACCACTGAGGAAGCTACTTACTGCGGTGGCATGCCCATCACGAAGTTTGGGCACCAAAGGCTTCTGTGCTCTTTCCCTTCTTTGGAAAGTCTCCAAATCTTCTCATTTTCCCCCATCCCTGGTTACAAATGAAGACAGTGTTTTCAGCCAGGTAGGTCCTTCTCCTGTGTTTTCCCATGGCCAGAAACTGCTTGAAATAACTCCACAGCTTCTTTAAATAGAATTTCTACTTTTCCCCTGGTGATTCACATCCAGCAGGAGAAAAGCATAGAACAGCAAAAGGCTCTGTCTTAGCTTAACATTATGATTTACTTGCAAGTTTGGGATATATACCCCTTCTCTTGGACTGCTACCTCAGCCCACCACAACTCCTTACAGTGCCTCTCTGCCAGACATGCATTAAATTCAGCTCACCTGTTCCTCCATTCTCCTTTGCTAATTTGTTTTAAAGGCACAACACATCCTTTGGTCATGGCTTTGGCCTTGAAAAAAGTAAAAAACTTCCATGCTTCTGACACCCAAGTGAGAGGATGTCCCTGAAAACAGGACTACCTTGCACATACAAGCGCAATAAAGACAACATGGAAAATATGTTGGGAGTATGAATGCACAGCATAACTTCAGTTTCACAGTTATCCTTATGCTATTACCTTTCAGCAGCTATGGAGTAATATGCCCCTTTTTCCTGGTTATACATAAAGCATTTGTGCAATCTACATGTGAAATCAACCTCTCTGATGTTAGTCTGTTCTGTACTACTGAATTCTATGATCTCTTCCAAGTAATACTTTCTGATTGGTCTGATCCAAACTTCTCTCAGGTCAGAGGTTATGATCAGACATTTAGGTTTGTATTTCTCTCTTTCCTCCTTCCCCACCCCATTTTTTTCCGTTGTTATATAACTAATGTTCTTTTTTGGAGAAGTTTTGGGTGTATTCTGCATAGCTAACGAGCTTTAGGAATCATTTCTCTCTCCTGACTGGGGCAGTGCTGTCTCACTGACTTGCGTTTTAGGTTTCAAGACAGACCAGGGTTTCTGTGGTGTTGTGTGTGTTTGCTCTCCCTCTGTCATGCCTTGCCCCAGGATTCACTACACACACCTTTTGCCTGGCTTGAGAGGTCTCCACTGACAGGATGGCTGTGGTGGGCTTCCACATGGCTTGCACTAACAACATTCTTGTAAAAGATTGTGAGATTTTTATGGCTCCTTTTATTGTTTTCAGTTCTTCTACTTTGTGTGAGAAGGCTGGGGTGGTGAAAGGACTGTCATTCTCTGTGCTGTATTACTGAAGTTGGTTGGTGTCATCTGAGCTGTGTCAGGAGGATGCAACTGTTCTTCATCACCTGCTAATGCCACCCAAAACTCAGAGTTCAGCTCACCAAAAAGAACAAAATCAGCCACAGGGGACTGACTTCCAGGTGATACAAACAGAAGGGTTTGTTTAGTTTCCTGAAGACAAACTGAGATAATGAAGCACGAAATTGATGCCAAAGACTAAAAAAAAAAAAAAAGATGTTCTCTTTACCAGTTGTCCAATATGCTGAAGTACATTCTTTTATAAGGTCCTACTGTCCAAAAGCTAAACAGACAATTTAAAAGTATTGTGCACTTAATCAATACTAATGGCTTCCTCTTAATCTAGTTACAGCTGTCTGCCTCTGTGCTTCCAGGCACAAAACTTTTCTCCTGAGGCTTAACGACTGAACAAAAGCAGCTTCTAGAGCTTACCAAATTCACCTGAAAAGCTGAGCTGTTTGCCTGCTGCCAAAGGAGAGAGAGTGGATAGAAATGGCCTTTGTCTTGTCTCAGAGATTGGGACAAGAAGATCACCAGGAAATTAATTTTGAAAAACCACCTTCCCTCAATGCAAAACTTTCCAAATCGACTCATGTCATCACCTATTCATGAGGAATTTGGCAGGAGTGTACAAATCCAACTGGTATTGTTTTATAAAGCCAAGAAAAACAACCAATAAATTTGATAGTACTGCCTTTGGCAAACAAAAAGCTATGGAAAATGAGGGTTAAATCTTCCTTTTCTTCTCCTTCTGTGCCACTCACTGAAAGCTTTGTTGCTCTAAAACGTATTTTCAGCAAAATTTAAGTGCCATAGCCCTAACCTGTGGTTTTATAGCCAACACGCTCAGCATCTCTAGTGTCTCTGAGCATGTCAGGAACTGTCTTGTGTCTTGACAGGCTGAGGTGGCTGGCACCACCACCATATCTAATCCCAGACGCATCCCAAAACTGGCCTCCTTCCTGCTGAGCTTTCCACAGGCCCAAAGTGAGGCAGCTTCTCAAGGTGGGACTTGAGATGCACTGAGGGGATCAGGCTCCCTACAAAATATTAAGGGAAGTCGCCTTCTCCTTTTTTTTCCCTTTTTTTTTCCTTTTTTTTTTTATTCCACTCTAAGATAATAATATAGCAATTGAAGAATTCACATAGGAAGGAGTGGAGGGCCCTAGATTCAACCATTTAGGATGGAGGTGTTAAAATTCACATCTCTGTGCATAACAGGACAGATAGTTTGAGAATCTGTTCATAGAAAGCAAATGCAAAGACCAGAACTTCCAGTGGTATCAGGGTATCAGTTACAGTTTCCAGGAAAAACATTTTTGTAGCAATCACCCATTTGTAGGGATCACTTCACGTCTTAAGGACAGAGATAAGGTGCTTGAAAATAAATCTTTTCCATTACTAATTACTGTCATTTCTTACAGAACAAATCCCCAAAAATGTTATCAAAGAAAAATCATATTTAAGTGTTGTGGAGCTCTAAAATTACTATTCTTCATCTGTTTTACTGAATTCTGGTCTTGTTTGTCTTAGTGAGGCAGTCACAGTTGTATGGGAAAAGGCTTCATCAGTGCTTTGTTATTTTGGAAACTGAAAACTTTGAGGCAAAAATATTTCCACTGAAAACCAGGAATTTCTGTTTGGGAAAGCTGCCCAGTTGCCTGTTGCTCAAGTAATCTGCTTGTCTCATGCTGCAGTACTTGTGCATCTCTTGGGAGGGGACGAGACTTACAAGTGAGCACAGGAAAGCAAAAAAATAGGCAACAAATGCCTCTTCTTGTATCCTCATCTGTTTTCTGACTGAATTCTATAGAGAGGTGCAGTGTTTTGCCATAAAACTCTGGATGCAGGCTGCATCAGCCTCCACATTCTCAATTCCAGCTGCTGCTACTCAGTGCTTGCTACATACCCCACCAAAATTGCAAAGGGCTTCATACAATGAATGCATTGTGGTTATCTTCCCTTTCAGGTCAGAGGTGATTCTCACCTTTTGTGTGTGGTCCAGGGAAGGCAATGAAGACATGGAAGGAGACCTGCCCTAGTTTACAGTCGGCACATCACTGAGGTCAGAGGGAAAAACCTGTGTTTCTTAGGCAGGAGGAAGTTTGAAAACAACCATGAAAAATGACATAGTCACTTTAAGTAATTTTTATAATGTTGGACGCACCTTTGTAGTTTACAGAAGCTAATGCTTCTGCAGAATTAGCAAGTGAGGAGCTAAAGAAAAGCCAGAAAATATCTACCAGTATAACAGCATTACTAAAATTTGGACCTAGATTTCCCCAACAGCTTGCCTCATTTAATCTTGGAATGTAACTGAGGCTCTGTGATTTATTTTGACAGACCGAGAATCTGGCCTTCAGATATATAGTACTTGTCCTACTTGTTCCAGAGAGACTGTATATCATTTTGATCAACGCTCAAAGTTAAAATTCCCCCCAGAGCCAAGAAAATAACGTTTACTGAGTCATAGCCCATCAAATATTTATTTATCATATCACATTAAATAAAAATAAGGGGGAAAAGAAACTGTGAGAGAAAATATTTAGATTTATTTCCCTCTGTTTAGCTCCCATCAAAAGTGAGTTCTTCTGAAGGTCTGCTTAAATACAAGCGAGATTTTTTTTCTATGCAAAACAGACCCCTTTCAAAATAGTTGTAAGAGTTTGCAGAGTGCAGCATATGGGATGTGCAAGGCAAAACTGATGACTAACACTGTAGGCATTATTTAACTTTAATTCATACTATCTCATATCCTCCTGTCAGCTCACTCCTCCTCCTCCTTGTTATTACAGATGAATGAAAACTGATGCTTCTGCATTCTTTTTAAACCATTAAAATATGTTAATTATTTACGGTAAGGCATCAGAATTAATAACAAGACACTATCGCTGAAGTTTTCAGATTCCTGTTGCAACAGTTTCTTTTTTTGGGTGTAGTTTAAAGCAAAACACATGAAATTATTCCAGACAAAGAAAAGCCCACACTTTTCATAATTTTACAAGGTCAATCAGGAGCTGTTAACACTGGTACTTGGGCCAGCCTTCTGACACAGTATTACACTTTGTGTATTCTAGTGTTACACATCCAAATGTGCTTTCAAAAGCTGCTTTATCACAAGAAAAAGAATATAGGAAATGGGAAAGAACAAGCATATGCTGTCCAGTGGTTGCTGAGAACACCTGCCTACTCTAGGCCAGGTCAAGAGATCTCATTTCCTGGGTTTGCAAGTTGAGAATCTGCTCCCAAGGCAATATCTTTCCTCTAAAACCGAGAAAAGACTCATTTGAAAAAAATAGTCCCAGTGCTTTTAACATTTTATGAAAGGGAAAAATGTCAGAACTTTCATTTTGCAGTGTGGAAGATCCAACTTCAGATTTGGTTGTGGTCTGTAGGAGCGTAAACCTATTGTCTGCCTGGGAGAGATGCTGAACCCTGGTCCAGAAGTATTTTTCACCTCTCACTCCCCTTGAGAATGTGACATAAAGAACAAAGGCTTGGTTGTTTCAAGTTTCAGAGAAGGAAAAGAGTGTGAGGCTGGCGGTGACCCTGAATGGTCAGGCTAAGCAGGTATGGGGCTGAAGTCTGTCCTAGAAGGACTGCCAGCCAGTGCTTTAACATGACAGCACAGCGAAGTGGCCATGGCTTCATCCACAAAGAGAGTCATTCTTGCTGTGAAGGCACCTAAGATTTATATATAACCCAAATTAAGTGAAGCTTTTCAAGGAAGCCTGAGGGATCATCCAGGCTGGATTCAGGTATTGCTGTGTAGATGCACTTATCCTCCATACCAGAAGCATGTTGGGTGTATAAGAACCCCAAGATGAATACTTTAGTTCTTAGACTTTTTGTAGATCACAACTACTAGTCACAACTATTTAATTTCCATGGAAAAACCCATATCTTTTTATGAACAACAAAGAAGGTTGAACAGCTGTTTTATCTGGCATTTACAGTCATTCTAGAAGATTGCTTTTATCTTTTTTGAGTGAACAAACTAGAGTGAAAAACATGGAATTTCTTGGAACTGGAAGTTATGAATCAACTCTTTGATGCAGAATGACTGGTTCTTGTCAGTGCTGATTGCTGACATGACTTTCTTTGCATTTACATAGTACAAATTATGTAAGCAGCAAGAAGCAAAGATAGATGAGGATGTACTATATCCCCTTACAGTTACATGGCAAATAGTGAAGAATATGATTCATGTCTGTAAGACACAAAATATAGCAAAGAAATTAAAACCAGACCTTCTGAATCTCTAACAGAGGAACCAACGCTTGAATCCTCCAGCTCTAAAAACATGATCATATGCACACGAAACATAAACAGCCTAGTAGTAATTAAAAAAGAAAAATGCTATGGAAATTTCTGATTTGCAGGGATAGAAATTAAGGATAGGAAATATTACTTTTCAATAAAGTATTTTCATGTTTTTGTTTTAAGCCCTGGAAAGAACTCCTATTGCAACTTCTACTTAGTGGATATTGTCAAATAGACCTCCAGCAGCAAAGCCAAGGACATAAACAAACTAATCTTCTTGTGACAGATCCTTGAAACAAGGAGCAAGGGGGGTATGATTTTAAAAAGAAATATCTTTGCACTCACAAGCCAGTGAATTTCAGAAGGGGTTGTCTTCTCCAGTGCCCGGAGGAGTGAAGTTCCCATTCTGTGAACCATTCCAAGTGGAGGAGCACATATCCCTGTGCTGTGTGCCAGCAGTGGAGCCAGTCACAGCCCACGTCTATCACCGAGAGGCAGACTTTCCCTGGCCTGAGTTACCTTTATTCAGATGCAAAGGGGCAAGGCAGAGTTTAGCTTTGGATAAGAGCTTTCCAATACTCATGTGTTCTACATGAGTCAAAACCAAACGTGAGCTTCAAGGAATGGAAGTGTCAGAGGGAATAATTTCCAAAATGAGAAAAATGTCACTTTTCTATCCCACGTTTCTCAGTTGCAGAAAGAGATGGGCATTGATGTGCTTGAAAACTTTGGCGGAAGCTGCTATGACAATATTTTCAGGCCAGTAAACCACAGGAAATATCAAAAATCTTTTGCGGGCTGGGGATAATGAGATAAGCACATTAATTTTATCTATTTGTAGAATTCAGAGAATTTGAGAAGGATTTTGTGGAGCTTACAGGGGAAAACCAAATCTTTAAAGCTCAGGAAATCCCACTGTAGGTTCTCATGAGCTGAACTGCCAGGGCTGTCTGGCAGGAGAGAGTTATTACATGTCTGGGAAGAGCATGTGATAGTTTCCAACTTCCTTCATAATAAAAAAAGAAAATCTTTCACTTCAATAAATGATTAGGAAAAAAACAGTTCCAGCCATAAGAGTCTTCCTTTTCGTTTCTTATAGCAAATATTGAGTAAATTTAACTACTGAAGTTTTTGAGAAACAATATGAGAATGACATAGCTATTCATTACACAACCCTTTCTTAAACAGGGTGCTCTAGGGAAAGTGTATTGCACAGAAACTGAAGCAAATACATACACCATTATATAATAAATTTAATATTTAGCTAAATAAAATAAATTTTAAAAAAACCATACTTGTGAATAATATTATTATGAGCAGGTACAGATGCTCTTCACATTTCTGTGAGTTGGACATATCAGTAATCTGGCCGGTCCATTTGTCTGTTTCCTTTTTTATTTACAATATTTACTAGCTAAAAGAAAATCAAGAATTGCCTCTTTGATGATTTAATTTCATTTGGGCTTTTTTTGTACCAAGACAGTTTCCTTAAAATCTGTACCATAAATTCTGTACCAAAGTGACAGAGTTCATCTGGTACTGCGGTCACTACACACCTTCGGTTACATTACATCACATGACTACATGGATCAGAAAAAATTAGGGACTCTTCATGTTTTTCCATGATAAACCTTGTCAGGACTCCGGACCAAAACCCCTTAAGGTTTAAAACCAGATTTTTTGATGTCTCTTATCACATCAGTTATGTCAGGTGGCGCTTTATTTAAAGGTCACCTATGGAGATATAGAGCCCAATTAACCATCAAACCCCTGTTCAGAAAATCATTCAGAAACAAGGCAAACATGAGCCAGTTGGCAAACGAAGTACACATGCATTCAGAGCAAAGAAATTTGATGGTCCCAACAATTTTTTAGCTCATCTCATTTGTCCCTCCTGCTCCCTTGATTGTTTAGTTTCTTTTCATCTGTGAGATCTTAGTGGGACTGTTTGTGTCAATAAATTGAGTTCACTACAACAGGCAAGTATTGCAAAATCTGTTCTCCTCCTGGGAAAAGTGAAGATGAGGGTGTTTGAGCCTGTGTGTTGGGAACAAAGGGCAGGGAGGGGAGGGGAAGTTACCACTTGCAAAAAATCCAGAATTTAGATTTCCTCTTTTGCAACTTCTCCCTTCCCATTTATTATTACTATTACTATTATTCAGTGTGTCTACAATTTTTTTGTTGTTGTTTCATTGGACAGTTGTTTTCATGTAATTTTTTCTTGAAACTTAAAAAGACCATGTGTCAAATTTTGAGTGAAGGCAATCCAATGTAGAGCCGCTGAATGCTTTACATTACTTAAAGACCTCTGCCTCTTATAGGTTCAGGTTGCCCTCACTATTACACTAAAGCAAGCTTATTTTAGCTGGTGTGATTCCTAGCATGCTTCCAGCCAGGCACTGAAGCTTCCTTTACTGTAGCAGAACTGAGGTCTGAAGGGCAGAGGGGATATTTCACAAGCAGGGACATGTTTGCACAAGCTGCTCTCACTTCTTGTTCTGGTGGTGCTCTCAAGTATTGTTACTGGGCAGGCATTCCTCTCAAAAGACATGGGGATTGTTATCCTGAAACTTGTGGTGCAGCAGTAAAATTCGTCTGTCTTGCCTCAAAGTTAACAATTTAGTTGCACAGTTGGAGGGGGCTTAGAAATGTAATAGAAAATATTATACAGTTCCAAAAGAAGAAATGAGTTAGTAATTTGGGGGTTAATAATAGGTTTGCCATTGGAAGGATTTTTAAAGGAATGCCAGAGTGGCATAATCTAGGAAGGACATAAACAATAACAAAAGAGGAAACTTTTCCAAGAGTTGTAATAGGTTGAAGACCATAATGATTTCTGTTGTTTTTTCTAGAAACATTGGCAAAAGTGGCAGCTTTTGCACAGGTTTTCCCTTACTGCTCCTCGGCATTTGTCAGTCTGTCTTCCCTGCACAAGAATTGTCCCATCTGATGCTCTTCTGCTGGTGGACGTGGGCAACCTGTTCATGTGTTGGGTCTCAACAGTTGTTTTTTGCAACTCTATACACCTGAGGTAGAGTTGAGGGTCTCTGTATTGTTTAAAAGCACTAATTTTCAACTTAATTAATTTGTAAATAAGCATATAAAAAAAAAAAAATCACAGTCACATTACTTTCTCAGTAACCACCTGCATATTCAGCCTCTGGAAATCTATACTTTGCATGGAGGATACGATATGTACCTTTGTTTCATCAGCACTTCTATAAGGTCCTCACCAGTCTTATCAGGAAAATGGTGGTATAAGCTCATTGTAAACAAAAAACCATAGCTACGCTCTGAACTTTTGCGTATGCATTGCATTTGTGGACTATTGCATTTGCCTATTTCTCAGTTGCTTAAAACATGATGTAAAAAACATTTAAGACTAGTAAATACAAGGGGCAAGAATTTACTCTGTTTAAACTTACTCCTTTTTTTTTTTTTTTTTTCAATGCAGTTTATTTTTTTTTATCTGT
>VWZG01008230.1:29119-41232 GCA_013396735.1 Grallaria varia
AAAAAAAAAAGCGAGAGTCAAAAAAAGGGTAATTCAGAGCCTTAAGGCACACATCTGAATAGTGAGAGTCCTCAGTGTTGTCTTTTACATGCAAACTTTATGTGGTGAAGTCAGCAGCTGCAATCTGTAAGTGATCACTGAAAATCGACACCAACACCTATTTGTAGCCCTCTGTTTAAAACCAAAAGACTTGCTATGACTGTTGAAGCATCTGTAGAATTCATCAACTCCGGGCAGAGGTTTACTTGGTTCCTTCCAAACATTCCTTTCTGGCCCTCATGAGCCATTTTCTCAGCAGCACAGCAGGCACCAGGAGGTGCACAGAAAATATCCTCACTAAGGCAGTCTCGCAAGCTACTATGGGATATTCTTCTCAGGACAGTAGACTCAAGCCCTTTGGGTCCACTGAGAGTACAGATATCCCTAGACAGTCTCCAGCTACAGAAAAGATGGATACAGGTGTTTCTGGCCTGCTGCAGTGTTTTCAAAGAATACCTGGAGGCATTTCCTCAGAAGATAATGGTATGATTTGCTTTGCACAAGGAGGAAGGCCTTGGACTATATAGCCACTTTAGACACCAGGGATTCGTGTTTATCACAAGAATGTGGGATGATTTGGCACCTTTTCTGCTGGGCAGCTCTGGGCAGCTACCTCCTCAATGCACAGATTTTTGTATTAATGTGATGAGGCAACTCATTCTTGCTGTAAACACCAAGTGTTGAATCTGGGAGATTAGGCTGTACCCCAAGACCTCTGTACTTACCCAGGAATACTTCTCCTCTTGTTTGGATTTGGCCAATAGGGTTTATATTGATCTTAGCCCAGCATGTCTAGCACACAGATCAAGTTCATAACAGCTACTTTACACATGACCATTCAACTGGTTGTATATTCACACCACATCGATATACACACTAGACAAATACACATCCTATCCATGAAGTTTCCTATAATTTTATGATTCATATCACAATTTACCATAGTTTTTTTTATATCTATAATGTCTATAACTGCAGTACATTAGGTTTGCAGAGAAACACTGATTAAATTAGAGTATGTGAATTAACAGCTATTCATTGACTTCCTGTTTAATTAAAGCTTACAGAGCATTCTTTCTACAAATAATTAAATTCCTTATTACCTACCAATTAGCTTTGACCTGACTCTTTCACAATACAGATCATGCAAGCACTTTGACGTTATATTGAGATATGTAAGATATTAACATCTTCCTGAATGTGCAAAATAAATTCGATTGGAAAAATGAACTTTAAAATGAAGAATAAAATTATTTTTTAAAAAAATCTAATGAGTAGTATTGTTTCTGATACCAGAACTGCAATCTGATGGGTAACATCATCCTCTCTTTTCTCATACACCTTTTAAAGACTGATCTCAGAATTGAAGCCAATAACAAAACCAGAACAGATTCAGAGGTGTTAGTGACTGTAGAACAAAGTTCAGTACCTGGTGAAACTTGATATTGTTTTATTTATTTGCATACAAAGAAAAAAAAAAAAAAGTCAGTATTTGCTGAATCATGTCACTCCAGAAATTCCAATAAGGGGCATAATGAAAATACCCCTTCACAAAGCAGGCAGAAGCCCCCAAATCCTTGTCAAATATACAGTTAGGTGACATAAGCCTTGGATGCTTTGCCCCTTGAGATGCCCTGCTGTGGGATGGGATTTGTTCCCTTGATGCTGACCTCTGGGCTTGTAGGGGTGCTCCTGGGGCCTTTGGGACACCCCTGGGTGCCTGGTGGTGAATATCCTGGTGGTAGGATGGGGCCTCACCATGGCAGAATCTCTGTTCCTGCTTGGCATTTTGAGAGGACCTTGGTTCCAAAGGGACATTTCCCTTAGAGAGACGAGCAGCCATGGGGGGAGACTTCCAATAGGGAAACTGTAACAGCACCAACTCCAGACTCCTTTAGATCAGGAAAAAAGGTTAGGTAACTGAATTTATTGCATGTCAACTGATCTTTGGTACATGGCAGTGTGTACATATTTAGCCTAAAGCAAGTGCAAGGCAAAATATTTCACATAAAATAGTGGGTTTGGGTTTTGTTCTGGTTTTGGTAGTTTTTCGTTTGGTTTGGTTTTGGGTGGGGTTCTTGGGTCTGTTTTTTTGGGTTTGTTTGTTTGGTTGATTGGTTGGTTCTTTTTGGTTAGCTAGTGTTGCTTTGTTGTGTTTTTGGTTTTTTTTTTAATTAGTCTTGGAACTCCAAGTCCTGGCTCCTAAGCTTTACTTTTCATCATTGTATGACAGTCCTCATTTTTCCCCTGGGATGTTCTTTCACCCTCTCAGAGACTGAAAACTGTGTTGAATATTTTATTCTTTCCATTCATTTTAGCAGCTTCACTGTATTTCCAAGGCTATTTGTTTTTTTCCTAGCTGTGTATATAGTAATATTTCCTTTCATTGCAAGGTTAACACCAGTTTATAGTGTTATAGTGGGAAGAAAGGGAGAAGTAGTTGAACTCTGTGACTACAAAAGTAGAAATACCAAGTGCAGTAATTAGAATCAATCTAAATGGGGAAACTAATACCTGTTTCATCATAGAAATTCTCCATTAACTTGTGATTCAGGATTTGTAAGGCACAGGTATGCAATAGAATTGAATGCATATTTCCTAGGTTTTTCTTCTCTTTCTACTTGCTTTTGTACATTTTTGAGAAGGGTCCGGGAGTGTTTGATTTGGGGGCTGCTAATAGTAATAAACCAAATTAATGATGTATTAGAGATTTTGACATTTTTTCTCATCTCTTTTGGTCTAGCAGGAGGTTCTCCTCACAAACTACATAACTATACGTGCTTGGTCAGATGAATATTTTCATTAATTATTGAGAAACAAAAGTGTCTACCAGTCTGGGCCTTACCTGCCTGCATATTCTGCAGGACACAGGAGCTTTTATCTGAGCATGTGGAGGCACAGAAGAAAATTAGATCTCAGCCTGCACAGAGAAGAAAAATCTTTCTTCTTGAAGGACAAACTGATGACAGGTGAGTCTGAGAAGACAAAGAGATGATGGGTACTTTGTCATCCTGTGGTCAGTTTTCCAGGCTATCCATATCTCATACTTCAGGAGAAGGACAAAATTACATTGAAGAAGGTGTAAGTAAACTTGTTTTGAGATTTAATCTTTTCCAACTGTCACTTTTTGATTTTTTATTTTTCTCCTGTTACAGAGAATCCTCCATTGGATCAAATACACCAAATATTTGTGTGATTCTGCCACAGAGGTAGATTTAAATAGTGGAATGAAATCAATATTTTAATGTTAACAGATGTAACACCAGGGGGAGTTTACTCCTCTCAAGGTGTCTAAGGACAACGTGTTCTCCCCCATTCAGGTAGTACCTCTGTTAAATATAGGAATGGGCAGGGTGTGCAGACAAGGCAAGGGAGATGACCTAAATTGTAATCGACACAACAATATCGCAGTGTTTTATAAATAACTGACAGAAATTTTTGTAGCAGTTTTTCAGGATGTCCTCTATGGGAAAATGAAGTCCTGAGAAACTGAATCTTCCTGTAGACAGTTTATATCAACTACAAGAAATAGTCATAGAACTTTCAGGTTGGAAAAAACCCTCATTGAGTCCAATCATTAAACATTAAGGGCTGTTACAAAAGAAACTTCTTCAGCAGTAGTTTGCTCCCACCATCCAGCAATATTGCGCCTGTCAACTTTGTCCTATATAATCTTGTATAAACCTTGTAATCAGTCATAGGAATCAATGAGAAATAAACAAAGGTCTTGAACAGAGGGAGAGAGTTCAGAACATGCCTAACTTTAGCTATTTCTTCCTGTTTGATGTAAAAGGCTGTTAATAACACCTTGAGTGTTTATGAACTCAGACTATAAGATTCGTACTTGTAACTGGAAATACATTTAACTGGAGCTTCTGGACATATTCTGTTTTGCTACTACTTAGTTTTCTGTCTATTTTATTTTTACTCGATGTATATAATAAAAATGCCTGCATGGCACAACTTTCACTTAACTTACACAGAACAGGCTTTTCTCTATTATTGGTTTGTCTGGGGTAAATAGGCAATTCTTTTTCCTTTATATAGGCAACTCTTTTTCCTTTATATCCAATCATCATTCTTTATGCAGCACCACCCTTAATAGGTTCAGTGTATCAAAAAACATGTATCCCTGGTTTTTCAATACTTTCTTCAAGGTAAGTTTACTATGAAATACAGTACAGTGTGGCCTTCCTCACAGACATCCAACAGGCTTTCACTATGTTAACCTGTTTTGATTATGAGAGACATTCATAATGCATCATTCAGATTGCTTTCATGATGTTGATACCAGATCAAAAGCGCATGTAGCCAAAATAGTAGTCATACAACAAAAAATATTCACTGTGATTTCTGCATCATCAGAGCCAAGAATAGGTCCCACTTTGTTTTGGCTGATCCCTCTCAATTTTAACTTTTTGGAAGCACAAATACGTGAGGAAAACCTGTGATGAACAAGCAGCATTCACACAGAGAAAAGGTTACACAAATAACTGGATTTATCAAAATGCAGAGGCAATCAAAGTGTTTTGTTTAGATTTCATATTGATTTTCTTCCCACTGGAATTAACATAGTTGATATTGTCTCATAATCCATAATATGGTTTATTTAATGCAAGTGCCCTCTAAGAGATAGAATGTCAGGAAGAGACTGCAAAAGTAATCTCATAGATTGGGGCTAAGAATGATGTTAATCTAATTGGGTCATTAGTCTCTTCTCCTGTAGCTAAAGAAAAGGCACCATAATATTGCTTTATTTGATTGGAAGCTCTTCAGAATGTTCTATGTTTGCACGCTGTCTAGTGCCATGGAGACTTCTCCTCAGTTAAGGCCTGTGGGTGCAGTTGCAATATAAAGAAATGAGAAGATGGGGAGTGAAATGAAATAAGAGATTTCTATAGCCATTCTGTATGTGAAGCTGAAGTTCTCCTGTTCTAGAAAAAAAAAAAATTCCATGTAGAAATATAGATATTTCTCAAGAAAATTTTAACACAGAATAGTAATCACCCTTGTGGCCAGTCTTGCTTAAGGGAGAACCAGAGCAGACGGAGGCTGAGAAACTTGTTTTTAGCCGAGGAGACTCCAGGAGCATATTTATGGTGTGAACTTGCCCTTTTGCCTAAAAAGCAATAAACAACCATCATGAGAAACAGCAGAGTGAAGGAGGGTTTAAAGGCTGGAATTTATCAGAACAATGTTTCCTCATACCTAGTACTAAATTTTCCTCCTCTGAATGTTCATCTAATTTCCTTGTTGGAGACAATGAGAATTGCTCTCAAAAAAGCACCACTCTCACCCTCGTGACCTGTCTAGAATTCACCTGCAGAGCCAAACCTCATATCCTTTATCTGGAGCTGTGGACATGGGGAAATACTCATCTGCAAGGGATGAAGCAAATGGGACCCGTGTGTTAGTTCAAAGGCCTATTCATTTACTTTGTAAAACCAAAAGGGTGAATCAGAGTTCTGTAAACACGGATGGAGGTTTCAAAATAGAAAACTTGGAAATACGCTTCCAAGTGCCAAACTCTTGCTCCTGGGTTTCCTTTGTCGCTCTAGCATGTGCCCACCCTTAAAAGCCCCCAGGGCCAGAGAGCTGAGCTGAGCAGCATGGCCTTGACCTCCATGGTCCCCTTGAAATCACCCGAGGGGCCCTACTAATGGATATCCCTTGGGAAAAGAAACATTTGAATTCTCTTTGCTCTAAGCAGTCTTGAATGTTCTTTGCAGATTTATCACACCACTAACTTTATTGAAACAACCCCTGTGATTCACAGTCTGCTTCTTCTGGAGAGCCTGAAGGAGATCTTCAAAAGCCACGGTGGGAGTGTGATAGACTCTGCTTTAAAACTGGATTTGTTTTCACCCATGGACTTGCACTTCACCCCAAGTGATGTGAATCCTCTCCACTTTATTTCATGTCATCTGTGGGTTGGCCTTAGGACAGCTGGAAAGGAGTGCCCAAGTAGCTTCTCAGGTACAAAGTACTTTTTGCCCAAACAAATAAATAGTTCAATGATATTTATCATAGGGCCCTGCACAGAGCACAAAAGGGACAAATGATTTACCTCACACACAGCCTCTCTGAAACACAAAGGCTGCTACTCAGCAATAGTCCTGTGACACCCAGTTTACATTTTCATACCACGGTGTAAATATTCTCCTCCTCCCCATGCCCTCTGGGGTTGGGAGTCAATGTCAGATTTCCCTTTCACAGACAGGAAAGCTGGCACAGCTGCCTTGTGGCAGCAAAGCACAGGCATGAGTGGGGTTGGGAGAGCAAAAATTCACAGTTGTAGAAATATTTCTTGGCAGGCAGCTCTGTTGAACAATTAGTCCAACCTCCTTCTTTAAGCAGGACTGTTTTCAGCCCAAGATCAGATCCCTCATGGTTCTATGAAGACCAAGTAACCACAGAAATAAACATAAATTTTCAAAATATTATATCTACAATCTATCATTTTGGACTGCTGGGGTGTTTTTTATTCCTAAATCACAGATAGTTGTTTTAAAAAAGCAGTGGAAACAATCAATCTTTATAGGTCACAGAGAATATATCAAATGTCATTATTTGGTAGGTTAAATCCTATTTTTTTTTCTGGGTGAATGAACTTAGAGGCATGCAGAAGCACCTTCAACATCATCCTGAAACAAAAAGCATGTAATTTCTTCTCACACCACACATCATGTCAGGTTTGCAGATGCAAGCAGTGAGAATCATGGTGAACATGAGTCTTTTCATCTTAATGGAACATGACAGATAATACTTTTAATTATTCACTTTTTTTCTTGCAATACTGTTTTAAGCAACATGTGTACTTTCAGACCAAAATACAACAGATTCTACACTGATTGTGAAATATGTATTTTCTTGACAAAGCCCTAAGCATTGCATGGAAATAAGTCAATGGAGGTGATGTTACTGTAAAGTGATAATTCTCCAGACCTGAAGGAGGCAGTGCAGAGGATGGTTATCAGGAAAAGAATTGATAGATTATCTAAGACACTGGTTTATTGTCCATGATTATACTTTTGTGTTGTCAGTGATATACCTGCAATTATTTGACAGGCCTCCTCAGCCCTGTTGAACGTGCTCCTTTCATCCTTCCTCATCCCAAGAAGCTGGAAGCCAATAGACTGCTTTACAAGTCGCCTATTGCTCCTTTGAGAAATCAGGAATGACGATAGCAGTGGAGGAGCAGCCAGGGTCAGATCAGAGGTGTCATGGACAAGAAGACTGCTCCCTCTCACTGGACAGCTGACCTCCTGAAACCCTAACAAGAGAAGGTATTTTCATTAACCACAAAGAAGATAAAGTAGGTTTGATATTTTTGGCAGCCAGAGGAGTGAAAGAGGCCAGAAAGCTGCCTGGCTGGAAGGATGCAGCACAAGAACACAAGTCTTCAGACATGTGAAGAGTGTTTTTCTTGTTCTAGAGGTTACTTAACAGTGGAGACAGGAACACACTGACGCAGTTACTCTTATCTAGCTGTGTCTAACTACCTCACAATGCCTCTCCCGCACAGACTTTATTACCATTCGTGAAACAAAATCTCTCTGCTCACCTGAGAGGCTCTTGATCTGATTGGTATCCCAGAAACCTTTGGAAAGCCAATCATATGCAAGTGAAAAGATAGACAGATATGGCTCCATTTAGAATCCAAGGCATTCTTCATATTTGCTGTTTTTTAAGAGAAGACAACCTGTTGTTTCACACACATTAGTATCTTTAGTTATTGACAAATCCTTATTCAAACCTATTTTACACTGTTTTTACACAGTTTGCACCATGTTAGTCAATGAAAATTCCTGTTGCTCCATTCTGGTGTTCTATTTCACTGTCATTGAATTCAATGCAGAAGGTCCTGCAACCATAATATGTCACAGTAATGATTGTAAAGTAATACACTTTTTCTTGCTTGGCTAATTGACATATGGTCATTTTCATCTTCTAACAAGTGAAAGAGAAGTAATTTATGGAAATGCATAAGAGTGAAATCAGCAACAATTTATAATTTCTGAGTATGCAGTCTGCTTATCTGCAGCTTTCTGCCCTGTCTACCTTATCACAAGATCTTTCTGCACTTATGAAAAGATGGAACTTCCTTTCATAAACGCACATGAGAAAGTGCACAGGAAATGGCACCCAATTAAACTTTATGGCACTTATATAACTCTGAAGCCTACAGTAAGCTTACTAATAAATTGCCAAGCCAAATAATACAAAGCATCAGAAAAATAAATGACTTCTCTTGCTGGAATCAGAATGGTAAAATGTTAACCATCAATAGCCCCAACATAAAATCAAGGCAAAAACCCCCTTGAGTATCAAGAATGGGAACAAGGAACTTCACAGTCTGCTGTCTGGTGTGAAGTAGCCTGGCCATTGAGAAATGCTACAAAACAAAATGTTGCATGACTTTTTCTACTACATGGCTATTTGAAAATTGAAATTTCTTCCTTTGAAAGAGAGATTTAAAAAAATATACAAATATAACAAAAGGAATGGATATTGCAAGGGGAAAGTTCTGTCACACTACAAGTGATGAGATTTTCCAAAGCTGACCAAACACACAAGAACAGAGAATCTTATGGGCATTCAGAGGACGACAAAAATTTTTGCCACATAATTAACTATAACTGAAGTAGAGTGATCCACTGAAAATATTCAGTCAACAGGTCCAATTTGTTCCAGGTGAACATCTTTAATCTTTCTGCCAATTCTTATTGGTCTCCTCTAATTCTTCTTTAGTCATGAGAGAAGAGGAGAAAGGAAAACAGAAGAGAAAGAAGNTGCCAAAACAAAATTTTGTGTTTTTATTAAAAGGGTTCCCCCAAAAAATGCAAATGCCTTCCTACCCTACTTCCCAAATTAATTTCATTCCAAAACCTCTAGAATAAAAAGTAGTTTGATACATTCATAGTATTTGTGTGTGTGTGTATTTGGAATGACTTTATTTTCCCCCGGTACCCACACTGAACAGGTGAGTAACAAAATCCTCAGCTTACGAAAAATGAGATAGGCTAACCACAGGAGATGATGGACCTTAGTCACTTAAAAGTTGGACCAAAATTTTGCAAAACAGCTTCAACAGAAAATATGGAGCTGAACAGCAAGGCAAGAACAGACTTTCAGCATTTATAGTGGCAGGTCTTAGTTCTCATTCTTCTTTTTACAGACAAGAAGAAAATGAAAGCACAAAAAAAAGCTGCTATAGTCTTCACCATTTTACACAGAGAAGTATCTACTTGTGAGAAGCATTTTTGCATTTTTCTACTCTGAACCTTTTCTCAACAATGTGCTACTTATTATGCTGAGGGAACAGTGCTTGACATAATTAGATTTTACTGTCATTGAATATAAGACACTGTCAATCCCTGGAATTCATGTAATGCAAGCTAGTTGTTGGGGTTTGGAATCTTTTTAAAAAATTGAACTTCATTTAAATACATTTTCATTGTGAAAGATTTTTCCCCTGTCTTGTAGCTACTGTTACTTGATTTTGCTTCTAACTAACAATACTTCAATGAAGAAATCACAAAAACTCTTACGTGGATTACCTTCACTATTGTGAGACCTTCTGACATAGCACTGTATGATATCTATAGCACTAAGTTACCTATAATAATACATTAAAGAGGTCCAGAAAGTGACCTGAGCACTGGCCCATGTTCCCTGTGCTGTTAAATCACTTTCAAGTCTTCTGAGGTGGCCTTGTGCCAAGCCAATCTGTCTCCAAGGGACCCTAAGTACAATCCAAGGAGACAGACAGGATGGACACCACTATGGAAATGCACTTTGGACATGGTGCCATTCTACAGAGTAAAGGCTAGAAAATGACTCTTGGTAGAGGCTGACTTTAGACCAGCTGTGGCTTCAGGTAGCGAAGGTAAGGGGTCCTGCAAAGAGAAGGGACTCTACAAGTGGGGCCTCCTGGAGACCTTTCTGAAGTTTTTTTTATGCCTGCACTTGTTTTATGATCACTCATCTCTACTTTCAGGGATCTGTAATTTCTTTTATGCCTAAATAAGTGCCATTCCTTTTGCTGCTCTCCTTAGTTAGCCCCAAATTTTGTCTGGCTTTCTCTGCTCTGTAAGGATAGTGCAGTGACAGGGACAAAGGCAATAAGAATTCAAGGTGTTCCTGCCTCCAGGCCTTAAGTTTACATGTCGTTCAATCCTCCAAGTTCCTTCTAATTAACCACAATGTAAAAGGGTGCGTGCAGACTATTCCAAACTACAACATTCAATCGAAGAACTTCCTTGCCAGAGTTGTCTTCAAACTGTGATATTCAAATGGGACCCCTAAACTATCTGAAATCCTTCAGACTTGCATTAGATGAGAACCAAAGTTTTAATTTGGTTGGCTGATTCTTTGTTCATGTTGGTTTTTTCTAATATATCCCTAAACCTAGTGCATTAAACCTATCTGGAGAGCAGAGAGATTTGTAAAAGACACAGCCCCCAGAGCATCTGGAGATATGAAGCACTGTCTTGAAAGATTACCAGCAAATAAACCAAGTCATGAAGTATTTCCTGCCAGAGAAAAACAGCTTTCAGTTCGATTGTGATGAATAAAGTTAAGAGGTAAAATAAAACATGTAATTTCTCTGGGTGGCAGCAGGACTTCTTATGCTTTTAAAACTACACAAATAAAGTTGTAACATACTGGTGACCTCTTCACTCTTTCCATGAATACAAGGGATGCTGTCTGTGTGTCAAAACCACAAATGTGCAAAGCTGGGTGGGATTTGTAACATGCTCAGCATTCCCTGCCCCTGGATGTGGGGGGTTATGTCAGGGATTTTGCAGACTGCAGTGGAACGGGTAGGGCAGAACTGTCTGTACGTGGGGAAATCTCACCTATTTCTCTCACTGTCTCTGAAGAACAGACAAGTTTTGATAAGCAAGTTAAAAAATGTGTTTTCTGCAACACAAAATAATTTTCAACTTGAAGCAGTGATAAATGTAGTCTGAAAATGTCTACTAAAAATTTGAGCAACCAATTTGGTTGCCTTACTGCTGATCTTTGAAGAAAAAAACCAACAAATTTACTTTGTCATTTCTTGCAGCACCACATTATCCACAAGTACTCATAGTTCTTTTTCCACAGTAATCCAATTTTTCTGAGTGATATGAGCATGAAAATGGCTGAAAAAAAACCTCCAAGTTTCAGTTCAACAATCAGCCAAAAATTCTGAGCCTTTCTTGATTTCAGATTAACCTGTGTAAAGCCAATGAGTTTCATGTTGCCAAAGAGCCATAAATTAGTTTATGAATACTGGAAAGACTGTTCTCTTTGAATTTTTCCAAGAAGTCATTCTTATTGATAGTAAACAAATAAGACCTGCAAAACTGAGACAGTCTGGACTCAATTTTGTGATTTAATCAGACTTGAAAGAAAGCAAACCTTATTTGTTGTAAAAGTAAATGATATGAAAATTTTACTATGTCTCTTGCTTTGTGATACCTCAAATTCTTTGATAGTGAAGCTCTTTACTTCATATTAATGTTGCATTTTCTAATATCTTTGTAAATTGCTACGTTTATTGAATGAGAAAAATTTTAAAATGTAAAAGAAGTAAAAGATAAACTGTTACTGTCTTTAGGAGTTTGCATAGTGCTAAATGAAGGCAGTAGACAATGAAAAATAACAAATCTTAATATTAAAATAGAAATGGGGAGACAATAACATTCTTGGATCTTCATCTAAGCTGACCGTCTACATATGCAGAGTGAGTCACAACAACTGTCCAGACTCCTGATAGTCTCTTGGGCACGGTAGTCAGCTGTGTTTGGTATTTCATTGACTCAAACATATCAGTTCCTTGCTTTACATGCAATGTAAAATTTTGCCAAGTTGCCTCCTTTCTGATATCCTTTTTCCCTAATGTTCAATTTGGTAATTCGTGTTGTGGGGTGTTCACGCACTGAGATAGGAGTTAGTCATCTCTGTGGTAGCATTCTTATAACTATGTGAACCTAGCTTCTGGGAATACAGTCATCCTACACTGCTGTTCATATAGCTTTGAAAAGCACACTAACTTGGTACAGTTTGAATTTATTTAATTTTTT
>VWZG01008230.1:42111-56941 GCA_013396735.1 Grallaria varia
ATGATATAGGTAAAGAGTTAGAGAGGCTGAGAATTTTGCTTCTTTCTGAAGTACCAGTTACTGAAGTGGATTTATTACATGGAAATACTCTGGCTGGCACAGATAAATAAATGTTGGCTTTGGAGAATGAGATAGCAGCACTATCACTATCCCAGAAATTCAGCAAATAATCCCACTGGTGAGTTCTGTCATGCATACATAGATTTAGATTTCTGCCGGCATCAGTGCTGTCTGAGACATCTGGACAGATTCAGACGCTCAAGGGCAATATGTATAAGTAGAATAATCCTCAAAAGGAAAAGCACTATCTGGCAGAGGTGGTGGGGGACTTGGGGGGAAAAAAAAAAAAAAAAAAAAAGTAGTTTATCATCAGAAAGTAAAAAAGTCAGACAAAAAATAAACTAAAAGAAGAATATTTTCCGTGTTCAAAGGAACTAATAAGAGCAGAAAAGCTGGCTGATCTGAGACTATGCAGTGGAGCCTAATAACTGTTTAACATCCCAGAAGCATGAAGTGTAGTCTGACTCACAGAGGTGTTGAATGCCTGAGGCACTTTACTTCAGAGCAGGGATCTGATGCTCAGTTTATTTGAAAATAGGATCAGTGATCTTAACCCAAATTAATTCTTGTAGCTAGTTCTGATAGTGGCATTTATTTGAGTGATTCCCTCTCACTCTTTTCTGGACTTGGCATTTCCAGATTAAAGTTCTTAATAGAAGTAGATATTCTGGCATCTTTTCAAACAAACCAGACATTTACAGAGATGAAATGAAGCATTCTGTGACATATGAGGCCAACATCTGTAAATACAACTGCACAGAGTGTGGTGGGAATTCAAACTGCTTACTCAGAGCTCAGATATGACCCAAAAAAAAGCTGGGACTCACCCAGAATCATGGTGAAGAATCAGTGTCAGAGTTCCCAGCACCTTAGTCATGTACTTGGCTGAGTCGTCCACACCTCTGTCAGTACACAGCCTCATCCACAATGAATCATGCCCTCTTCCTTTCACTGACCCTTCGTTTGTTCCTAATTTAAAAAGAGTGATTCTAGCATTTATCCTGGCTTCAAATTTATGTGTGTGTGCCGTCAGCCAAGCTGGTTGTCTCTCTCTCTCTTCCTCCTCCCCATCATTCTGCCCCATGCAAGGTTTGTACCAGTGGCTCAGACCTTTCCCCCAGTTTCTATAAGGAGCAGGACTTGGAGCACATCTGTCTTATCATCCATTGCCCACCCTTTACTTGCTCTGCCTAGGAGATTGAGGACAGTGGGACCACTCCAGACTCTCATCTGTGGAGGAAGACCATCATGGTTTTCACTTATCTAAACAAATAAAATCTTTCCCAAATCAAAATTGTTACATTGTTTTGTGTGGTCAGTAAAATAATCACTGTATTTTCATCCAGTAGTTGTCTTCCTTAGTAAATTAACATATAGTATATGTAGCTTAGCCTGGCCTCTGTCTTTACACAAAAGCTGTTGCTGTCAGCTTGCATGGGGTTTACCTGTAAATACTACTATGTCTGTCTGCAGCTAGAGTCAACCCTGTGATATCATAGGTAAGCAAGAAAAGAGTAATGGTAGGAAAAGTCTATTTTTCAAAAATAATGCCATGATCTGTAAGTCATGTCATGACTTGGGAGGTATGTTGCCATAGCTGTGCTATTGCTGACAGAATGTCAATGCCAACTCACCTGTATTGGTTAGAGAGGAGATCATATTCAACCACATACATTTTATTTTAGCATCAAATATAGCAAGGAAGGTAACAGTGGTACCAAGAAGTTCATTGACACCTAACAATACCCCCCCCCCTTTTCTTTCCTTTTTTTTTTTTTTTTTACATTCTTTGACATTTTGTGCGTCATCACTGTTTTGTGGTAATATCAGTTAAAATTTGTTATGCCTAACTCTTTTTTATAACACACCTGCACTGCCTGTTAGGAAAAATTATAATAAGCGTATTTGGAAAACAGTCTGTTGCTTTGTTTGTTCCAAAGAATTACAAGGGATAATTTAGGAGAGATATAAAGTGCTTAATATTCTCAGATTTAAAATTCACGCAACAAAACTGCATTTGATTGTAGCAAATTTTACTCATCATGTGTATCATGGTCACTATATTAAAAACCCTGTTATCAAGTCAGGTAATGCTGTAACTACAGTACCTGGTCCTCTGTGAGGGAAGTCTTAAGTTTTTACCTGGTATTGACTGACAAATGCTTAAACAAATGCTGTTGGTATCTCTGTGTGGACATGCCTTAAAAAAATGAACATGCCTCTTAATGGGCAGAGAGCAAACAGCTTTATAGCAAGAGAATGAACAACAAGCAACCCCTCAAGTAGCTCAGATAATCTTTGGGATAATCACAAGAAAGGATACTTAATATACTGAAGTTCAAGTAATCTTTGACAGCACCAGCTGCTGAATCAGGATTATCCCTATGTATGAGGCAAGCACAAGAATCATCAAAGCTTCCTCATGGTCTGTGGTACCATTAACCTGTGGTAATTTTGATCTATAATTAAAATTCCTTAATGTTCTCACATGAACAGCAGTCTACAGGATGGAGCAATTTGGATTCTTAAAGGTCATAAAGGCTTTGTCCAGTTAAGCCAAAAAAAAAAAAAAAAAAAAAAAAAAAAANGGTGGGGTAGCTTTTAAGTACCCTGACCAGCAGGTCTGTGGTGCCCAGCTGCTCCACGGCATGGCCAGTTCGGAAGATTTGAAAGCAGAATCCCTGCACACTGAGCCAGGCTCTGCCAGGGCTGGCAGCAGAAACCCCGAGCCCCAGGGGTACGTCCAGCACCACCCCTGCCCTCAGCCCGAGACATCTGGCACAGGTTGCACATTCAGCCGTTCAGGGGCTGCACCCCCAACTCCTCTTGTGAAGGGTTGTGCTGTAATTTTTCATTCAAATGACTGAATGGAATGTGGTATTTTATTGGTGGACAGTCAGAAACAGCCTCTATTTTGCAGGATAGCAGAGTCCTCACAGCACCTGGGTAATGGGGAAGCCTGAACCAATTGCCCTCCCAGCCTGCAGAGATTTAAGCCCATCTCTCTCACCTCTATCTGATCAGCACTGGTATTTCTGCTGAAGTCAGTAGCCATGGGATATCACAGGTGCCAGCCTGGGAAACACCAATACTCACCTTCTCACCCCCTGTTGCATGGTGAAATTACCTGCCTGGAGGCTTATGCATTTTGCCCCTCACTCTGCACAGGCGCTTGAAAACTGCCCTGAGAGTGTTTTTTTGAATCCCCATTAGGCTTAGGCACCTGCCTGTCCAGTGTGGGAGTCCAGAGGCACTTCTGGAAGGGCCAAGTTGTACAAGGAGAACTGCATGAACTCAAGTCCTGATGCTTTTGGGAGTCTACCAAACAGAGGGGGACTGGGTGATATTTTGATTGGATCTTTCAGGTCCACCAAAATCCTGTCTTGCATTTGTAAACCCTTAATTGGATCCAGTACTGAGTGGTCAGACCTCCTGGCAATGAAAAATATGGATAAACCATAGCTTCAGTCCATCAAATGATAATATATATATGTGTCCAAAGTGCTGGGCAGTATAATTTTAATAAATCCGGGCCCTCCTAAACTGATCTTATACCATACTGTCAACTAGAGTTTCATAATGTCATGTAAAGGCAAACACATTTAATTAAAACATCCTGTTTAGACATAATACAGAACTTTCACATGTCCTATCACATTAAACTCTTCTCTAATAATATAAAACAATAAAGGGAAATGTATTCATACATTCCTTAGCAGTAAAGAAACAGTATTTGCCAGGTTTCTGTGCACAACTTTTGCCAGACCGCAGCATTTTTTTTCCAACAAGCCCAGTGCTCTGCCTTCTACCTGCCAGGGAGCAAAATACAATCACATAGTAAATTGGCAAAACAGATTAGTCATACCTCCTCCAACATTTTCTAACTCTTTTCATATTACGAAGAAACATAAAGTTGTAGAAAGTCAATAGATCTTTGTTGTTCCATTTGGCTGCTACCTTGAGCAAACCTTGTAACATTTACACTTGTAATGCATTTATATTTTGTCATGAATTCAACTGTACAGTATGGCATTTTGCAGATGAGAAGTTCAAGTAGATGGATACCATGAAAATATATAAAATACAGAGTGTACTGCTATTAATGTAAGGCTTAATTTATAAGAGATTGAACAAAATTATCAATGACTTCTAATTACTTACATGAAGAAATGAAAATCATAAGAAATAATCTGTTCTCTCCATGGCAAAAGACAAGAATGATGCCTAAAAATGTGTCTCAGACAGGTCTGGGTGTAATTTCAGTGCTGACTTGAGAAGCACTCGTACAGCTTCTCCTTCACTTAGCAATGACAGATTATGCTGGGCAGTTGCTCGAAGGGGGATTTAGTCCTATTAGCCTTCTTCCCCCTGCCTCATAAATCATTTACTGACAGCAACAGATTTAGTTAGCACATATCTCAGTGATTTAGTAAAGGTAATGAGCGATGAAATGGTTTGATTTGCAGCCTCACTACATTACTGATATCTCTAGAATGTTCACAGCTTGGCTGCTATTGGAAGAGCACTTTGTACAGCGGCTATCAGAACGAAGCTGAGCTTCCTCAGGTCCTATTGCTACAAGTTTCCCTCAGAAAAGCCTTCAAGCTTCGCTTTGTAGCTTACTAATTTGCATGTAATTATATTGCTGCTGGTAGAGCTTCTTCATCCATTTTTGCTTTTGGGCATGAAATCAAGGAGCAAAAGGCTTTATGTGTCAGATTTTTCAAATGTTCCTCATCTTACATACTTCTTTATATCATAAGCAAAATACATACATTCTAGTCAGAAAAATTCTAGCAGTTTTATGAACCTCATATGTTCCTCTGGAAAGTAATTTCTGCAGTTGTGTCCTGTGAGTTTTCTCACACAGAAGTTCTGAATCCTATTTAGATTAGCCTGAAACAGAGAAATAAACTAATCGCTATGGAATCTATAATTGAAGCTTTCAAGTGACAGACCAAATGCCAGACATTAATGAATTTAATACAAAGCCAGTTCTCATTGAGAGCAATAGGAAGAGGGCAGTGAACAGGAACAGCCAGTGTGAACTTTCCAAGGACAAATAATGCCTGTGTAACCCAACTGCTTTCAGCCAGGAGACTCTGTGAGCAAGGGGAGAGCAGCAGGCATCAGTTAGCTGGAGTTTAGTAAGAATTTTAACCACTTTCTGAGTATTATAGCCAAACTGAGGCGATATAGACTGGTGGGTGAAAATTATCTGAACCTTCAGGCTCAAAGTGTAGTGATCAATGACTTGAAGTCCAGGCGGTGACTCACCACTTGTGACTGGTCATGCTTAGGGGCTAATAGGAGTGCAATACTCTTCTGAGATTTTAAGAGCCTTTTGGACCTAGGGACAGAATGCAACCTAGGCAAGAGTGGAGAGGACACCAAAAAACACAGTGTGGTCAACACAGAGGATGGCAGGACTTCTTTCAAAGGGGTCTTGACAGGCTGCAGAAAAGGACAAACCAAAATCTCATGATAGTCATCAAGAACAAATGCCAGGTCCTATCCTTTGCATGGACCAATCCCATGCAGCTATGAAGTCTGGAGGATACCTGGTTGGAAAGGACCTTTGAAGAAAAGAATCCAGAGAACCCTGACGCACAAGAAGTTAAGAATGGAACAGCAGTGTGTGATTGAAGGATGGAAGACCTGCTGCATACTGAGCTGCATGAACAAGGGACCAGCAGGCAGATCAAGGGAAGTGATTATTTCTCTTCATGTAACACTCTTCAGGCCACACCAGGAATACCCTGTCTGGCTTTGACTTTCCTAGTCATCATCATCATCATCATGGCTAGGCTTTGCGAATGAAGATTTGGGAAGGGCTCCACCCACACTTGCTGCAAGCTGATACTTTCCTAGTAGATACTGACAGACCAAGACAAAACATGGACAGTTCAGCAAAGGGCTACCAAGATGACTAGGGGCTGAAATCCTTTAAGGGACAGCCTGTGGGAGCTAGCTTTAGTTAGTTTACCTCTCTTCTCCAGAGAAGAGAAGGCTAAGGAAAGTTCTATGCTTAAACCATTCAAAGGGGAAAAGGAAGCTATAAAAAAAGGAGGAATCAGACATTTCTGAAAACTGCATAGTGAGAGAACAGGAATATACGTTTCATAAGAAGTTGCATCAAGTCAAAAAACAACCAAATACAGTGAGTACATTTCCCAGAGAGGATGTGGACTTACAACCCTTAGCAATATTCAGAACTCAAGTGAAGATGGCTGGCCCTGGACAGACTGAACTAACTTCAAAGATAGCTTTGAAAATGTTATTGCACCAGAGAACCTCCAGAGGTCCTTTCCAATCTAAACTATTTTATGACTCTGTGCCTGCAAGTCACAGCTGGGGGTTTGCCTCACTAGAAAGGACAAGGGATGTAAAAATCTAATTTAACAAAAGAAGAAAAAAAATATCGAGGGGAAAAAAAACCCACCAAAAATCAAGTCTTCAAAAGAGAAGCTCTTAATGAAATAGACAACCATTTTTCTCTTGTACGAGATCTGAGAAAAACTGATGTCAAAAACTTGCATTCAGAACTGGTAATGTACTGAAATTTACTCTGAGAGAGCAGTCATTCTGATTGAGCATGTGATGAAAACTGCTGTGATGAAAGATGCTCCTTAGCAGATTTTCTGGGAAGTATCCCAATCCATGCGCATTCATAGCCTGCATGCCTTCCCAGTATAGGCATCATTAGCCTTTTTTTCCAAAAGTCAAGCAGTATTTACTCTATTCTGCTGTTTTCCAGTGTGACATTCAAAAAAATTCTTACGTGCCTTTGTTGAAAATACTATAAATTGTCCATCTTGTCACATGAACTACTTAAGTGGTAACATAAATAAAAGCAGACAGTGAAACTGGACACAATGAATATTATTGACCAATCAGTCTAATTATAAGAGCCTTGCAACTGTTACAGGAAAGGTTTGTTCATTGTTTCTGCTACATTGCCACATTTACTGATCATTCTAGTAATAGATGAAACATGAATCTGAAGTGTCATAGGGTTACCTGGGGCTCTTCAGCTCTGCGTATTCCTCCGTCTGGCAATACCTGCTAACCAAAGATTATCAATTTCTTCTGAAAATAAAGTGAAGGACATTTTCCGGTAAGGGTGTACAAGCCTGAAAAACCAATTATATCCCACTGGTAACTATAAAAAAGTATATGTCTAAGTAAGTGTGAGCAAGAGGGACTGTCTTGTTAAACAGAGCACTCAGTCATGAGCAGAAAACCTGAACTTTGTACACAGTGAGGTCTTAAAGTGACAATCTCAGAGATCTTTGTCAGTTGCCCAGTTCTGTTGAGGCCCTAGTGTCTCCCAGATAAAATTATTCAAGGGTTCAAAAAATAGAAATGTTCATTTTGGGATGTCTATTAAATTTAAACATTAATTAATTTCCAAGTACTTAGCGCTGTGGACACAACTGCAGTGTTAGAAATTAAGAGAACTGCAATTCTAAGCATCTGAAAATGTCAAGGTCAAATTAAGGTAATTGCAGAGTTAAAAAAAAGTTATTTAGATGACAACTAAATAAAAAATTTCCAGACCATGATGCCATATGTTGGGATCTAATTCTGTTTTAGTTCTACTTTGGGAATTTATGCCTTTTTCGGCTCTGTATAATTTAATGTCCAAGTTTACTTGGTTATGGAAAGTGAATGGAAAAAGTGCTTTAAAAGTACCATTAATATTTCTTGGAAAAAAGATTTAACATTCACATAGGATGTACTTGAAATAATTTCTTTTGGGATTTAAAGAAGAATATACATAGTTGGGGTCAGGGGGGAAGCTTAGCAGTATGCATAGGCAGGAAACCAGAAGCCTTGCTCAATCAAATGCGTTCAAGAGATCAACATGCTGGTTTGGCTTTCAGATGTGAAGCTGAATCCCTAACCTTATTAGGACTTAACCACATTTCAAGTTCCATTTGCAATGATCACGGATTAAACTGATTACCTAAAAGATTGCAACAACTATGGGCTTAAACAGACATTTATGTGTCTATTAACATCATTATAATTAGCTCTTTGTTCACAGATTACAAAATAATTCTAAACTAAAGTATGAAGATCATTTACATAACTATTATCTTCTTTCCTAGTGCTGTGACATTCTACTGTAAGTGGATGTAACAAAGAGCTTGCATGATTTCTTTTTTTCCTCTTTTTGTTTGTATAAACGTATTTCCTATATGATTTGTTCTCATATATAGAAATGTATATGTAATTTCTACACGCTAGATATTGTAGTATTGATAATGTGGTCGATCTTTTACAATTTATGTAGATCATAGCCTATAACATCATTGTGTACTGCAATAAGCAGGACTTAAACCATCAAAAATTTTGAATAGGTATTGGTAAAATAATGGTCTTCTTTTTTAAAGTCTGCACAATATTTAGGTATCTCCTGAATACATAAATACTGTTTGAAGGTCCCATACACCCCAAAGGAAGATACGACTCTGCTGGCCATGCCTCAGTGGCCACAAACCCATGACAAAATTTTGCCCTCCTTTCACAAGAGGAGTGTCACTGTTGGTGCTGCTGACAACACCCCTTAGCAAGCCCTGCACTCTGCAGGGCATAGGACATATGTGGGGGGCATAGGACAGCTCATACCCAGAGTAACCCAACTGTGTTTGCCTCAGCAGACCTGGTAGGATCATCTTCTGCCACTGCCAAGGGTTCTGATTCCTCAGCAGCATCTATGCCAGACCTACTGTTTTTCTAGTGATGTAATACTGTGTTAAACACCACAGTCCAACAGCCCACCAGTCCCGTGTGACTCAGAAGCCATAACCCCTCTGAGCCAGGGTGCATGACTGGCACAGCAGGACAGCCACCACCGAGAAAGCTGCTGACCTGTGCCACCTCCTGTTTCCAAACTGTGTCATCCTCAGCTATTACTAGTCCTTCAGAACAGTCCTCATGAGGGAATGATCTTCATTATACAGTCAGTCCTTGAATTGGAAATTTTCTCTTTCCTGTCCTGAATTAGAGGCACCAGAGATAAAGAAAAGATAAACTGAGTATCAGCCAGAAAAGAAAGACAAACTGAACTCCTACTGAGCAGATACTACTGCATGGGATTTTTTTTATATGTATATATAGATTAAAATTGGTGAGCATAGTAACAATAAATTAATCAGATGGTATTTGGGAGAAAATTATTTAAAGACCAGTCAGTGGAAATTGAAATAACATGTTAACTTCAGAATGTTTAATTTTTTAAATCAAGATTTCTATATGTTGATGTTACATTCCATTTTTCTTCTGTTCCAGGAAAGCCCACCAACTCTTCTTTTTATGTGCTCAAGCATGAGATAGTGAGAATCTCTTTCCAGGAAAAAACACAGCCTTTGTGATAATCCCTTATCTCTCCTTCAACACCAGACAATCTTCTCTCCTTCATAAACATTTTTCAAGGAGAATCTTAGCACTACCCTGCTTTGAGGCTTGGCCTTGTTTAGGACAGCCATTACACTCTAATCTTTCTAAGTTTATGACAGAGTTGATATTGCTTGTCTGTAACAGCTGTAAACAAGAAAATACTCTTTTCAGAAGTGAGATTCTGTGTTCCATTGTGGTGGCTACTGCCATCTAAACTCTGTGAAATATTATCCTAAATCCCTTACCCAGACCTTAGTGTTTTTGTTGTATGGGAGCTCACTCAGTAATGTGTAGTCTCTGAGCATAGGTTTATGCCTTTTTTTAAAGGCACTATAAAATATCAATGAGGACAGGCTTATTGTACTTTTGTGTATCCTAAGATGCAGAAAAATGTCATACAACACTGCTGGCAATGTCTGTGAGGGAAAAATGTCTAACTGGTGTCAGTCACAAGTAAATATAAAAATTAGTCTAAATCTGGTCTGGTGATGGAATTCTCTAGGGCCTGACCTTTACGAGATACCAGCATCTTTCCAAAAGCATAACCTAACCAGATAGCAGTATATTATTCTTTGTGCGGTGCTCTTTGGTGGTTTCTCTTGCCAGACAGTGACTTGCAGCTCACAAGGGTAGGAACAAATCTAACCTCTCCCAAATACATTCCCACTGGCCAGATGCCACCCAGATACATTTCTTTGTCTTGTTCCTGTTGCTCGCAATGGACTGGCCCAGATCAGCTCTTCAAAGAAGGAAATTATGTCTTTGTGTTCTGTAAGACAGACAAACAAAATCAAATACTTTGTGTAGGAATGAAAATCACAGGACTAGGCCAACCGTTTTGCAAATAGACCTACTGACTTCATAAATGACATAGAGATGTGACCGGGATTTATAGAAGTACAATACCTATAACACATGTTCAAAGAGGACTGCTAAGCATCCAGCTTACAATTCCCAGGTTGAACCCTGGAAAGGATGCTGAAATCCACTAAATGGATTAAAATATGTCTAATATGCAATGCAAGTCCATTTAAAAGTAATGTTGGTTAAAAAATGTGAATTTTAATCATTTGTAATACTAATTACATAAATGCATACAGAGAAGGCTACAAATTACAAAGGGAAGCATTAATTCTCGATGCAGCCCACAAGAGTATGTGGTTAGAAAGCACAGCTGAGCTTTGATTCCCTTGATGTCTTTGAACTAGAGGACAAAAAACAATTGTTCTGAAGTTCTGCTTCTTACAAAATGTTATGTGGAGCATCTGCTGGGGCTGATCACAGTGAAACTTGTAATCCTCTTCATGTACCTTTCTTTGGTATGGTGCCTGGGATCCACAGAATAAAGGAATACAAAGAAAGACCGTGATTTATATACAAGATCTAAACATCGTCAACATCTATTGAGGGGATTCATTAAAACATAATAGTTTTAAAAGCTTTTGCTCACCACACCGGACAGTTCAAGGCCACCTTTCATCAGAAAGTTTAGGATGAAAATTCTGTGGTGGCAGGAAGCCTTGCATTTCTGAAGCATTTAGCAACAGATGCATCCAAAGATGATAAATTACTCAGATTTCTATGGAGATTGAATATTGATATCCTGTGTCCCTGGTTTGAAGACGGAGATGTCCTCCAGCAAAGAACATGAAGATATGGTTGCATGGGGTCAGCCAAGGGCTTACTTAGCTTTCTGCTGTTTCAGTCAAAGGCCAACAAGAACAGCCAAGGGAAAAGCAAAAGAAAGGAAAAGAATGGAAATATGGAACGTTTTTGTTGTGGGTTTTGGCTTTTTGTGGGATTTTTTATGGCTTTTTTAAGTGCTATAAATTACGGAAAGATAGTCTCTTATTAGTTTTAGGCACCTAATTTAGACTCCCAAGTTAGGAAGACGTTCCCAGCTTCCTTGATCCCCTGTGCAAATAGGTATCCTCTCCTCATGGAGTACCTTGGTGTACCTGAGGACAGCAACATCCTCACTATGGGATGTTCAGCTGGCATTTCTGCACAGTGCTATAGACCTCCTGTTTACCTGATGACACTGGGAGTCTGGAATGAGATCCCCTAAATGCCATCATGCATATCGGACACTATGGGGTAGCACCAGATTTGGGTTGTGTAGCTGAATTTGCACTTAAGAACATCCTGCTCCTAAGGTTATTGCTTAAAAATTATCAGAACTGTGAAAAATTACATATCCTGTCTGACTAAAATTGTGTGGCTCCAAGAAAAGCATTCAATCTATTGGAACATAACAGAAAGCTTTCTTCTTTGTGGGAGGGTCCTGAGCAGGTGTACTTAGTGGTGAGCAGGTTTCAGTGACCAACTTTGTGTGGTTAACAGCTTCTGTTCTATTAGAAAGAATAAGTGCTTTAGCAGTGCCAAAGGAAGTCATAAAGTAAATATCTTCTCATATACTGTCATTATATTTGAGCAGTATCATCCTTATGTGGAAAAAGTTGATGACAAAAGCATTCATATTTTGGCCAAATATTTGAATGGACATGGACCATATTTGTGCCAGCCAGATGTGTCCACCCTTTCCTTAAAGTAAAAAAAAGATTCAAAGTTTATGATTTTTAGCTCATTAATTCAAAGTCCTAACCCAAGATGCTTTAACACTTAACTATTACTTTATAGCCATAATCACTGAGATTCTGATGATTACTTTGTCTTAGAAATCACTAGAAAATTTGATGACATGTATGTTCACTTTTTATTTTATTTTTGTTGAATTATAACATTTTGCAAAGGCCCAAATTTTGTAGAGGTGTCAGTGGATCACTACATTTTCAACAGCAGCCAAGGCTCATTTTCACTGAAAAAGAGATTAAGAAAACAGTTTTTTTCAATTTAAAAATGAGTATTTCAACAGAATTCTTTTCCAAAATGCTTGCATGGTTTCTTTTCTATTCTAACCCAGAATAAAAACAAATTTTGAAACATCAGTATTTTATGTGCTGGAACTGTTACCCCCTTGCCAATTCCACTTTTTTATTGAATTCTTGTGTTCCAGCTAATGAGCACTTTGTACTGTTTGTTCCCAAGTCAGACGTGTCAGAAAATCTGAACTACTCTTTTGATTATATATTTCTTTATAGGCATTTTCTGTGGAGTTCATAGACGGGAGAAATTCCTCTGTGGTTTGGATTACCAAAGTACTGTTTGGGAATTTTCAAAAAAATCCCACAATTAAAAAAAAAAAAAAAAAAAAGAACAACAAAAAAAACCAAACCAAACAACCAAACCAAAACCAACCAACCAAAAAACTAAAAAAGAAAAAAATTCAGAAATGATGATGCTAATTATAATCTACTTCATGTACTTCTCTTTCTATTGGTGTATAAATATTTTACCATGGTGAAGGTGTGTTTATAAAATCTAATTAAAATCTTTGTGTAGGTGATACAAACACACATACATAGAATCATAACATGTAGGTTTTAAAAAACTGTTTTAGTTCTTTTGGAATCTCTAAAAAAGTTCTTTTTAAAATCTAAATTTGAACATGACTTTTTCTAGCATACACACAGAACTGCACATACATATTACTTAACTGCATCTCACCACTTGGGGTTCTGTTTTTCAGATCTCTAGTCTGGGGACAGTTTAATAAACAAGGATTGGGAAATCCTAATTACGTCTGTATGTAATTCATGAAGTCAGTAGATCTACTTGTATAATATTTGGCCTAGTCATGTGAATTTCATTCTGTCCAAAGTATTATGCTCATTTATATAACCACCCCCTTCATTTCCTGTTTCTGCATTCAGTGTTAAAATAATGAAGCTCTTGAGACTGTTGTGCTTAGACTTGTTCTTGTGGTTGCCAATGAATAGATTTGGTTATGCAGATTTTTCTGATGTGTATTTACAGACAATTATAGCTCACTTCCATACTTGTTTTATAGAGATACATTCTTGTAGATAAATGACACATTTATCTGTAATATTTTTATCATCTTATTTGTAAAAGAAGAATAGCAGCAAGAAAATCTTAAATTTCATTTTGTTAACTTTATCTAGGAATTATGGCAAGCATAACTTTTGAAGAATCAAGGATTATAAACAATGAGGCCTTTAGACAAACTGGGGTGAAACAGAAATAAAATGTGTCTTGTGAGCATTAGGTACAAGAATCAGACAAAAAATATAATTACACTAGTGTAATTAAGAACAGTATCCTCTAACAAAAACAATGTAAATGACATTTAATTGAAAAGATATAGTTTAAGAAAGCTTTTTAAAATGCAATAGCATATATTCTTTATAAGGTGTTAACCATAAGCTCTCTGAAGAAGTGTAATTGCATTATTCTAATGCATTGTTTAATTTTGAAGAAAACATATGGCATTCGCTATTTGTTCAAGAAGTTCAGTTCAATGAAATGTTCATTTTCATTTTCTATTCCATTTGTTTCATTGTCTGTACTGTGTTATTTAATATGTAAAAAAACCCAAAACATTTACTCAAGGGAATCTTGGTGAAAATGCTTTTCCGTATGCAAAATTTTTTGTAAACAAAATAATGTGGCCCTGATGAAATGCCAAATTATTTTTTCATTCTTGGTGGGACAATTCTTTCCCATATTTCCAAAATAAATTACCATATCTTATGAAATAATATGTCTGTAACACTTTGTTATCCAGAAAAAGAAGGGCTGGGCTCATTTGAATAAATGCATGTTTCTCATTTCCCTAATTATTGACTAATATTGTCCTCTCTTCATCATTAAAAAATCGTTCCTGAAATAATAATTAAGTGAATAACAATGTTTTGCACTTAGTAAAGGAAACAGCTATGTGATTTTCTACATTTTATGCCATTGAGCTCTATAAACATTACATGATCTCATGTTTCCCAATGCTGGCATCAAAGACTTCTTCACAGATGTACATGTGAACAAAGGGCAGAACTCTGCAGAATTCTTGCGTGTGAGAAGTTTTATTGGCTAAACTTATAGCCAAAAAATTATTCAAAATGCACTTCATAATCATTGTGATCTGAAAAAGGGGGAGCACGAAGGATGCAGGGAAAGCCATGACGATAAGGGCCTTCTGCAACTGAAGAAACACCAGTTATTTGACACAAAGCCTTACCCACAAAATGAATTGTTACTGAATTATTTTTTTACATTTCTAATCACTTGATTACCAAAAGAGAATGTGATTATACCTATTCTCCTTTATATGAACCAACATAGAAATTCATATATGAAAGAATGTTTAATATGTAAACACTGCTTGGGTATTGGTCAACAGCTGTTGCAGGAAGCTTCTGTTCCAATGACAGGCGGGAAATGTAATTGTGTGCATAAACAAGTGCTGGTTATCAGTAGTGTTAGTAGATAAGTAGTAGAAGAGATG
>VWZG01008230.1:56949-74156 GCA_013396735.1 Grallaria varia
AGTAGAAGAGATGAGTTCTGCCAGTAGGCATTTTTATTTTCCTCTGTGATTTACAGAATGAGAAATGCTGAGTTTGCACTGGGAATCAGGTTGTGAACTCTTGTTGAGGTCTCATTAAAGATATCAAAGACTTAGAAAGTACAGGGATTTTTAAGATGTATTAAACTTCCTTATGCAAAACAGGAAATACTAGAAGGAGTTTTGAGGAACTTCTTTTAGTGTTTGCAGTAAATGATTTGAAACTTCACAAAGTGACTATATTTGTACATTCAATTTCTTCAGAAAGTATTCTAAGTGTCAGTACACATAGCTTAAGTCTTAGAAACTCTTCAGAAAATAACTGATCACACTTAAATATACTATTTTAAGATATGTGCACTTGTTCTGTGGTCATATGAGTACGTTAGAAGTTTTCCTTTTGTGAACTGACACTGAGGCGATGAGAGAATATAAATATATATTCAGTTTAATAAGATATAAAATAACTGTCATCCAAGAAGGAGTAGAAATTATAACTCATATTCTAAGGACCATTTTTCAGAAGGGAAACAACTGAAGGAGCTAACAACCATCCCACCACCTACCTCCTTACAGGTATTTTGGGAGATCTGGTGGGGGAAGGTCTCCATAAACCATAGCCATTTTTCCCAGGCTTGCTTTCCCCAGGAGAGCAAAAAAAGCTGAGTGGGAGGGGGGGGATAATTAAAAAAAAAAAAAAAAACAAAAAAGGCAGCCCCTGGATGTGCCCGGAAGGGAACACCCAATTGCTTGTGCCAGGCACATCATCAGACTGTGGAGTTGAGCACTGTGGACATCATGTGGCTGAAGGTAATGGGACAGTTGAAGTCTTTTCCTGACGTGACTATCCTGGTGACAAGCCCAGGCAGGATACCTAATGCAACTGCTGAGCTCTGAGGCTTCATTTTCCCACACTACCAGGAGAGAAGAAAAATGAAGTGGACAAACTGACCAATGTAAGCAGGAATCCAAATCTACAGAAGTCTGAATATGATAGGAGACTCTGTTTTGTTCAACAGAGCCTCCAGGAATCACTGCCAGCAGGTTAGCTACACACTAGTTATGAGGAAATTAATTCTCATAAAAAGAAAGCACTTAGACAACAAAAAATCTGTTTAAAAATAGCAAGAAAAATAATGTAACTGAGGTCTAGGAAAGCTCAAAACCGTCCTCTGTTTGTTGCAGAAAGGGCTGACATCTCTGAAAAGCCAGAGATATGACATTGACATACTCCTGAACTCAGTTTGAAGGATGGCAAGTCTTGATCAGAAAAGGTGGTTCAGAAGAATCAAAAGCTGTTTGTTATGTCCCTCTAACCTACTTCAGATAAGGGACAATCAAGGAAGGGAGTAAGAGGTTATTTAGGTCTTTGTCTTGCAAGTGAAGTGTTTGGCAGAGATTTCTCAAGCTACTACCAACACATGCTAGTAAATCTTCCCAGAGTAGTACAAAAGCCCAGTTTATGTACCACTCTAACATAGTCAATTTGTGCACTTTTGTGCCCAACGTCAAAAATTGAGGGGTAGCAGAAGGTTGGGAGATTATCAAGGCTTCGAAGAACAGGTGCAGAATCCCAAGGTAAAATTTTATTATTTGAAATCAAAGGTGGTTTTCATGGAAACAGGTAAGGTTTCTCTATGCTTCTGAGACAGCTGCATCTAGAGGGAGTGAGAGTTGGTGGCTTTCATTTGCAAACATCTTTTGGGGTAGGAAAGGGAGCCATCCTCCACAGTCAACTGAGCAAAATAGATACTTTAAGCCCATGATTCACTTGACCTATTTCGGATTGTTTATTTTAAGATGAATTAATTTTTTCACAAGAAGTGCCTGGTTTCCCACCGAGCACAGTCTAAACAGCTTTAGAGATACATAATTTCATGGAAATTGCCAGTTCATGGAAAACTAACACTTGTTTCTTCATCTTTTCAGAGTTTGCTGAGATCTAATAAAGGCTTTAGAAGAAGACAACATACTTGGGTCTCAAAAAGACATGGTAGGAAGATGAAAAGGAAGAGTTTTAAGGATTGTTCTGACCATGGAAGAGAAGGGATTTACTTTATTTCAATTATCAGTATCCTACCAAAGGGAGAGTCTTTTGGTCTCAGCATCAAGAAATCACTCCTCATGGACAGAATGGGAAACTGAGCCTGCCAAAAAGCTTTGCCAGAAACTGGAAGCCAGTAAATGCAGGTTACTGGAAGATGCTGGTGTAGGACCCAATGAAGAAAAAAAACTATTGAGGTTGTTCTATTGCCTCATACCCAAACTTATGCAAGTGTTTCATTGCTCAGTACTTTTGTCTAGTTGCAGGCTTCCCTCTCATGACTTCTTTGGGCACTAGCACACACGCTGTGGTCTGTCAGTGGGGCCTCCTGGCTCGGGCCGTGCAGACGCAGCTGTGTGGTGGCCGGCCCCAGCAAGCAGAGCCACAATGGGCTTGCACTGAGTCGTTGGACATACAGCTGTGGTCTCTGCTGGCTGAAAGAGTCATGGCACCACACAGCTTTCCTGCAGGCTTTTTGTGGCATGTTTTGAGAACTCTGCTGTGATTTTCAGAGTTGCAATGCAATATAAAACCAAGCCAGGTTCATACAGTTTCAGGTTTCACTGCTAACCTTCTAGGCATCTCCCTGAGTAAGATGCAGGCAAGCATTTCATGACTTTAATTTCTCATACGGTTGACTCATTATTCTACCTCCTACAGTCTACTCTTAATTTCTTAATATATTTTCCTTTCATCTTCAGCTCATGGCTGTCACATTGTTTAGAAGATATTGCTGCTACTAACACTGAGGGTAGCAGCATTCCCTTTCTCAAGGCAACTGGGAGATTACCGCATACATGTACCATATTTTCTTGCATCTCCAGACATACATAAATAAGTAAATCTCTATCACTCCTCTTCTTTACAGACTTCACTATAATAAAAGCCAGAAATCTGCTTATATGTGGTGGATACATGTGTTTCCTAGCAACACATTCAGCACAGGTACAACTACACCAGAATTACTTCTGCCCTTGTGCCTTCTGTTTCACTCCTTCCACCTGGGGCACATGGAGGCACAGTCACAGCTGCAACATGATGCCAGCTTCTTTCCAGTGCCCCTCATCTCAGAGGACTGGTCAGCAGACAAGCATATGCTTTTTCTTTATGTCCTATCCTTATTTCGGGGCCACTTATATGACTTCATTCTCCTTAGAAAACCTTGAGAAAGGAGTGAGAGAGAACAGGAAATACACGTCAGAGAGATTTTTCAGACACAATACTTATTTTTAAAAGGGATGAGAAGATTAAGAGATTGTGTACCAATGATACAGTAGAAGTTGAACAGAAAAGGTTATAAATTTTCATGCAACAAAATACTAGCCACCTTCTCTCAAACATGTAATGTTTTCTGGCATAAAAGACTGCTGTTGCTGAAGCAAATAACATTCATTTTGAAAAATGACAATGACCACATTTTTACCTAACCATAAAACTTTCTGACTTAGAATAAAATTGCAGTATAAGCTATAATTTTTTTACTCCTATGTATAACCATGTACGGTGAGATTTTAAAGTATTATGCACTATACGGTCCATCACCCAAAACACTAGATTAGAAGGAGGATTTTTTTTTCTTGTGGGCCAGTCCCTAAATTCCTTTATCCTTTTCTCTCTTGCTAACTGCCCTTTAAACACAAGCAGTCTGATGACTTAGTAGTGAATCACTATTCTTTGATTATGGCTTCTTAATTATAGTGAATGACATAAGCTCATTGTGATGCAGACTTGGAAATTATTCAATGAGGTTTTATCCTTTTTTATTTATTCTTTTTATATCTACATAGTTCCATTTTTAACCATATTAAAGCACTCTAGGGATCGCATTATCAAGGCATTCTAACGCTTGTCAAGTGCCTGACAATACCCTGCTTCTCACTTTTGTCTTGCAAAAAGGAAGTATTTTGTGCAGATCACAGAGAATATGTGTTTCTCTCTCCCTGTGGAAACGCCAGATGTTTTACAGTATGCTCTTCAAAGTGAGAATTCTGCAAAGTTATAAATTCCATTCGATTTACACATGGGCTGTTTTTTTTCACCAGAGTTTTGTCCAAGTAGTAAATTCTAGTTCTTAGCAAACAGAATTTTAATGAAAAGTCCAAGCATATTAATGTCATGAATATGAAAACATTTTTATGTAGCTCTGCTGTATTGTATATATTTTAGGATGTTTTGCCTACCACTGACAGATGAAAAGCTGGATTGATTTTTCTGACTTGGCTGTACTGAGAGAAACTAGATCCTTAAATTTAAAGATACTGTGAAATGAAAAAGAAAAAGGTGGGAGGGGGGGAATAGAGTTAAAATCTGCATCTAATAGCATTTAGTGTATTTAACTTGGCCAAAGTGTTTGAGATAGTAAGACAATATGTAGAACAGATTTCTTGCTCCTATAAAAAACTCATTATGTGTACTGCCTACTTTTAGTTTCATCTCATGCTGGAAAACACCTATTTTTATGTTGATTTGAGTTTTGAAATCTGAAAATTGTCCGAAGATTTTTCATGCTTTCAGGTGTATTTATCTTTCTGTAGACATTTTGGTTTTACTTCCAACCTCTTCAGTACCAGCCATTTCTAATATTGGCAAGATTAATAATACCAAAAGTGCAAGGAATTACAGAAAATCAACAGAGAAAACAAATTCTAGTTAAAAACCAAATTAAGCTGTTGATTAAACATCAGCAAACCCACAGTCCCTCTAGTCTATGTAATGTAGTTCCCTAACTCCAGCCACTGTGACGAGAAAGTAGGATATCAAGGAAAAACATATTGTTTGCCTTCCAGAGCAAGGCTGCATAATCTTTCATTTGGTAGATGTAATGAAAAAGATAACACACTCAGATGTGTGCTAAGGAATTATTTTTAGAACACATAACTCACTAAAACAGTATGCATGTTTGGATTGAATCATAAGTATCCAGACAGGGGTGATAGGAAAACGCCATGAGCTTTCAATCACAATATCAACTTCCCAGAATCTAAATGAAGACTGATAATTATTATAAGCATAAAAAATTAAGATGCTGGAAGAAATCACACTCACCTGTGATGGTTTCTCTTACCAGGCAGTAGCTGGGGAACAGGAGGCCAACAACAAGCAAGAAAAATCCCTGGTTTACATAACAAGTCACTTTGATTTGTTTTGTGTTTTATCTATAACAGATTTGTTATGAGATTACTCAACTGCTGTCTTCACTAACACTCTGTGCCGCTGAAAATCAGTCCTATGACCTGAAAGACCCTTGAATGCATATATGTGAAAGAAGCACTTTTGTTCTTCTCATTGTTCTGAAAATTGCACTTTTTGTGTCAGAAGCATGAGGTTCATATTTGTCAGGGGCTGCATGGCCGTGCTTTTCTGTCAGTGTGGCTCATGGTGCTGTTCCCAGTGATGGTGCACTGTCCAGAGGAGCAGGAATAGCAGCACGGTGCTTTCATGCCCTCAGGATGTTGCAGACCCCATGCTGTCAGCTGGGAAGCAAGGGAGCTCCATGTCCACAGTACTCCAGTAGCAAGCCCAGGGAAGGACACTCTTCCAGGGACTTGCTAAAGATTACAAGGCACACATAAGACCCACTCTACCCACACAGAAACACTGTAGATGGAGATCAGGAATAACTTGACACTAACTCAGTTGTTTTCTTACCTGTCACCAGCTCAAGTAATGCCTGTCAGATAAAGGTTGTTTGAAGAAAAAAAAGAAAAGCACCTCTTTTCTCTTTTTTTTTTTTTTTTTCCTTATTCTTAAGTAAAATCCTGCTTGATACAAGGAAATTGTTTTGTATAAGGACACTGCACCCCAGGCCAAGGACATCACTGTAACTGGTTACAAGGCATTTTATCATTCAGGTCTGGTCAGGCTCCTATGCCAGAGTTTTTCTTCTCTTTCCAATGATCTGATTCAGAAGTAAACTCTCACAATGGAAGGACGTTTTGGTTCAGTTGCGGGTCTGCATAGAAACAGAGCCATCAGCAGTCAGATTTCACTGGCGCTCCTCAGAAAACTACTATTTGCTGGCTGAGCAGGGGCAACTGTGTGTGTGGATGTTCCCTGCTCCAGGCTGAGGTGAAGCAGCTCCCACTAGCTCAGCCTTAGTGGAAAGAAGGCTAAGATGTGGGCATGACTGTGACAGAGCTGATGTGCAGGAATATGAGTGCAAGTCCTTCCTCCGTAAAATAATTTTATATTTATGTCTATTTTTTTATATGAAGGAAAGTTTTTTACCAGATCAAAGTGATCTGATCCCTCTTCCTGCCAGTTGCAAAGCACTCATCAGCTTTATGGGAATAACATCAGGTGCCTAAGTGTCATTCAACTTGACTTTAGCAAAGCACTTAACCACTTTCATCAAGGTCAATTACAGCTGAGTATTCAGTTCTCAGGACCTTAAAGAGAGAGCTCTCTATTTTTGAGAGGCTTATATGTTATTGTTTTATTCACAGCATCTGGAATTAGTAACATGAGGCAAAAATGTTTTTTATTTAAAAATGGTACTCTAGTTAAACATGAGTGGGAAAGGTCAAATGATCATACAATACAAATATGAGCAGTCTTTCGACTGTATGCTTTCTTGTGAGCAAACTGGAAACATTTTTTTTTCAGACCCAATGCACTTGGAATAGATTGCCCTTGGGAATACAGTTATACTTGTAACAGTTCTACTGCTGGATGTAACTTTACGAAAGGCGGTCACTGATAAAAATGGACTACACCAATCATCTGCATTTCATCATGATCAGCATGAAAACAAAGGAATTTTATTTGATCTTTCAAAGCATTTTGCCATTGTGACTGTAGGAGGTGAGAAAGGTCTCTAGATTTTGCACAAAGCTCTTTATATAGGAAATTGAACAAGAAATGTAAGGCAAAGATGCCAATCTACATAAGATTGGTGGCAATGCATATACAGAAAGAACTCTACCCACACAGTTTAATATTAATAATAATTTAATTGATATTTCTGTAGAATACATTCATATAAATACATAAAAATAATTCAACGGTCAATCTTTAGTCTGTAGAGTTCCTCCCTTTCCATTTTGTCATTGATTTAAAGGTTGTTAGAAAACTGACTTTCCCTCTTGAGTTACTGCCTTGTGCGCAGAGAGGCTCAACATCAGTTTGCAAACACTCGTATATAAATGACTAATTCTAATTAGTGAGATGAAGATTATAAATTGCAATAACCCATGGCTCACTATGATGGCATGGTTGTATACAGTAGTAGAAGTCCACAGAGAGACCTTTGCCATTATTTCATTCTCCTGTAATTTCCTGGAATTCCGAACGTTTCAATGTTTTTTTCATACAGTGAGGAAATTAAGAAAGAGGCAAGATGGAGTGGGAGGAAGTTTGCATGCCCAGCTCCATACAGAGCAAGCAAGAGAATAATATTTTGGGAAGTGAGTGTCATTCTTCTTTGAACAGTCATCTTTAATGTCTTCCTCTCAACTCTTGGAACTTCTGACACTTTGCAGTTTTTTGATGATTACAGGAACACTTATTTATAGGCTCTTTTAAATGGCCTTGCCTTTTCCATTTTATCTTCTTCATGTTCAATAGTTTTGTGCATCATGCAGGCTCTGCTAGTTGCCAAAGAATGAGTATAGCTTTATCCCAAGCCCATCATCAAAATTCCTGAGCCTTCCGGAGGGTAGCTGTTGAACAGGCCAAAGATGACCCTCTTCCGGGCAACAGCAATCTGCCACTGCCTTCTCCCCAGAGACAGATCTCATTTTCTCAAAGAGGAATGTGTGACTCTTGACTGCAGCACCATTTTTGCATTGGCTTCAAATGCACTATCATTTCCTTGTTCAAAAACAAGCACAATTTCCCTATAACAGTATTGTGCAAAAAAACCAGGACCATCCAAACTCATTAGAGAAAATATGGATTCCTGAATAATCTGGACTGGTTCCTAAGTTTCTGGTCATACTTCTTCACAGAAGACATCTGCTTCTATTTGTGCATTTCCTCAGCTACGAAAGATAAAATTTGTGTAGTGAGACTTTGGTGTTAATATCGTAAGCGCAGATGTGATGAAACTGCTGCAGTTCTTTTAATGGTAATGCTTCAGAGAGAGATGCTGGGAGTGACTGAAAGGGATTGGCTTCCCACTATGAGCATAGTTTTGAGGTTTTGAACTTCCAATATATCAGAAGACAGTGCCAGCCACTGAAATATGGTGCTAAGTTTCTTAACAGAGCTTCTAATTTTATCACAGTAATTATTTTCAAGGTGTTTTCCAAACACACCACTTTGGGAATCTACGTGAACCCATTTCTGGGAAGATCTTGCATAAATTCCATGCACAAACAGTAAAAACTGTAAAACTTGCTAAATTGAGCTTTAATAGCTCTCCCCCTTTATATAAAAACCAGCAAGTCAGATCACAAATTATTGTGCATATTGTTCACCCTTCTAGTACTTATCTTGCTCCTACATAATTTATGGCCTTAAAAATTTATATAAGATCATGCCTTTTGAAATCATGTGTCTCAGATCATCATTTTAATTGAATATACCAGTTCAAAGCTTCTATAGATATAAGGGGTTCTCCGAAGCCTTCAAATGTTGTCTGAAAACCTGATCTTCTTAAATGGAGCATTTAAAAAAAAAAAAAAAAAAACAACACATCAGGGACAAGCTTTGAGAAATGTGGATAGTAACACGTGGACCTCTATTGCTTGGTCTTGGAACCTGCAAAGTAATATGAGGTCTTAAATTGAGTCAGCTGCAACTTGGCTTTCCGGTGTGGAAGGACAGTTCAGACTCCAACAGCAAATCCAACAGCATGCTTGTGGATGAGAGGTTGGTCATGACCTGGTGATGTATGTTTGCAGCCCAGAAAGACAAACTCATCCTGAGCTGCATCCAAAGCAATGTGGTCAGTGGGTTGAGGGAGATGACTCTACCTCGATTCTCTGCCCTTCTGAGACCACCCTTGCAGCACTGGCGTTCTCAGCACAAGACATGGACCTGTTGGAGTAAGACCAGAGGAGGCCACGAAGATGATCAGAGGGCTGAAGAACCATTCCTGTAAGGATAGGCTGAGAGAGTTGGTGTTGTTGAGGTCAGAGAAGAGAAGGATCCAGGGTCATCTTAGAGCTGTTTTCCAGTACCTAAAGGACTTCTAAAGGCTTACAGAAAACTGGAGAGGGACTTTTTACAAGGGTGTGTAGTGGTAGAACAAGGAGGGATGAAAGATTAGATATTAGATATTAGGAGGAAATTCTTTACTGAGAAGGTGGTAAGACACTGGAACATGTTGCCTAGAGAAGCTGTGGAAGCCCCACCACTGGAACTGTTCAAGGCCATGTTGGTTGGTACACTGAATAGCCTGCTCTAATGGAAGGTGTCCATGCTTGTGGTGGGGAAATTGGAATTAGACAACCTTCAGGTTTCTTGCAACCCGAACCACTTGATGATTCTATGAACAGTCCTACTCAAGGTCATGCAAAGCACCTCAACTGAACTGCTGTTAGAAAATTCCCAGATTCTGGTGCTAGCCTTATTTTAGAATCAGTTTTATAACAATATGTAGGGGAAATGATCTTTCTTGTGACATTAACAATCACATAGGGCACTGCATAACTTTCTTGACCAGGAATTAAGCTGCTGAGGGAGATAGGTATGTTGACCTTAGGAAATTGCGTCCAACTTCCAGATGCTAAAACATTTGGGTGATCCTCAAATTTGAGGTCCTTATTAATGATTGTTTCATTCATTAAGACACCAATTAATGACCAGTTGTTATCTTCATCAATTGTTGGCATTTGACTGCAAATACAACAGTTATTTTTACGAAGAATATTGGATACATTTTGGTCTAGAGCCACATACAAATTTCAATTCCAAACCTAAATCATGGTTACTGCCTGTGCAGGTAATAAAGACAGAAAAAACTGTTCAAACTGCATCATCTTCATCTTTGTCAGTCTCTGTTTTTCCAGCTGTTGCAGGAGCAAAGGCCCTCTTAACTCTGGAGAAGTGAATCCATGGTCCTTTGAGAGCAACTTTGACTGCAGTGAGGGTGGTTAGTCTACAAGAATTTTGAAATGCTAAGCTGTGGATTTGGAATCACTGGGCTGGCTCTGTGACAATCCAGCTGAAGACAAGAGAACCTGGCAGTACTTACCAGCAGGACAACCACAGCAACATTTCCAAAATATGGCAAGAAAAGAGTCAAGTTCAAATGCATAAATAAACAGAAAAGTTTCCTTCTTTCTATTGGAGTTTCATGAATCTGAACACATTCCCACAAAATGTTTTAATTTCCATCATTTGTAGTGGGTTGACCCTGGCCAGATTCCAGAATTCACTAAATCCTTCTGCAACTAGGCAGAAGGGAGAGGATTCATCCACTTACCACTTTTACGGGCAAAAACAGACTCAAAGTGAGATAATACCTAAAATTTATTACTAACAGGATAAAAGCTGAGCTAAAGAGTGAGCTGAGCTAAAACAGTCTTAAAACACCCACCACACACACTTTTCCCCCTACCCCTCCTTCTGTCCATGGGGGGTTGCAGTTGGTTGCGGTTGCTGCCGCCTGCAATGGGAGTTCCCCCACCCTTCGGGGTCACTCCTCTATGGGATGCAGTAAAAGTTGAGTCTCTGCACCCCGATGGGCCTCCGTGGGTTGCAGGGGGACATTCTTCTTCACCATGGTCTTCACCACGGTTTACAGAGGACAACAGCTGAGTCCATCCCCTGCTCTGTGGGGTCTCTCCCACGGGAGACAGTCTTTAATAGACTTCTCCAACGTGAGTCCATCCCTCGGGCAGCAGTTCTTCCACATCTGCTGTCCCAAGGGTCACTCCTCCATAGTGGTACAGTCCTTCATGGACAAGATGTACCCATGTGGGCCCCCCTACAGGGCCACAGCTCTCACTTGGGTAAAACCTGCTCCAGCATGGGTCTGCCTCTTTACGGATCCACAGGTGTCCTGCAGGATTCTGCTCCATCCTGAGCCTCCCACAGGGTCACAGCCTCCTTTCAAGCATCCACCGGCTCCAGCACGGACTACTCCATGGGCTGCAGGGGTTTTAGCTCTGAGTCCTGCCCCTGCTCCATGAGGTGCCTCCTCCCCACACCCTGCAGTGACCTTGGTGTCTGCCTGTTATCCCATGTTCTTGCTCTCTGGAATTTCCTCTGCGCAACAAACTCCCAGTTCTTAAATATGTTATCACAGAGGCATTACTATGATCTCTAATTGGCTTGTCCCCTTGCCAGGAGGTGGATGTCCCTCCTGGGGCCAAGTGCCATTGGCTCCCATGAGACAAGGGAAGCTTCTAGCAGCTTCTAACAAAAGCTATCTCTGCAGCCTCCCCACTGCCAAAAAAAAAATATTCAGCTACAGAAACCCAGGACACCAATAAATATTACATAATTGAAAATAAAACATGCCGGTGAAAAACTCCCAATTTTCATTTTTTCAAGCACATTTTTTGATCCATCTTTCCAAAATGAAATCTCTTTATTATGAAACACCACAAAACAGCAAGTGGTAAACCATCAAGTAGTGATTGCCCTCAAAAACTACCTCAGAAAGAAACTAATTCACTGCTTAACCACTCACTTATCTCCTCTGAATAAAGGGAAAAAACTGTGAAAAAAAAGTATGCCAAAATTATTATTGTATGAAACACATTTTTTAATAGAGAAGTTTTACTAGAGTTTTCTCCTATATTCCAAACAGTGCATCAACCAGGGATCCTGTTCTTATGCAGGACACAGTACTGAAGGTTTAGGAAGAAAGGGATGAAGCTGAAAAACCAGGAGATGTGAAGTCATGTAAATGTGCCCTCGACTGAGACCATAGCCTGCAATCACTACATCTCTTGAACAAAAGGCTAGATCACAAGCTATGCTACAGTTTGTGGTATAGCAAATACTAAATATAGTCAAGCTATGTGAAGTGAAGCAGTGAGATTCTTTGGCACTTTTTCAGGAGCTGTACAGGGGAAAGGCCAACTACTTTCAGCTCAGAGCAGTAAGTGTCATTTATCACTGGAAGACCCACTAAATACAAACAAGATCCTGCAGAAACCTGGAAGGAGTGAGAATGCTACCAAAGGCATCAAAGCATCTGCTCTCTGCAAAGGGGCTCCTGAAAACACCAAGACAGCTTCTCCACTATTGACTGGTTTTCAAGGATGAATCTTGTTTTAAGAGGCAAGTGTATAAACACTCGCCTCCTTGTGTGGCAAACAACATAGGGTTGGTGTTGGTTTGCCAGCACACCTGAAAGCAAAGTTGTAAGGTGATTAAGTAATTTGAGTTTCACTTACTGCAATGACTCTGTAACAGAGGGGATTTTTGCATTCTGAATATATTACCAAGGAATTCACCTCTCCCTCTGCCCTCTCACACATCAGTCTGGCATATTCATGCTGCTGAACATCACAAGTCAATATATCATAACTGAGCAGAACTGTGGAACAGCATGAGCCTTTCATCTGAATGAAGCCTGCTTGTGGGGTTCCTCCATAAGTTCTTGATGCTGGGCAGACTAATCAGGGTGTTCCTTCTTCTACACAGAGGGCACAGGTCAGGAATATTATACTAATATTAAGCAATGAAAAAGAGAAAGAAACCGAGAAAAATGGAAGGGAGGGTGAGGATGAAAAAGAGAAAGAAAAAGAAAATGAGAAAGAGACATTTAAAAAGAGATAGAAAAAAGAAAGCAAAAAAGAGAAAGAAAAAAGAAAAAGAGAAAAAAGAAAAAGAGAAAGAAAAAAGATAGAGGAAAAATTAAAAGAAAGAAAAATATTCTTCTGCATTNAAAAGAAAAGAAAAGAAAAGAAAAGAAAAGAGAAAGGAGTTGCTCATCATTATTTAAGACCAACCAAAAAATTATAGAAAATTATTTACATTTTAATTTTTTTGGGATTATATCACTGACTGGAATAGCTGACTCAATTCTTAGATCAATATTGTCCACTGAAGACAAAACTACCAGCCACAGTGTTGGACTTTCACCCTCTGGAAGTGATAACATCAGTCAAACAAGTCACGGGCAGCCAGTGCAGGAGGGACATTAGCACTGACTTTTCCTTCAGTTGTGTTTATTTTTGGTCAGTGAGCAAAACAGATAAGCTAAACTTTCAAAAGGGGAACTGAAGTGAGGAGCACTGTAATGAACTATGATCACTGTAATGATGTGGCCTTTGCTCCCAGCCAGGAGCAACGGACAGAATGAAGTGCTGGTGCCGATACTGGACCCAGCATCCCAATCGTCCTGGTTCAAAAGATCATGCATGCACAACTGGACCGGTCTCAGATTGTTCCTTTCCCATGGCAGCTGAATTAGAGCATTTTCCTTTAAAAGATTTGCAATGCTTACCAAAAGTGACTGTTTCGGAGGCAGGCCTGTTCTGGGGGCACCTGCCCCTGGGGCAGCCTGATAGGGAGTGAGTGATGCTGCTGGATATTACAGGAATGGAAGGAGTGAGGGGGAGTTTTTAGGGAGCCTGGCATAGTTTCTCATAAACATGTTCACTGCATAATTGGAGAAGCTATGACTGACACTTTCCTTTCTGGCTGCCACATTTCTCCTTTCAGACCCCAAGGGGCCCCAGTTCCCGATCAGCTGTGCAAAAACCAAGGCCCCTGAAAATGCTGGAAACTACTCATATAGCATCTGTCCCCAAGAGCACTGTGAGTGGGATGTTGCTTCCCTGTTTACTGCATCTCGGTTTCAGATCTCTCCTTGTGTGTGTGTGAAGCGCATAATGTGTTTATAAGCTGCTTGTTGCAAAGATAAGTGAATGTGGAGTGCAGACCAGTCCCATTTCCCACTAGTTCTTTGTTTTTCTGTTTTCTGCTCGTCTTTTGTGTTGCTCAGTCCTTCTCCCCACTCCCCTCAGCTCCTTTCTTCTATGGCAAAGACCATGATTTGCTTCTCAGCACATGCCAGTCAGGCCCTGCATGCTTTGTCCCCACTTCTCAATGAGAAATCAGTTCAGAAAAAGCAAACAAACAAACAAACAAACAATCACAGACAAAAAAGAAGAGAGGATGACAGAGGGGAAGAAGTATTCAGTATCTAAAAGTAGCTCATATTAAGCTACACAAATACAGTGCTTCACGTTGTAAGAGTAGCATCCTGTGGATCTTAACCTGGGAATGACTAAGCTGTGCATTTTGAGCATCCTTGAATACCTTAAATGCCAGGTGCCCACCCAGCCGCTCTATCACTCCCCTTCTCAGCTGGGCAGGGGAGAGAATAAGGGTGGAAACAAACAAACAAAAAAAAAAACCAGCACAAATCGTGGGTTGCGATTGGGCAGTTTATATTTATACAAAAAGCAAAACAAAAGCAGGGTGTGTGCGCGCAAAGCAGAAGCAGCAATTCATCTCTGCTCCCATGGACAGCGATGGTTGGCCACGTCTCTGGGAAGCAGGGGCCCTACACGTGTGTCAGATGTTAGCAGGCAGCCATTGGAGACAATGAGTGCCTGCCCCTCCTGCTTCCTGCCCCAGCTTTTATATCTGGGTTGACGTCATATGGTATGGAATATCCCTTTGGTCAGTGTGGGTCAGCTGCCCATTTGTGTCCCCTCCCAGGATCTTGTCCTTGACTGAACAGTGAGTGCTGCGCTCAGTGGTAGCCAAAACATGGGGGTGTTACTGACACCAATGCAGAGCACAGCACTGTGAGGGCTCCTGTGGGGAAACAAATTCTGGCTCAGCCAGACCCACCACACAAAGCAATCATTTCACGTAAGTTCCAAAAATCATCACATCCTGCAAGGGACAACATTTAGATACTTTGTAAACATGGAATTGATCCCCAACCTCTCAGTGCCTCTTCGCAATTGAAAGATTATGACTATGCATTTGCAACTGTTTTTTGTCTGATTGGCACGTTAAAAAGCAGCAGGCTGGGACGCCTGTCGTTTGGCTACTGTATCCTGGTCTGCTGGGACCAGGTAGGGGAACTATGTGGAAAGCTGAAACGCTCGCCAGACCATCACAGTTGCCCTACCCCAGCCTGCAAGATGTCCAGCATCTCTCATCTGAAAAACACATGCGCCTCTGAAGGAAATGTAAGTGTTCAAGAAGTGATATTCATATTTACCGTGGGGTAGGATATGTCCCTTCATGCCAGAAGAGCTGAAATGCTTCCACTTTGCTGAGAGCAAATGTAGACGCCATTGCTCTGGTGCCACCACGGTATTTTTGGAAATCCATTCTTTCTGAGGTGTGAGCTACACTCACAAAAGCCATTAGGAATCTCATGACTCAAACAGATTTTACATGAAATTTATACTAATTCTTCAGCTTCTTTTGTGATTAAGTTGAGCAATGTATATCTATTTTTTTTCTGTCTTAACACCATGATGCATTTGGTTTTCTTTTTTTTAACATATAGATATAAGTATTTTTGTACAAACATAAATTCTATTTCCAAAAAATACTATGGTTTCAGTTTTGCTGCAAAGATATTCGTGCAGACATGTAGATCTCTTTGGAAACTAAAGAGAATGAAGAATATTGATAGAAACTACAGAAACAATTGTGGTTGCACAAAAGGCTACTTTTCAAAAAAAAAGTAAATTTGTTTTCAGATTTGGGGAGGAGGATGGGATGTTGAGAGTTTTTTGTTTGGTTTGGGGTTTTTGTGTTCGAGTTGGTTTGGTTTGGTTTTGGAGGATTTTTTTGTTTCAGCTTTTTTTTGAAGAGGATTTTTTTCAAGTTGACCTCATATACTCAGGGTAGCTTACATTGCTATGAAGGACCACCTTTTCAGGAATATGTCATGTTTAATTCCAGAATATAGAACTCTGCACTGGAAAAGTCAGTTTGCTGCAGTAGTTCCCTCTGGGATTTCTTTATTTTGCTGTATTTGTTGATGTTGTTATGTGCTTTAGTTTGTAGTAGAAACAGATCTAAGGTTGTTTTCCAAAATGATTCCTGATAATCTAGCCTGTGCTAGGTACAGGGTTATCTTGGATTTTTGTATATACAGCAGTCTCAAAGACAGTGTTCTTAGTGGGAAAATAGCTGGGTGGATAAATGCAAAGGTGGCTGGATTTAGATAAATACTGCAAAATACCGCTTAAATGTCAAACAGCTGAAGTCAATCTGTACAGCAAGAACATATGCCAAGAAGCTGTGTGGGGCTCATGGTACTTTCTAAGCATCGAGGTCGACCATGAGATTAGGACTGACTCTGGCCTGAAGTGGGGAATGGAATTCTTACTGGTTTGAGTTTCATGGAGAGCAGTATCAGCTCCCTGCCACTGAAACCATCCTCTGATAATTGTCCTGGGAATAAAAGGTATAATTCTGGCCTCTGGAAGCACTCTGCTGTGGCAGCAGGGAACAGAAGGTTACTTTGGTGCCATTCCAGTTAGAAACATTAATATATGACTCAGCATTCAGGTTAGCATAGTTGGAAGGAAGCCAAGAAAATAGCTTCAACTGATTCTACTTTTTCCCTGTGGTGAGATCCACCACAGCAAATGAAAGGTCAAAGGCAGGATCAGAGAGCTATCTGCTGGATCATCACACGGTGATGCCATTGGCTGTGCACTAGGTTTCAGAAGCCTCTCCATGGACACCACCTTGTCATGGGGGAGAAGCTTGTGTGCCCTTATGAGGTTGTGAGCTATGCTGGTGGTGGTTGTGCCTCCGGGAGGGTCTCCCATGCTAGTCAGGTCTCAGCTGAAGGGTCAGACAAAGTGTGTCCATGGGCAGGATGGGCTCTCCGCCCTTCCAGCAACCATCCTAGGGGAAGGACAACTCTAACTCCAAACGCAGGTAGATGGAGCTCGCTTAGCCCTGTAAGGCCATTCATCTAAGAGAAGGATACTTGAACTAAACCTACATCCTGAGAACTTCGCTGCCACCGTCCAAGCTTGCTAGGCCCTGGCAGATGAGCCTTAGGACTAAAGGGTGGGGCCAGTTCTGTGCACCCTGCACCTCACCTAAAATATCCACTGCGCAGGCTCAAAGGCTTCATCCACATTTGCAAAGCCCTGTAGTGACAGGTGAGGGATGAAACAGCAGGTGAGAAGGTGCACTGGAAGCTGCAGACCCAACCCTGCATGCAGGTGGTTCAGGACAATGGTTGCTCAAGACTGACCCAGAGATCACCGTTATGACCAAGTAGCCTTTTTCAAGGAGAGCACTG
>VWZG01008231.1:6468-25921 GCA_013396735.1 Grallaria varia
CTCTTTGATGAACTGTGGAGACCCTCTCAAAAGCATCTTTTAATCATGTTATAAGTAACCCTTAAGCATATTTTTGAGGTTGTTGTAAACTATCTTAAAGTATTATATGTATATATATTGTCTGCTGTTCTATTCCATCAAGCATAGTAGAGTATTTCGTTATTAAAAATATTATTAAAAAGTATCATCTTTTGTTTCTTGGTAACATTTAAGCCTTGGGATAGTATAGCTTATTATAAGTGGTAAAACTGAAATACCATCTTCAGGGCACGTTGTAGAAATTGTAGTTGACTTTGTGTGATTAAATTTCATTTTAAGACATGGGGGGTTTTTCATCCACCCACTATTAATAAAAATCTTTAATTTTTTTACCTACTGGTATTTTTATATTAAGGGCATCTCATTCTGAACACATAAAGCTTACATGAATATTATTGAAGCTCAAGTCAGGCAGATGTTTTATAGTTGCAATAGCACAATGTAAAATACTGTCTAAATACAACTGTATTCATGTTAGTCCTTCTGCCAAAGGGAAAAAGCATAGGACAGTAGGGTAAAAGATGAATAATTTACATTCTCTTGGGGACTGCAGTCATTGTTTCACCTGCTGATAGAGGGTCTTCACAGCTAACAGCGACTGAATCGACAATGTGTGTCTGTTTATTCCAGAATGAAAACGTGTTTAAAAGGCGCCTCTCAGTTGTCTGAAAGATAAGGACAGAACATATGGAGCACCAAAGACCTAAACAGCAAGTGCAGGTGAGATGTGTATTTATCCAACCAGGACAAGCCTAGGGTTAAGTACTGATAAAGACCTTAGAATACTTGAAACTGAAGAGTGATGTCAGAGAGTAATGAAAGAAATACGGAAGTAGTAGAATATAGGTAGAATAGTAGAGCTATAATTAATATACAGTTTAGAAAGATTTGTCTTCCATGCCATTGTCTGTTGTTATACAAAATAAAGAGAAAATATTATCATTATAAGAGACGAGTGTCAGCAAGCTTTGCTCTTCTTTTGGTTTTTTTGTTGGGGTTTTTTTTTTTTTTTTCTTATTTGCTTGGTTTCTGGTTTGGTTACTTTATTTTCTTCTTTGAAACTCTTTCTACCCAGACAGTTTCCTAATTTCATCATGGAAGAGATTCTATCTTCTCTTACTGGAAGAAATCTTGAGAGGAAACTGTCAGACTACATGTCTTGTCACCTTTGACATTGTAGAGCCCACCAGCAGCAAAATCTCATACTGGATAAAAACAAACTGCCTTGGAGAATATCTGCAGCCTAAGCCACTGTGTTGCTTGACAGGCATGTCAACTGTTTTTATCAGCAAAAGTGCAATGTAAAGAAAATACCTAATACAAGGCACATCCTCCTAGAAGCCAGGTGTAAAACCGCCACACAGAGAAAGCAGAACAATGTGTTGATGTGATAAAAAATTTTGCTAGCTTCAGTTTGGTACTAAGAAAAAAAAAAAACTTAGAAACACTCTAAAAATACAAACAATATTCTTCAGGATTATTTTGATTGTCAATTTATTAACTGCAAACTATGACTACCAATCCCCTTGCTGTTCTCAGAGTGGAAAATCATAAAATGGTCTAAATATTTTTATTTAGTTTAGATTTCATCCTCTAAAATATTACTTCCATGAACTCTGAAAACTCAAGACTGTACTAAGTCTTGGGATGCCATGTGTAGCTGTTTTGGTAAACCTTCAAGCCAGTTTTCTGATTACCCTTAAGTTTTACCGATACCACTTTACCCATGCCCTTGTTTAGACGCCTCTCCCTTTGTCAAACTCTGCCAAGATCTGATTCTTCTATCATCACCTCCAGCATTTAATTGCAGAGCTAGGCTGTATTTTTTTTTCAATTTTTAAAATTCATTGAATCACAAGTAAAGATTTTTTTAAAACTCCTTATACAGAAGATTTCTTCCCATTGCAATGTGTACATAGTTGATTTTTCATAGAATTATAGAACCATACAAAGGTTTGTGTTGGTAGGGACCTTAAATATCACTGAGCTCCAAATCCCTGCCATGGGCAGGGACTCCTTCCACAAGACAAGGTTACTCAGAATCCCATACAGCCTAGTCTTCAACACTTGCAGGGATAAGGAGTCCACAACCTCTTTGGGCAACATGTTCCTGTGCTTCACCATCCTTACGGCACAGAATTTCTTCTTAGTATCAAATCTAAACTACCCTTCTTCAGTTTAAGACCTTCATCCCTTGTACATGCCCTTGCAAAAAAGTCCCTCACCAACCTTCTTGTAGGTCCCTTCCACGTACTGGAAGGCTGATGCCTCTTCTTCTGAAGGCCAAACAGCCCCAACTCTCTGAGTTTGTCTTCATAGGAGAGTTGCTCCTGGGATTATGTTTGTAGGTTTCCTCTGGACCCACTCCAACAGGTCCACAACTTTCTTGTGTGGGTCCCGGAGCTGGACACAGTACTTCAGGTAGGGTCTCACAGCAGCAGAGTGGAGGTGGAGTATCACCTCCCTTTATCTGTTTGTCATGTTTCTTTTAATGTAGCCCAGGCTGCTGTTGGCTTTCTGGGCTGTAAGTGCGCATTGCTGAGATATTGAGCTTTTCATGCACAAACACCCCTGAATCTTTCACACCAGCACTAATCTCAATCCATTCTCCACCCAGTCTGTACTTGTGCTTAGGATCACCTTGACCCAGGTGCAGGACCTTGCACTCGTTATTGTTGAAGTTCATGCAATTCATACAGGCCAATCTCAAATGCACCAAGTCCCTCTGGACAGAATCTTTTACCCGCAGTGTATCAACAGCACCACTCAACTGGATGTCATCAGCAAACTTACTGAGAGTGCACTCAGTCCTATTGTCCAGGTCACCAACAAAGATATGTTGGTCCCAGTACCAAACCCCAAGGACATCACTCATTAGTTGTTAAGTCCCAAGCTTGCTCAATGAGTTTAAGGGAAGGGTAATTAGATCACTCTGGGCAATGTGCATGAGAAACAACAAAATCCTCAGGAGTTCAATAACAAACTTTTACTTGCAAACTTTAAAACACTATGGTAGAATAAGGTACTTTGCAAATTTTAAAACAACATCCAGACAGAGGAAGTACTTCACAAATCATGGGCTTAGCAACCTTTAACCCATCATGACAAAGTAAGGCATTTCATTAACTTTATCTTAACAAACTTAAACTCGGTCAACTTCAGGTTATTCGGACGTAGCAAGGCACTTACTAAGACATTGACTGGAATTTTTCAATTTACATATGGAGAGAAGAAAGAAAGAGGAGAGAGAAAGATATATGTAGTGACCACCTCAGATCCAGCATTGCTTTTAAATCCAAGGCAGTGAGGCATGTCTGCTGCACACCATGCCATTGGTTTTTATCAGTTCTGGGGTCCCACGGCCCTTCTCTGGGCATGTTCCTGTGCTTTAATGTCTCTCAGGGGACCCATGCAGTTGTCAGGCACTATTTTGGGGCTTTCACTATGCCACGTAACTTGGCAGGCATTTGGGGACCAGACCAGGGACTCCAGGGTATGTGGTGCAGAGCAATGCACTCTCCCACCTACACAGAACTCGCTCTGCCTTCCCCTACACGTACACTTTTCACCTGGTTGTTTTGAGCCAATCATTCCTCCAGTCTCCTACATCAGTGGTCTCCACTTTGACACTGAGCCATTGACCATAACTTTTTGAATGTGACTATCCAGCCAATATTTTATCCACTGAGTAGTCCATCCAATCCATGTCTCTCCAGTTTAGACACAAGGATGTCATGCAGGACAGAGTCAAGTGCTTTGCATACGTCCAGGTAAATGACATCTGCTGCTCTTCCCTTGCCCACCATTGTTGTAATCCCATCATAGAAGGCCACCAAATTTGACAGGCATGATTTGCCCTTAGTACAGTCATTTTGGCTGTCACCAATCACCTTCTTACTTTCCATGTGCCTTCGTATAGTTTCCAGGAGGATCTGCTCCATGATCTTGACAGGCACAGAGCTGACACTGACCAGCCTGCACTTCCCTGGGTCTTCCTGATTCCCCTTTTTAAAAATGGGGGTTATATTTCCTTTTTTGTTGTCAGGGGGAATTTTATTGGGCTGTCAAGACTTCTCAGATAAGATGGATAATGGCTTAGTTACTTAATTGGCCAGTTCCCCCAGGACTCACAGATGTATCTCCTCAGGGCCCATGGACTGGGCAACTTCAGGTTCCTCAGTTGCTCTTGGATCTGGTCTTCCATTACAGAGAGAAGTTCTTCTTTCTCCTGATCTCTGATTTCACCTTCTGCAGCTCAGGTGGTGTGTCTGGAAAAACTTGATGATGAAGACTGAGGCAAAAACATCACTGAGTACCTTAGCCTACTCCATGTCCTTGGCCTAGTCATCCCAGGATTTTTAGGTCTCTTTTGATAGCCTTTAGACTACATCTTGCAAATTCCTTGCCATCCACAAGAAGGACTAGCAATGAGTAGAAGTCTGAAGACAAACTAGGCTAGGAAGTTTCCTGTCAACGTCCTCAACCTGAGCCCCAGGGAGGTAGCAGACTTCCTGGAGAGAGGGTCTTTCCAGCATATTGGACCCTCTGTTCTCCTTACAAAAGAATTGCCTACCAGTACAACACATCTTTTCTCCATTGCGGAACTGGTCTTAAAACAAGGCGTAGGCCTTTCTGGCCTTGGTATCATGTCTGGTGGAGAGGGATCTTTGTTCTCATCATCCTTAGATTTTCCTATCACAGCCAGAGCCTATTCTATTGTATCACCTGGGAGGGTGATGTGAGCAATGTGGTCTTTTACCTGTTGCCCCCAGCAAGGCCTTGCCCCCATTTACTCTTTCCTTTTGACCTACTGCCTTCAGCCTTACAGGGGGAGGTTACAGGACCCTGAGTTTCTTTCTGATCTCTGCTTCTGTTTCAGGGAGGCCAGAGCATACTTCAACTTGCCTATCTCTTCTTCAGAATCCCTGATACTTAACCTTTCTATTTCATCTATTAACTCTGTCACCAGGCCAAGCGGATCATCCACCTGGTCATACCCTACACAGCTTTCATCTCTGCAGCTGTCCAATACCAGTGTCTGGCTTGTCCACTACCTAAAAACCGAGACCTTCATGGCCATGAGCTCTGTTTGTGCCACTGCATTCTTTCTGTTGAGCGCTGAGGAGGACATGGCTCCCCCACTGAGCAGTTACCATATCTGGGCTCCTCTCAAGAGGGCAATGACCACTATTTGAGCTCTGGAGGTGGTAGGGTGACTGTGCCCTTCCAGTGTGCCCTTCTGCATGAGGTGGCACGTGAGGTGCTGTGCTACACCCTGTAAATGCACCATGTCCTGTTTGCCCACCCTAGTTGCTCACACTCCCAGGAACCATTTAAATCTTCCATGGCTGACCATGGCAAACCTTTGTGACGTTAGCCCCTCTCACAGCATCAGGTCATGGCAAGTCTCTTCTCTCTTGCTCAGGGTTCTTTGACTGCAGGAATACCCTACTCAGCTCATTCTAGTGCTCGATCCTGAGAACTTCCCACGGGCACAGCTGCCGTCCTTGGCATCACTGCTTGCTTTGCTGACTGACTGAGGCTTCTGGTTTTTCAATTACTTGCATGTGTGTTTTACAAGCAGAAAGCCCTTACAGCAAAGTTCATATTCCCTGAACAAATTTTCTATAGTAACAGAGAACTCCACTGACTAAAGTTAGAAACTAAGTGCAGTTCCAGGGAGACTAGTAGAAGTCTGCATGATATATTTCCTCATTTTACTTCCTAAGTGGCAGGATATTTATAGATTACACAACTCACAAAATTCTTGCCTGTCAGTATACAGCCTATTTGTTTATATCCTGAAAATATTAAATTTTCTGAATTAATTATAGAAACTGCAAACAGCATCAGCTAATAGTTGCTCTACAATCTATTGGAAGACAACTTTCAGTGCTTGCTATAAAAGGTTTCTATATCTCCTCAGTCTTTCATATGATCACCTAGTAGAATGCTGCGGCTAAGTACCACGTATTTTTTCCATACATGCGACCTACTCTTTTTGGTAGCAACTAGATTCCAGATATTCAAAAATTAGCTTGGGCAAAATAAGAAAGAATTCTTTTAGGAGTGCTACAAACATTGACTAAGCTGCACATGACTCTCATTTTTTTCATTTTGTGCCAGGAAGATTTTTTTAAATCCAAGAAAAACAGCTGAAAAGAAAGCAAGAATTAGGAGCATGCAGTATGCTCCTAACCTGGGGCATAATTTCTGCCTGACTATTTCATTTTATAACAAGCCAATGAAATCAGTTAAAATTGCATCAACCTTTACTAAAATACTGGAATAGTATCTCAAAAGATTTCTGAATCATAGACTAGGAATCTACACTGAGAAATATACGTTAGAGTTTCAAACTCTCAGCTTTTTACATGTCATGTTATGAAGCATAAACATATCTGACAGTAGCAATCATAAATTAAGGTGACACAAAGCAACAATGATATTGCTAATTAAGATTTGCAAGTTCATAAATTAACTCCACTCACTGCTACACAAAGACACAGTTTATATCTGGGCAAAACAGTTAGGAGTCATAGAAATTTTACAAGAAAGAGGGAAAACAGGGACTCAGTTTTTCTGAGTTCAGTCTTACTTACCAAGAAAGAGTTAGGCCTGTTTAGTTTTTTATAGAATACAATCCCTAACACTAAGTCCTAGATATTTCTTTCTTCTATTCAGCCTCAACCTGGTTTTTTTTAGTTCATTACACTCATACATGTTATAGGGCTTATCAAAAAAAACATTCAAGTTGATTTATAACTAGTAGTTATACAGCAAGTAACACACAGAAATATGTATGTCCACTTAATTCTGACTAAAGTCCACTTTATCTGTGAGTCTAGAATTGGACAATTCCTTCACATTAATCATCTGATTTGGAAAAGTCTGTTGGGATATTTAATCTCAAAAAAAACCCTCCAATACTAGAGGAACAGCTCAGATGACATAGGAAATTGAAGAATATTAATACTATTTCTCTAAGTCCTTGTGTGCACATGTATTTATAAAAATATGTGCATGTGTATCTATTTGAAGTGGATATAAGATTGAGAATAGCTAAATTACATTAAAAGCATCATATAATGGCAATTTACCATGAAATGCATTGTTGTTAAATCAGGTTTTAAATTTAAGATTATTCTGAAGCAAAATCTAATTGGGTTTTGAGGATGGACATCTACAAGTAAAGCAAATCAATCAGCTCTAATTCTGTCCTAAGAATATCTCATATTAATTCAGTTACAGTTTTGGAACTTGCTAATAATCTTAGGTAAGACATCAGTAGTGTTTAAAAATTTGTCTCTTTTTTTTTGGTTGGCTAGTTTTGTTGTTGTTGCTGTTTGTAGGAAGTTATTGTGACAGCCATAAACAAGAGTTGCCAACGTTTAACTATGGCAGCTATACCAAGAATCCTACTAGTATAAGACACAGGTGTAGCTACATCACTAAACTTATTTTACTGATATTCTGAAGCTGGCACTGTGTTTTGAATGCTGCAGTGCATAGTGCTGAGGCTTGTCACTCATATTGACAGAAATACTTGAACTGTAGAGGTAGGGGACAGTTAGACAGAAGGGAGATATGAAAGTGCTGGGGGGGGGGGGGGTAAAAAAGGGCAATATCATATACTATCACGCACATTTGGAAAAGGTGATCTTTTAGTCTGCTTGTGTTCCTCTCACATGCTAATCATCAATGCATTATGCATTTGTGAATGCAATTTCACTGCTATAGAAAAGATATCCTTACCTGTGAAATGTTTTCCCCTGTGCAGGCAACAAAACATGCACATCTTAGTGCTTAACCAGGTCAGAAGCACTTTACTGACCAGACCTTTGGGTGCCTTCAGTGTTGCCTAGGAAAAAAAATAATCATATTGCTAAGTAAGATGGGTCAATACATGTCAGCTAAGCCTGAAGTTTTAAAATAGAGAAATAATAAAAAAACTCTACTGTTCTTAGCTCATCAATTACGTAGAAAGTTTGACATGCTTGGGGAACAGAATAATGGCAGAATCAGATTCTTGTTACCATTTTATAGGTATTATCTGCAAACAGAAAGAAAAATACAACAAACTCATCAACTGCTCAGTCTAGAGGAAGAGGAGCAGAAATGTTATGATAGCCTTCCTACAGAAGTACAGACTTAGTAGTACCCCATGAGGCAATTTGTGATTAAACAGAGGAATGAATATTTCTCAGTTGAATGTTGGTAATTTTCAGAAATAACTACTTACAGGAAAAAAATCATGACAATAAACTAAAAAATTTACTATAAAACAGTTTATTTTGACCAAGTTCTGACAATTGTGTAAAAGCCACTACTTCTGCTCTAAATAGTGAAGTGTAATCATGAGGCTATATTAAGCAGAAGAACACTTGAGGCATATTACATATGGTCCTTTTATATAACTGAAAAAGCTTACCAAACTTTTTGGGAATGGGTAACTACCGAAGGGAAAAGAAAAACAATGCTGATGAAGCAGCTAACATTGATTTAAACAATCTGTCTGAAAGTCTGCTACCTTTAATGTTCCACATGGACTTGTACTCTTTCACACTCCTCACCTTCCCAACACAAACAACACTTTACAGAAGTGTAGAGCAACCCAAACTAGACTGTTTAAAAGCAGCTTCATTAACAAACATTGTCTGTGTCTAGCATGGAGTTATTTTGCATACTTCCTTCTTCAGTACCTATTCAATCACCAAATGTTATGGAGACCTTTCAAAATTATACTGACATACATGTAGGTCTTCAACTGGAAGGAACAGGCTTGGCTCTGTAGTGTTTTGCCCAGTGTCCAATTTTCCGGTATAGCTAACTCCAGAATATATACATACTATGATAAGGTAAACTAACTAATTTTTAATGTAGCTCTCTCTTATACTTCTTCAGCTACCTTACATAAGACTGCATAGCTCTTCTTTTCATAAGTAAATCTATTCAGCCTGTGTGATGAAGCAACTGTAATTTCAGCAATTGTTCCCTTACTAAGCTCTGGCCCTCTGGGATAAATATGATTGATTCTTTTCTTGTCCTACCTAAAAGGGGATGAAAACTACAAGAAAAACATCTCTAACTGACCTATCAGTGGAAAACGTAGCCATGCGTAACCTTCAACTGTTTAAGACAAAATTGACCTGCAATCAGAACAAGATATCCCTAAAGAATTAAGTGCAAGAAAGCAGTAACAAGTCTTACAGAAGGTTGAGATCTGCAAGGAAAGCAATGGGAAAGTAACTAAAGCTGGCCAAAGAAGGCAATAGGTCTGTGTCATATGGGACCTGTTGCTAGAACAGCTGATGAGAACAGTTTACCTCTGGGAAAGACTGGAAAAGGAAAAACTTTCAGGTCAATAGTCCCCACTAGAAACTACTAAATTAAACTACTGTTTATTATTTGAATGAAATTTGGAAATTACCACATTTTAAAGTGCTTATAGCTCCTCCTTTTTGGATACTTTCAAAAAGTTTCTTCACTTAGCCTTACTTTCTAATTGAGCACTAAAATCCACAAATACTAAAGCCTATCCAGCAGGTATTTGCAAATCATGATGGTTTGCATGGATTGTATGGATATTTGGAATGAATCTAACCCTTGGAATATGAGGTCCTACATATATAAAAAGTTGTGTGTACATGGATCTTAAATAACCTGATCAAAATCCCATCCATAAACAGTTACTATGACCAGACAGAATCACAGTATCATAGAATCACTAAGGTTGGAAAAGCATTGAGTCCAACTGTTAACGTAGCACTGCTTTGTTTGCCATTAAACCCTGTCCCTAAGCTCCACATTCACACATTTTTTGGAATGTTTCCAGGGATGATGATTCCACCACTGCCCTAGGCACCCTGTTCTTGACCCCTCATCCAGTGAAGAAACTTTTCCTAATATCCAATTGAAATCTCCCCTGGCATAACTTTAGGTAATTTCCTCTTATTTATCACTTGTTGCCTGGGAGAAGAGGGAGAAGCCCTCTACAACCTCATTTATGGTAGTTAAACAGAGCAATAAGGCCACCCCAAGCCTGCTTTTCTTCAGGCTAATCCTTTTCCTAGTTTTGCTGGCTTCACTATTCCTGACACAAGCTGGGATGTCATTGGCTTTCTTGGCCATCTGGAAACACTTCCAGCTCATGATCAGCCGGGTGTCCACCAGCACCCCAGGTCTTTTTTCCTCCAGGTAGCTTTCCAACCAGTCATTCCCAAGCCTGTAGTGTTGGCTAAGGGTGTTGTGATCCAAGGGCAGGACTTGACACTTTGCCTTGTTGAACCTCATATAGCTGGCCTGGCCCATCTATCCAGCCTGTCCAGATCCCACTGCAGAGCCTCTTGACCTTCCACTTAACACTCAACTTTGAGTTGTCTGCAAATTTTCTGACCAGTTTCCATAGGTCCCTTTCAACAAAAGTTACTTTGTTATTCCCTCCTGTAAACATGCGCATACATATGGTGATAAATGCGAAAGCTTTGTCTTTCAGAATTTACAAAGCATACATATCGTAATGACGGTCACATTGTAAGTAGGCAATCGAGGATGTAATTTACACAAATCTTACCAACTCCCAAACCACTCCTGAAAGCATTAATGAGATTAGGAAAAAAGAAATTCTAGAATTTGGAAGTAGACCATACAGAACTGAAGTGAGGTGAGACACGAGACACTGTATGTTTAATGATAGTAAGTCCATGAATCTCAGCCTGAGTAAAACTTCAATCAGTAGTAAAGAGAAATCCTGCTTTGTGAACTGCAAATCCATGAAATGCCTGAGTATTCATAAAGGCTATCAATGTACCTACTTTACTTTGTCCCTTGATATAAAAGCTGCAGAATTTCTCGTTATGCATGAAAGACTCACATTCCATTGTGTTTCACTGTCCAGTATCTATAAAACTTGGCCAGGCTGACCACTAGGCAGCAGTTATTGTAAACTGACCAATTGGGACTCAAGTGCTAAGTCTTTAAGACAGTCACTCACACTCTCAAAAGAAGCTTCTTTCTTCATAGAGGCCTTCCCAAATGGAAAAAAATCCAGAAATTCTTCTGTAATAATTCTATTAGATAGTTCTGTGAATGCAGTATTTTTTGCTTAACTGAAGGGACTAGGAGAAGAAATAGAGATTAAATAAAGCAATCTGAAGTTGAAATCCTATTACGGATCCTATACAGGTATAACAACTACAGTTTTGTGTATGTCCAGTAGATTTCTGCTGCTATAGCTTAGAAGTGAACTTCAGCAGGACAAAACTCATCAGTATACAAACGGTGTGGCTGGATCCATTTCAGAGAACACTTTACACAGAGAATAAAGTACATTTTAAACTAATATTTAAGCATTATAAGACAATCCCCCAGCTATTACTGTTTAACTGTGCAATTTCTATTAATAGTTTTGAGTGGGAAATTTGGCAAATGTTCTTTATTTACTTTAGCATCCTAAGAGGATTAAAAGTAAATCTGAAATTACAAAAATGCTGTCAGCAGAGAAATGCACACCAGAGGAGAATTCAGTGATCTCCTTAAAACCTAGTTTTAAATCCTTTTATTGTGCTTTTTTTACTGCTACTCTGACCAACAAGGATTTGAAATAGAACCACGAAAATAGCATATGGATATATGTAGCAATTCTAAGCTTACATCAAGGTAGTAGAAATTCCTTTGTTCTACCCTCAGAAATTTGGGTTAAAAACAAAGTTTGTTCTTTATTCCACACCCCAGTTACACCAAAGAAAAGTCACAGTGTTTGCTTTTTATTTGTTCCCTTGTTCATCTATATCTTTTCTCACTTTTGCAATTTTTCTTGTTGCTGCTTCTTTCTTTGGGAGAATGCAGCTATACTGATTTCTCTGTTACTTCCCATTAATGAAGATACAATGTTTTGGTCAGTTCAGCATTATCTTATAAATCTTAGTTTGATTTTTGTGACAGAGTGTAGATTGTCTCTAAGCAAAGTGCCAGGAATACCTTCATCCACTACCAAATGGAGGTCAGAGCTGTCTCTTTTCATTGAGGCCAATAGAACTGTAGCAGCTCAAAGGTGAAACAGATTTCTTGAAAATAACTGAGAGACACATGGCTCTAATCCTTTATCGAGACAGTGTTAACAAGACTGAGGATTACCTATAGTGCTAAAGAACCAGAAACCTTGGTTTGGAGAAAGAAAATTTTAAATAACTTATGTAGAGCTTTAAAAATTCACGTGTTTTTAACCCATTAGTGTATGACAAAATAGTTAGCAAAAAAAAACCACAGTAATGAAATAGGATTACTATTCCCAATATTAAAGAAAATTTTATGATGCTGACTGTCATTTATATATTTTGTAATTATCTTTTATTTGCAGCTGCATCACATGATACAGAAAATGTTTTGCACCAATTAGCAATGAAGACCAATTTGTCCAATATTATTTAAGAGAACAACCCATATTTGTTCCAAATATTACTTGAATTTTACATAATAATCCAACTAAACAATAATTTATTTGACAAGAATGGGGAAAAAATAGTAAAAATAAGATAGATATACTTTCCTCAGATGAAATCGGGTAATTTCAGCTTGGTTCAACTGTTTTTACCACTCAGTTAAACAAAACCACCTTATTTTTTTCTGGAAACCAGTGAGGATTACTCACATTTTTCACTGTCTGCCAAAGGAAGATGGCATCAATCTAAATCTTCAAAGCATTCCACACACTGCATGGTTAAAACCTTTTTTGAAAACAATGTTGAGCTGCAAAAATCTATGCGCAGCTGAGAACAGGTCCAGAATTTTGAGTCAAATCTCTATCCCTGCAGGAGAGTTTAAGGTTTTGTTTTCCCTAGTGAGGAGTGCATTAAATGTAGTGTCCCATAATTTGCATGCTCAAAGTAATGAGTCATCTGCATCTGGAAAAGAGCCTGATCAAGTAGTTAAATCTTTTTCTACTGTTCATTTGGGCAAATACTGGCAAATTTAACCTGACATCAGCATGTGCTTCTTAATCAAAATTGCACACAACTTTCGTTAAACACTTTTTAATTGTCATCTCTGAAAATTGGTACTGTAAAAAGTCCTCTACACTGGAAAATGTTATGGCATCAAAGGAAAAAAGAAAAATACTCCTCTTGGAAAACACAGTAAACCAGACTGTCATAGCTTTGATAGTACAGCAGGACTATAAATGTTTGATTCCATTTGAACTGATTCTGTTTTAGGATTAATAAGATCATTTTATATGTGGTCTTGAAATTTTCTGATTTTGAAACAAAAAAGCACCTGAAGACAGTCTGTCTCCAAATAGGACCACAGTCTTCAGTTATGGCACTGGGTTAGGAAGCAGTGACCACATATATATGCTATTAAATAGGAATTGTTATTTGGAAACAAGACTGGAGAATACTGACTTCTGAGTGCCTGAAAGTCTACAAAAACATGAAATAATATGTAAATAAGGTATTTTTCTGCTAGGAAACAGTAAAGGAGTTTCTTAGGGGAAAAAAAATCTGCCTGGAAACAGCTGTGTCTTAAGTTATTTTTACTTTAACCTTTAGCAAAGCGAGCTTGGACTTGATTCTGTGTGACCCTAAGGAAAGTGAAAACACAAGGATTTATTTTGTGTTAACCTTAAGACAAGGAGGTTCGTAAAATCCTTTTTGCTGACTTTGAAAGGAAAGAACCTTACAGAAGGGGTAGTTTGACACCAGAGATGAGGACAGAGGTATGAGAGCAGGTTTATTTCAAGTTCTGAATAGACTGTTAAATTTCCCTCTGAGGCTCCAAAGTAAAATTTTGGTTTTATGTTGTTTTCTTCATTTGCTTTAGTTCTCTTTGGCTGGCAGACCATCTGTTCTCCATGTCTGTATCTTTTACTCTGTGGATTTGTATGCTAAGAACTTCTTTCTTTGCACAGTGTCTGCTGCAATTTTATGTTTACTATTTGTACTAAACTGATATGCTACCACCAAAGAGAAATTAAAAACATAACTGGTAATTCTACACATACATAATTAAAAATTACCTTTTTTGAGGAGTAATTCATTTTTCCATTTCTTCGTTCTGCTTTCACATCATCCATTTTATAACTTAATACAACACTCTCTTCATACAAAGCCTCCAAAGGAAAAACCAATCCATACGGCACAGCAAAAGAAATGTCAGCATGGATCTTTCTGCAATATGCATTTACAGAATTTACTGTGCAAATTAAACACAGTATTTCAAAGCATTTATGAAAAACTATATTTACTCAGAAAAAGAATGATTTTAGTCAGGTCATATCAATCAGATACTGTCATAGCCTGCTGCCCCCATAGATTGCTTGGTAAAAAGAGTAGGTTTAAAAAAAAGGGGATGAGATGGAGGTGAAGAAAATTTTAAGCAGAACCAATCAAGAGCCCATCAGCTGCAGGCAAATCTCATTAATCACCCAGAGCTAAGTGTTTGTACCAGGCTAATAACATTACACTGTAGAAATATGCATGAAAAAACACACATGTCAAAATCTCATAAATATCCATGCTAGCATCCTGCTCAGCTGAGTCTCTACTTGAATCTTCCTTCATAATCAACAAGTAAAATCATTATCTCTCTTATTTATTTAGGAGTTGTCTGAACTTGTCCTTCTAACTTTGAACGCGCTACAATAACAGAGGTTCAAAATACAAGACCTACAGACTAAAGTATAAAAAAATAATGAGGTCTATGTTCATCTAGAAGAAAAATATTATTTTGTTCATGTTCTAGTTAAATGAAATAGCTTCAGAACCTTAGAGCATGAGTGTCAGCTTGAAAATAAAAAGAAAACAGCCTTTCCTGGCAAACTCTTGTTTTTCAGAATTTAATGAATAGAGCTAGTGGAATAAAATTTGTAAGGAACACCTCTATAAGTGAGTTAAATAAAAGAAGAAAAACAGTCTGCTCAACAATGCCACCAACCAATATTAACATAGTAAAAATGATTCAGACTAATAAAAACAGCAAACTTTGTGTTGTAGTTTAACCCCAGATAGCAGCTAAGACCCACACAGCCACTCATCCATTCTCCCCATTGTGTGACGGGGAAAAGAATTAGAAGCATAAAAGTGAGAAAACTTGAGCAAATTCACTACTTCCCAATGACAGACCGGTGTTCAGCAATCACTAGGAAAACTGGGATCTATCATGTGTAATGGTGACTTGGGAAGACAAATGCCATCATTCAAAATCACCCTTCTTTCTTATATCCTTTTGGTCACCCAGGGCCAGTTTTCCAAACTGTCACTCCAAACTAGTTGTCCTCCCTCAGTCTGCTCAGTGGTGGGGCAGTATGAGAAGCAGAAAAGTCTTTGACTCTGACTAGGCAGTGCTCAGCAAAAGTGAAAATATCAAAAATGAAAACATCAAAAATGAAAATATCAGCAGTGACTGTGAAGAAAATTCACTCTATCACTGTCAAAACCAGCACAGATACTTTACTACTAAGAGGTTATTTCTGAGGAATCCTTGAGGTTTTCCCATGATTTTTAGAAGTGTCTACCTTTGAAACAAACTGAGATCAAGACATGAATGTCCATGAGGAGAGGCCACCTTTGGTGATAGTGTTGTAGTTTGGCTGCAGATGGCAATTAAGTACCATGCAGATGCTCACTCACTCCCTGCCCTGGTGGGACAGGTAGGAGGATTGGAAGCAGGTAGAAGTTGTGTTGAGATAAAACAGAAAAATAAAACTCAAGAAAATACTCAAGCTCAGCACTCACTGACCAATATCCAGCCCATCCCCCAGCACCAACTGGACCATAACAGCTTGTTGCCCTCAGTTTACATATTTGGCATGATGTTCTGCAGTATGGAATAAACTTTTTGGCCAGTTCAAGTCAACTGTCTTGGCTATGCTCTCTCCTGACGTCTTGTGTAACTCCTCACTGTCAGAACACAGGAAACCGAAAAGCCCTTGACTTAGACAAAGCACTACTTAGCAGCAACTAAAACATCAGTGTCCTATCATCATTATTCTCATACTAAATCCAAAACACAGCATTGTACCAGTTACTAAAAAGAAAATTAACTCTATCCCAGGCAAAACCAGAACATCCCCAACTACACAGTTAAAACAAAAAATAAGTCAGCTAGGATATGAAACTAATCTTTTGTCACCTGATCTGGGTGCCCTGAAATGTTGCACACAGAATACTGGGCTCAATCTGATCTCCTAATCTGGATGCCATGAACCCATGATAACTGTACAGTCCTGCCATTTATTATTTCTAGACTTGCGCAGCAGCTATTCCCATCCATAGTCCATTCGTATCAAACTTAATGTTTCTATTGAAATTCTATACATTCTCTCTGAGTCTAAAAACAATTCTATTTTAAGTATTGCTTCCTTAGAACACAGTCTGTGGAAACAGCAAGGTAAAAGGATTCTTGTCATTCCCTATTCAGACACCATAAAATGCCTAATGTGTCCAAAACATGTTTACACAGTGCCCAAACTTTGGAGCAGCTCTTGTCCCTCAAAATAAACAACACCTCCCAGTTTAACTGTGCCAACAGAATTACTTTTTGACTTCAAATCATTGATTACAGAATGGAACTGACCTTAGAAATGAGCCCTGAAAAACACTGGTGACTGCAACCAGATGTAGTCCCACACACTACAACCCCTCAAGCCATGCCATTCAGCCAGCTCTTCCCAGAGACAGCATGAACTTGTTCATCTCAGAGCTGGATAGCTTGTCTGGAAGGCTGTTGTGAGGGACAGTATCAATAGCCTTGCTAAAATCCAGAAAAAAATTACATCCACTGCCTTTCCTTGATCCACTAGGTGAGCGACCTTATAGTAGAAGGATATCAGAGTAGTTATTGAGAAATATCCATTTGTGAGCCCCTGTTAACTATGCCTGACAACTGCATTGTTCTAGGAGTATCTTTCAGTACCCTCCCAGTATGATCTGCTCCAACCTTTTTTCAGGTACTGAAGTTAAACTAACAGGTCTGTAGTTTCCCAGGCCTTCCCAGGAATGACACTGGCCAGCTTTCAGTCAGCAGGGACCTCTCCAGACATGCAAGACCTCTAACAGATGATTGAGAGGAGTCCTACCATCACATCCACCAGTTCCTGTAGTACCCTGGAACGGATCCCACTCGGTCCCATGGACTTGTGAACATTCACCTTGTCCCTGACATTTTCAGTGTCCACAAATGGAAGGTCACTGTTCTTGTAGTTGTGGTCTTGTAACTCAGGGGACCTGGCAGCCCAACATCTATCATTAATATTAAAGACTGGGAACAAAAAATATTAAATGTCTCCTCTTTTTCTGCATTCCTATTTGGGAAGTAACCATCTCCATCTAGTATGGATCCAATGCTTTCCTTGTGCCTCCTCTTGCTATTAACAGACTTTAAAAATATTTTCTTGCTGTTTGACACAACACTGGCCAGTTTCAGCTCTAGTTGAGCTTTACTCTTTTGTATTATCCCCCTGCATATGCAAATCATGAGGCTATGATCTGAAGTCCAATTGTGCTTCAAGGGATCGTACGATCTCTTATTCCTCACAAATTTCAAGAAGAGTTCCCTGTTGAGCCAAACTAGTCTTTGGCTCCCTCTTGCTTGACTTGTAACAAAATTGGTTGTTCTCTTCATTGTGTCACAAGTTTAAAAGCTGCTTCTATGCTTTTAAATAGTGGTTCTTCAACACTGACCAGTTTTAAATGCTCAAAAGCAGATTCCCAGAAGTGGAATTCCTTGGAGATACTGCTAAACACCAGAAGAGCTTCAGGTTTGCTCTCTTGAAACCCAGTGTAGCAACTCTGATGACCCTTGTATTTTTAAACAAAAATTTTAAACTCAACCATTTCATAACCGCAGTGGCCAATACATCACCTGTCTCCTGAGTCATTCTCTATTTATAACAACTAATAAAGGAGGGCACCTTTCGTAGTTGGCTTCCTGAGTACTTGTGACAGGAAATTACTTTCAACATACTTTGAGAATTTCCCAGAGCTGTTTGCCATAGCAGTATGGTAATCCCAGTTGATATCTGTCCCATAAGGACAAGGGTTACAAATCCAGAGAATTTTTCCCTAGGTGTCTAGAGAATAATCCATCACTGTTAATATCCTGGCCTGGCAATTGGCAGTAGACATCCATAGAGACATTTTCTTTGTTTTCCATTCCTCTGACAACCTCACAGAGGTTTTCTTTTTCCCCCCAGATTATGTGGGCTGTATAGTCAAACTTCTTACAAAGCACAATTTGAACCTTGCCTGCACAACCTGTGCCTCCAGAACTACCTACAACCTTCCAGCACTCCAGTCATGGGATTCATTCCACCAAGCCTCACTAATACTAATGACATAATAGCTTTGGGAAATGATCAATGCTTTCAGTTCATCTTGTTTGTTTGTTTCTTACAGAGTATGGATTGATGTACATACAATTCAGATGTGTTCCTAATCCTTCAATGCTCCCAGGAACATCATAAATGTTCCCGTTAGCACTGCCATGCACAGACAGATTCATGTTACCCCCTGGATTACCTTCACCATTCCTGATATGATTTCCTTCTCCTATCAATCCTAGTTTAAAACCCACTCAAGAAATCTTGCCAGCATATGAGCAAAGAACAGTTTCCCCTGTTTTGGATATTCTGACAGGTCTCAGCATAACTCATTTGTCTCAAAGACTCTTCCTCTACTATAAAAAACCCCTAAAATTTTCCGCATGGCAAGGCAAATCCCATGCTCAAAGTTCACTAATATGTAAATAAATAAATTATAATATCAAAGAGACATAAGGAACCTCCAAAAAGCATATAGTCCTGTGTTATACTTCAGTATGTTATCCTTGGTCCTGGTACGTGCAGATGTTCTGACATTTTTCCTACCACCTAAAAATCTTGCTGGTGGAGAACTGTCTCCTCAGCTCCACTGATACTCATAGTACTTGAACAATACCACTGGTTGACAGCTTTCATTTTTAATCTTGAGTTCGAACAAATCAGAACACATAAATGAATCTCAGAGATACATAATGATGTAAAGATAGAATCAAATTTTTCAAAAGGCTAAAATAACAGCTTTTAAATTAAGTATTTAGGCGGTGAGCCGGCAACATCTGCTTTCTTTGAATCTTTCTTTTTCTCTCTGGATGGAATTGATCCATTCTCACATATCTTGTTAACATGGTCTTTGTGAGAAAAACTAACATTTAACTGCTGGTTAAAATGTTTGTTTTACAAACATTAAAGAGATTAACAACAACCATTCACCTTGTTATTATTCCTTCACTCACAGCAACTAGTTGGGGTTTGTTATTATTTAAGCTATAACTACACATTATAAATTCTATGTCTTCTTAGGAGCTTCACATTATGTACTTGGTACACTTCAGGGTAAGGGAAATACAAATTTATATTTAGTACATGTTGTTGTCAACA
>VWZG01008235.1:10957-42475 GCA_013396735.1 Grallaria varia
AAACAAACAAAAAAGGAAGCTCAAAGCTCACCAATCTGACCACAAAACCTCAAAATCACTCATAGACAAAAAGGAAACAGAATGACTTCCCATCAGTCACAGAAGGGAAGGTCAAAACATATGTGTGAATGCAGGTTTTCCAGACCCTGTGGTTAGCAACACCACTGCAGGAGAAGCCATCCTGATTGAAGACATCATGATTGAACATGTTGATTGAACATCCATACTGTAGAACAGCTGCATTTTATGGTGTGCTGTGACAGATTTTTTCACCTGGCTTTTATCACAAAAGCTTGATTTTGAAGCATTTGTTCCCTTTATTATTTGCTTTTTGATTAAACATCACCCATTGTTATATATTCTGAGAAATGGTGGCCTTGCAGCAGTTGTAAATCGATAGCTAGATGTGGAGGAATAGGAAAGGAAAAGGAAAAAAAGAAAAGGAGAAAAGTTTCTTACAGTTAAGTGAGAAAAAAAGTTAATAAAAATAGGTCAGGCAATTTCAGTCCTTTCTCATATGAAACAAATGGGCTAATCTTAAACAGGAGTCACACATCAGGATCTTCAGTGTATCTGAGGCTCATCAGGAAGTGGCATATAAGTAGCAATATAAAAATCCTTTTTCACTGATATGAGGAAGTTTGCAGGATAATAGATTATACTGCAAAGAATTTGTATTATATCTGACTTTTTCCCTAAGATTGCACAAATATTGCAGAAATTAAAATGGTATTTTATCTGGGTCATGTACTGAGCAATCATTAAGCTGAAGAAGCTTATATGAAGATTTCAGACTTTTTTTATAGAACTGTAAATGGATAAAAAAAAGAAAACAGGTGAGGGGTTTATTTCACCTCAAAGAACAATCACTTTAATTGTATACTTCCTAGTAATAGAAACTTCCATAATATAGTGAAATAATATTCAAAGTAACTCACGTACAAAATCTACAAATTAAAATCATATTGAAACTCCTGCTTATCTGTCTGCTGTAATTAAACTCATCATGAAATTGTTAAAAAATAAATAAAAGGAAACTAAAAGGAAGTATTTGAAGCACAGAAGGAGAAGAAACTTTCAGATTCAGGCAGATAAATAGAAGACATTCAAGCAGCACAAAGTTACTATTCAGGAAAGATTTTACTAGTTTTATTTGGATCACAACTATAGCAACTGTTAGCATGTGTCACTGCCTCTAATGGTATATGGGTTTAATCAGAGCACACAGAATGCCAGATGGGACGGGAGAAAGCTGTCAGCAGAAAGAAACTATGCACTCTGATTTTTGCATTCCTGTGCAAAAAGCCACTATTGTCAATTGTTTTTATCTGTAAAACTAATGCTTTTGTTATAAATCTTGGCATGATCTGGGATTACAGAGCCAGCAAGCACCAGATGGCTGAGGAGATTCAGGCCAGGTCTAGAGCTTCCTGCCAGCCCTGTTTCAGCAATCAGGAGTATGCAGCAATACTATCCATGTTCAACACGTCTGGGTGAGCAGATGCTCCTCACGTGTAGACACAGTAAGTACACTGGCAAAACTGTGTCATGACTGGTAGTACAGATGCCTGATGACAGTAAGGATGAAGATTTTTTAGACCAGTGCAAAGCACAGTGTTGTTGGAATAAACAATAGTTGTAATCTGCTGTGCTGGTTTTGACTGGGATAGAGTTGGTTAGTAGCTGTTATGGGGTGTATTTTGGATTTGTACCAAAACATTGATGATAGCAAAGGGATATTTTGATTATTGTTGATCTGTCAAGGACTTTTCTGTTTCTCATGCCATCCCACCAGCAAATAGGTTGTGGGTGCACAAGAAGTTAGGAATGGACCCAGCTGGCACAACTGACCCCAAATAACCAAAGGAACATTCCATATCATGGCATCATATTATCATATAAAGCTGAAGAAATAAGAAGGAAGTAGTGGACAGGTTTGTAGTGGGGGTGCTTGTCTTCCCAAGTCACAGCTGCACACGATGGAACCCTGGTTTCCTGGAGATGGCTGAACACCTAGCTGCCCATGGGAAACACTGAATGAATTCCTTGCTTTGCTTTGTTTGTTAGTGTGGTTTTTGCTTTATCTATAAAACTGTCTTTATCTCAACCCAAAGGTTTTTTCACTTTTACTTTTCTGATTCTCTCCCCCATCCTGATATGGAGGGAGTGAGTGAATGAGAGAGAGGCTGTGTTGGACTTAATTGCTGGCTGGACTTAAACCATGACACCTGCAATCAAAAATTAGCCTTAGCATAGACATTGCTTTAGATGGCAATGAATATCAACACTATGTCAAGATTACTTTGCCATTTATTGAGAAGCTGCTAATATGAAATTGTGTCTTCATTCAAGCAGAAAAAGAAATTACGTTGACCACTAAGACAGCTAGCTTTTCCCCAACACTTCAAAACATAAATATCTAAGGAGTGAAATAAAGATTAAAACTACTCCATGATGAGAACACTCATGATCTTGTGAGAATTTTCTGCAAGAACACGGAGCTGAACTGAGGTTACCTAAATCCTGTTGTAGTATCATTACACAGGGCTCTTTTGCCTCATCTACTTACATGCAAATAAGTTGGAAATGTTTCCTTCACCCTTTCTGTGTTTTCATGGTTCTTAATTCCATGACCTGTGAAGGTAACAGATTACTTCCTTTAAATAGAAGCAAAAATCAAAACTGTCATTTATCTGAGAGTCCTTTTTTTGTGCTATGCAACTACATACCTCTTGACCAATGATAAACATCATCAGAGTGAGCTCCCATTTATCTGCAATATACAGTCCATTCTGTAGCTGAAATTTTCTGAGGAACTTTAGCTTTTCCTTGCTCTTTTCTTGTCTTCTTCACAGAACCTCACCTATGTCCAGTTGTGGATTGCTGTTAGGAGATCTTGTGGGAAAGGTATGTTGATGGTAGAATAGATGGGAAAAAAAGTATTGAGTGCCAAATAAAAGCATCAGCAGTGAGACTTGAAATAATTCTTTACCTTTGTGTGTTTGTTTATTAGAATCATAGAATGTTTCAAGTTGGAAGGGACCAATAAGGAACATTGAGTCCATTCCCCTGCTCCTTCCAGGACTATTTTAAGTCTAAGGAGGACTAAGAGCACCATCCGTACACTCCTTGAACTCTGGCAGGTTTGGGGTCATGACCACTTCCCTGAAGAGCCTGCTCCAGTGATTATCCCCTCTCTCCATGAAGAACCATTTCCCAGTATCCAACCTGAGCTTCCCCTGAAGCAACTTAATTCCATTTCCTTGTGTCCTATCGCTTGTCACCAGAGAGAAATCAACACCTCCTTTTTCACTGGCCTCTTTGAGGAAGGTGTTGACTGTGATGAGGTCTCCCCTTGGCCTTCTCTTCTCCAAGCTCAAAAAGCCATGTGTCCTCAGATACTCCTCATAAATCTTGCCCTGAAAAGCTTTCACCACCTTGGTCACCCTCCTTTGCAAACAATCTAGTAGTGTGATGTCCTTCTTATATTTTGGCACCCACAACTTCATACAGTACTTGAGGTGAGGCTGAACCAACGCAGTGCAGAGTGGGACAATGAGCTGCCTCAGCCAGCCAGTGATGTTGTGCTTGATGCACCACAGGACACAGCTGGCCATTTTGGTTACCCAGACCCACTGTTGACCCAAACTGACCAAGGGCACATTCCATACCATACAACATGAGGACACATATAAAAGACTATTGGGTTTCTGAGGCCAGAGTTAGGTAGTGGGAATGCTACAGGAGTGGCTTATGTTAGAAGCCGACAGAAGCTTCCCCTGTACCTGGTGGATCCAATGCCAGGTGGCTCCCGGATGGGCTTCCTGTCTCTGGCCAAAGTTGAGCCGATCAAGAATGATGCTAATGCCTCTGTGATAACATATTTAAGAAGGGAAAGTAAGTTACTGTGCAGATGAAAACTGAAGTAAGGGAGTGAAAACATGTGAACAGCAATGTAGACTCCAAGGTCAGTGGAGAAGGAGGGGGAGGAGGTACTCCTGGTGGCAGAGCTGAGGTTCTCCTGCAGCCCATGGTGCAACCCATGGTAAGGCAACTGTCCCCCTGTAGCCCATAGAGGACCATGGCGTTGCAGAGATCCACCTGCAGCCTGTGGAGGAGCCCGCACTGGAGCAGGCGGATGCCTGAAGGAAGCTGGGACCCTGTGGGAGGCCCGTGATGGAAGAGTCCTGGCAGGAACCTACAGCCCATCAGAGAGGAGCCCACGCTGGAGCAGGCTTTCGTTGTAGGACCCGTGGCCCTGTGGGTGGCCCAGGCTGGAGCAACTTGTTTGTGAAGGACTGCATCCCATGGAGAAGTGACCCACATGACAGCATTTTGTGAAAAACTGTTGCCCATGGAATGGACTCATCCCAGAAAAGTTCATGCAGGATGTCTCTTGTGGGAGGAACCCCACAGAAGGCAAGGGAACTCCTCTTCCTGACAGTGGCAGAAACAACAACATATTGTAATTCCCATTTCCTATTTCCCTGCACCACCGGGAGGGAGGATGTAGAACTTGGAAGGAAGGAGGTGTGAGGAGAAGGTATTTTTAAGACTATTTTACTTCTCACTATTTTACTCTAATTCTGTCAGCAATAAATTTAATTAATGTCCCCAGTGTGAATCTAGTTTGTCTGTGATGGTGATCAGTAAGGACCTTCTCCAACTCTTATCTCAGCTCATGTATCCTTTGTTGTATTTTCTCTCCTCTGTCCAGTAGAAGAGGAGGGGGAGAGGGCAGCTTTAGTGGGTACCTGGCATCCAGCTAGGGCCAACCCGATAAAAAAGCTAAGGAAAGGAGCAGGAAGGGGGGCATTCATTGTTTGCAATGGCTGCCTGCTAAGAGACCATTGCACATGTTGAAGCCCTGCTTCTCGGGAAGTGGAGAATAAACCTTGTGTTTTTTTGCTTCACTTTTGCATGCAGAAGCTTTTGCTTTGCTTTTGCCTTAGTAAACTGCCTTATCCCAACCCATGAGTCATTTTCCATCTTATTCTCTCTCCCCTTTATGGCTGGGAAGGGGAGTGATAGAGTGGCTGGGTGAACACCTGACATCCAGCCAAGGTCAACCCACCACATATTCAGATGATGATTCTCCAGTCTACCCAGATCTCTCTGTAACGCCTCTCTGCCCTCAAGAGAGTCTACAGCTCCTCCTAGTTTAGTATAAAAAATGAACTTACTTAAGGTACATGCACCCAGATAATTGATAAAAACATGAAAGAACACTGGCCTGAAAACTGAACTTTGGGGAACTGTTCTCGTATCTGGCTGCCAGCCCGATGCAATGCCATTAAGTATATTCCTTTGAGCCTGGCCCCGTCAACCAGTTGCTCATCCAATGTAATATGGACATCAAACACATTCAAGTGACACATTCAGCTATTTGTTTGAGCGATTTCTGAACTGAGTGGGCAGAAAGAGGTGAGGTTGCTGCAGTCTCAGGTCCAGTTAGAAGTAAGGCTGAGCAAAAACCTGGATAGGTACAGTCACATTGTACCAAACATGCATACATTTACACAGCTGGCCACATAAATTAAGACAGACAAAAACCTTCATACAAATACAGATTATACAAATGGACTAATCTTATAACCTTCTATGGCAATTCAGGATGAAGGTCCATTAGTGAGAAACATGTGAGTATCCATATTACATATGTGTATATGTCTATGGTGGGTCTGGCTGAGCCAGAATTTGTTTCCCCATAGTAGCCCTCACAGTGCTGTTCTCTGCATTGGTGTCGATAACACACCCATGTTTTGGCTAATGCTGAGCACAGCACTGTTCAGTCAAGGGCAAGATCCTGGGAGGAGACACAAGTAGCTCAGCTGACCCACGCTGACCAAGGGGATATTCCATACCATATGACGTCAACCCAGATATAAAAGCTGAGGCAAGGAGCAGGAAGGGAAGGCACTCTTTGTCTTCGATGGCTGCCTGCTGACAAATGTTACACGTGTAGGAGCCCTGCTTCTCAGAGACATGGCCCACCATCACTGCCCATGGGAAGTAGAGATTAATTGCTAGCTGCTGTTTTTGCACACACACGTGCTGCTTTTGTTTTTGCTTTTTGTATAAATATAAACTTCCTTATCACAACCCACAATTTGTGTTTTTTTGTTTGTTTGTTTTTGTTTCCACCTTATTTTCTCCCCTGTCCGGCTAGGAAGTGGAGTGATAGAGTGGCCGGGTGGGCAGCTGGCATTCAGACAAGGTGAACCCACCACAATGTCCTACCTACTAAGATCAGTAGCTGTACCAAACCACTCAGCAAGTCTACCAGTCGCTTCCTCTAACAGCTGACTCTCAGACCACATCAGTGTCCCTTCTATTCAACACAGATTTGTGGTCACTCCAATAACTGTCTCCCAAGTCACTTATTCTTGTCTCTGAATGTGCCAGTTTGATCCTGCCTGGCGATCATGCGCTGTCATACACACACACACAATGTGCACATACTGCAGTCTCTCCAGCCACTGACACCACAGACAAATAGGCAGAGAGCTTCTGAGTCTTTGTCCCATGACAGTTGCCAGCACTCATATACCCGTACACAAACATACACAGCTATAGAGAGTCCCTTAGTGAGGAAAACAGCTTGAAATGGCAATTAATAAGAAAACAGAATGGTCTATTTTTATCATTCATAGCACACATCTGGACGAAGATACTGACCAGCCACCTGTTTACATGTGACCAGCCCCTTTCATAATTTTATCCCTTTGCCACATGCTTCTTTCTGGCCAAACACCTTGACCTTTCTCGCCTGTGATTCTTCCTTATAAGACACCTGGACATTATTGCCAAGACTGTCCTAAGACAAGCCTAAGAGGAGCTGGGGCTCATGTCTTTTATTGGAGATCCTCCACTTGCCACTGTGTCTCTGTCTCCTTTCTGTATCAGGATGTACATTAAATCACATAGAGATACGTTTTAAACATAAAAAATATAGGTTTGTGACTTCAGGGATGGTTAGGCAAGTACAGACGTCATAATCTTATAATCATTTTACAGAACTTGTCATGGTGCCTGTCTCTCCAAGTTCAATAAAGCTGCTATCTTTTGTCGCAATTAGCTTTAGCCACACTTGGTAGGAGATGTGGAAATACTGTGGAAACACCTGGAAATACTCTACCTAAAACCAGTGTAATAGATTGAATTTCATACAGAAACACACTTGTGCATGTATATGCTAATCTCCTTCAATAAACAGCTGAGATGTTTAAGACTATATTTCTTTTGTGCATTACTTTATAGTATAAGGAATGACATTGTCTCAGTAACAGATTCGGAAGACAGAAAAGGCAGAAAATCTTATTGAGTTGTCTTGGCAACTCAGAACTCAGCTGTGAGGGTCTCCACCCATTCTTATCTCCTGCAAAAAAGTGGAGGTGATGGACTATCCCAGCTATGCTTTAATAAAAGAGTGCATATATTTCACCTAATTCATCATCTTCTTTCCACCAGAACATAATTCAGGAGGATGAATGTCCTGTTCTAGTCAAATGAAATATCATTTACAAAACTTATGTATCCTATCTCAAGGGACAAGGCTGTTGCAAGGAGAGGCCTGCCATTGATTAAGGTCTAGAATATTTAAGTACAAAGACAAATTCATTTCATGTATAATTTGCATTACCAAGACTCAGAGAGAATCCAGAGTCTTATGTAGTTTAGCTATTACCCAATGCAGACAAATCTTAAAATTTTCATTTTTGTGATTACTCCATAACAGGAAAAAATAAAATTATAAGCATTTACATAAATTTATATCAAACCAAAAGAGACATTTGGTGTCTTGTTCTTGTACTTTAAACAATCCATTTATGTTCACACATTTCATAGTATAAAGCATCAGGAAATATCTAGGACAATAGCACTGCACAATGTAGGTGAGACATAAATTGAAGAATGCAATCCTGACTCCACTGACACTTGCAGGGAAAGTCTGTTAGGTCCAGAAGAGCTGAGGCTTCACCCGAAGTATTCAAGAGTGACAGAAGCTCTTTAGAGTGGTATTTTTCAAACTAACATATGCAAGTCATCACCACACTGTCATGTCCTGGGCTACCTTGTTTTTTAAAATGAGTCTCACTTACGAAGAGTACCAGAAAGCAACAGAGAGGAAGAAACACCCAAATGTTTAATGAAATCTTTCTTTGGTGACCCTGGAGCCCTCTAGGCCTTCCAACAATGCAGCAGCCTTCCAATCACAGCAAATTTCAGAGAATGCAGGACCCCTGCTATGTCGCATGACCGTTCCCATAGGCCCTATGCACATCAGAAAGCCAACATACATACAAACACCCAGTTACAGAGTCATGCTCAGCTATCTCCGTTGTTCATCTTTACTGCTTGTCAAAGCTTCCAATAGCCAGACTCAAATCTGACTTCCCCTCATTTTACAGAGTTACAGCATGTTTCATTGTAAAGCCTAGACTGGGCTACATCATTGCATAAAATAATTGTCACCTAGATGTCATCCATTCTGTTTCCTTCAGGAGAAAGAAAATGTAAAAAAATAAATATCATCAGTATTGGGAAGCCTCAGGGAAATATCTCCTATAGTTTCTCATTGAATTTGGTTTCTCTTTAGTTAATTGGAAGAAAAATAATTCTTTAATATGTTTTTGAGCAGCAAAAAATGACTTTTATCTTTCAAGGAGTGTATATAGCATGTGATTATGTTCCTATTTAATTAAGGTTATTTTCCCATTAGAGAAAGGATAAAGCTTAGATTGTCACCATGAGTCAGAAAATAAGTGCATCAAACTCATACATACTAATCCCAAAGCAACATTAATTAATCTTAACAATTTTTTTGAGAACCTTAATGCTAGTGGACTAATGACACGTTCTTTAATCTTTGCTACTGGAAGTCAATGGAGCACCGGCAGTTCCTATCAGCTGGGTACATGGCACACTATGTTTCAAGCTATTGCTTTCTGTATCTAAACTGGTGCCAAGGTATTTTTATCAACAGCTTCTGAAATGGTTTAAAATGATTATTACAATTCACAAATGTATTTAGGTAAAACTAATGAAAGGGCAGTGGGACAATTATTGCTTGCTCATGTTAAAAAAATAACAAACTTTTCTATCTAGTCTGTCTTTAAAGGAAATATTCTTGGTTTCTATAAATTGGTACAAATGCTGGTTAAGCTGTATTATTTTTTCCATTTAATTTTTAATTGGTCAATTTTGAGTTCAATTGTCCTTGATTTCCTTAATCTCAGACCTCAACTTTTCTCAAAGACTCATTTTATATTCTTTTTTTTTTTTTTTTTTTAATGGGGGTACACTTGTGTCATGACCATCATATTGGAAAAATGGGCCAAAATTTGACACTTATCAAAGACACATTTCACGTCCTGGCAACCACAGCGAATGAGAAAAATTTCATCTGAACTGATGTTTGCTTATATATCAAGAGATGTTTTTAATGCAGAGCATCAACAAAGAGAATTAGTGAAAAGGCTGGCAATCACAGATTACACTATACAGCTTCATACAGAAGGCATTGCTGGCTCCATCATCAGCAAGTTGAGAAAATAAAAGAGACAGAATGAAGAACTGTGGCCTCATGTACATCCTGTAAATTTTACAGTGGAATAAGTGGCATGACAAAGTAGAAGAGCTTTGTAGCAAGAATAATTTTTCAAAGAAATTCTTGTCTTAGCCTTAAAAATGTTTGAGCATGGTTATCAAGTAAACACTGCCTGTACCTATAACAAATTAAATTATGATGAGGCTATATCTATACAGACAAACCCAATCACCTAAGCTGCTAAAATAGTTCCTGCCATTGTTTTAGCCTAAACTCTCCCCAAAAATGCCCAAACACATTTAGAGAATTATCACATTCTTTCAGGCATTTTGTTTGTGGACATTTCTTAACTATGAGTACCTTCTTTTGGATAGTTTCTTGGGATGAACATGGACCATTACATGCCACTTCGTCTCTGGAAATGGCTGCTGCATTTAATAATATAGTCATGCAGTCTGTAATTCCTACTTTGTTCTTTTTTTTTTCATCCGCAATTCATCAGGGAGCAATTGAATTATCAGCTATTGTGTGCCTGACTGCTACAGCCTACAGATTTCTGCAAAATTCAAATTAATTATCTGAGTGTTAAGTCAACCCCTACAAGTTTAATGAAAACCAACAAATTAGTAGAAAAATAGGACCTAGAAGTGTCCCCTTTTATGGAAAGATTGCTATACGAGTTTACCCATCACTGCCAATGGAGAATCTGCAAAACAGATCAACTTAGAGAAACACTCATGCAAAATTTGGCTCCTTTTGCCTCTCTACTTGCAGAAATGTTCATTGATTATTTGCTTCAGTATCCTTGAAACAAGTAGATTTAGACTTTCTAATGTTTAATTCTCCATTTCATTCTCTCTCACTCTATTCTTACCACCTCTAGGCATTTCCATCTCTCATGCTGTTCAAGATTATTTCCAAATCAAGACATTCTTTGAAATTCTAAAGGAATGGCACTTTAGAGAGCTATAGGCTAATAATTAAGCTCTTGTGTAGTCAGTCCTGTGGTAATTTAAGGAAAACTGACAATGATTGAGACATTATTTGTCCTTAAGATGAATGGCACTGATACTCCCTGTGCTCAAATCTGACAGTCTCTTCATGAATTATTTTTTATGGATTTTCTCTCATATCACAGAATCATAGCATGAGTTGGAAAGAACCTTAAAGTTCATCTAGTTCCAGCCACCCATGTCAGTGCAGCATCACCTCCACTAGACCAAGTTGCTCAAAGCCCCACCCATACTCAAGGTCTATGAGTGATGTAATCATATATAGCATGGAAAAGTAGTTAGAAATTATGGCAAGAGGCAATCTACCTCATTTTTGCTGTCCTAGCTTTACCTGTGTTGATCCTGAGAGACATCTATCTGATCTATTCTTAGAGATCTTCAGCACTAGAAACTGAACAACTTGCTGTTCACCTTTCTATCGCCTGTGCTGAGTAATTTCTGAAATGCTATCTAAAGTGAACATCCACATAGCATGGTGTATGCTGGAGAGTCTTACTATTTCTGTCTTTAAATTATTAGCCTCTCAGAACTGAGTTACTGATTTTACTGACTATATTCTATCTAAAGGATACTAAAACATATTCTTTAAAGTTAATGATAATGGGACAGCTATTATATTTTTGTAAGTTGATTAACTCCTCTAATCTGCAATCATAAAGTCATAGAATCTTTAAGGTTGGAAAAGATCTTTAAGATTATCAAGTCTAACCATCAGTCTAGCACCACCAATATGTTTACCAGTGAATCACATCTTCAAGTTCCATATTCATACATTTTTTAAACAATTCCAGGCATGGTAACTCCACCACTTCCCTGCTTAGTCTGTTCCAATAATTTACAACCCCTTTCATGAAGAAATTTTCCCTAATATCTAACTTCCAGGAGATGTTTAGGAGGTTCCCTAAAACCTCCCCTCCTGCAACTTGAGACCATTTCCTCCTGTCCTGTCACTTGTTACCTGGGAGTAGAAACTGACACCCACCTCACCAAAACATCCCTTCAGGTAGTTGTAGAGAGTTATATGTCCCCCCTGAGCCTCCTTTTCTCCAGGCTAAACAACTCCAGCTCCTTCAGACGCTCCTCATAAGACTTGTGTTCTAGACCCTTTACCAGCTTCATTGCCCTTCTCTGGGCATGCTCCAGTACCTCAATGTCCTTGAAATGGGGTGGTGGAACTGATACAATGATAAACAAAGGTATAAACAAGAAAATATGGTGACCTGAAGCTCTTAAATGCCGAATTTCTTTCTATGTAACTATTTGAATGCATGTTAAAAAAACACGTCAAGAAGTTATAATTGCTATCAAAGTGCTGTTTTTCATCTAATTTCATCACTTTACCTATTTGCTGTGAATGTCTTATCTATGGGTCCTTACATTAAGAAAAAGAAATTAGAAATGTAGATACAAAGCAGCACAGCACTCACATTTGGGGGGGAAAATACATTCAACCTGCATTTGCTTTAGCCTCTGTGGGACACTGAGACACTTGTCAAAGCCCAACAGGCTTACTGAGCTTCAGTGATTCATAGGATTTAAATTACTTGCTCTGGGGGAAATCAAGTGTGCAGGAGACCCCACAGGGTCCCACCATCTAATTAAAGGGAACTTTCTTCTTGATCATCCTCATGTGAATATGTAATGTGTCATCAGACTAGAATCATTTTGTTTACACATCATCTGCCAGTCAGGAAGATCAATGATGAGAGCAAGCACTTTATATTTATCTGCTGAATATGTTGCAGAACATCTAACAGATTTCTTTATGAAGGCTTGGCTCTCCATATGCAGGCTGAGAAGCCTGGAGCAATTCTGAATTCTCTTAAGATACTATTTTCAACAGGGAGATATATGCTTAAGTTAAAAAGCTCTAGGGAGATTAATTTTTGGACATAATAGAATGTTTTATTCTGTAGAATTATTATTGATGTAGTCATGCTTCTTTTCAGAATCAGATATCATAAAAAGCACTGCTTTATGCACAACATATATGTAAGAAAGACTTTAACACTATATTTTTAAACACGATAGTATCAGCATCAGCCATTGAACTAAATGAAAGCAGACTACTTTCCAGCCAAACAAGATAAAGCAAAATGACTTTACAGTGCCAGAGCAGTAGGATCTATTCTGAAATAACACTGCAGTAAAAAAACAAAAAACAAAAAACAAAAAACAAAAAACAAAAAACAAAAAAACAAAAAAAAACCAAAACCACCCAAAACAAACACATTAATTTCATAAGTCAGCAAACCTATATATATTAACATATTTCCCTGTGTTTGAAAATTGTGGCTTTAAACTATTTAGAAAAGAAATAAGAGGCTTTTGGGATAGGTCAGGAAGATAATAGATCTAATGAAGAATTTTATAGATTTCTTATTTTTTATTGATTTCTTATTTTTGGCAAATCACGTACATAGAGCTATGAACAGCTAATATTCTCTGCTTTTGATTGCTTTTCCAACTGCCTTCCTATTTCAGTTTATTAGTTCAACTTTATTTCTGATTTTATCGCTATCATCAGACTCCAAGCTGTTTTTGATACTTTTCCCTGCTTTTTACATTTCCTTTTTCATATAAACACAAGTTTTTCTCTTTCCCTGAGCAGCCAGAATTTTCTCAAAGGCATGGAAATACAACAAGTGAGGCCCCTTTTGAAGAAACTACAAAGGATTATATGAAGTATGAATGATACTAATTAGATCCTATAACTTTAAAACAGTTTGAAAATCCATGAACTTCTAAAGGCAAAATAATCTCCTTTCTTCCTAGTTTGGCTTTTAACCTTCAGTGATTACTCTTTATTCTCTGTCTGTAACCAAAGAAATAAGTTCAGATGAATATACACATTATTTAGCACTTTTATTGGGGAGAACTGCCAATTCTTTGATGTACGCAATTGCTAAATTCTTTGATATTAGAAAATGTGACTTTTACACCAAGTCTCTACTCCTGCCCTATATATCTTCCTTTGTTTTAGCAGAGAGACTCAGATAAAACAGAATTTTTTCACTAGTAAAGAAATTTCCTTAAGGGTTATGAGTACCTACAATATGATCATCCAATAAAACAGGAGGTACACTTGAACATTTTTTAATACAAAACCAAAAGGGTATTTGTTCCCGTCTTTCACTGAAAAGAAGAATTCTCTAACCTACACTACACAGACCAGACTGGATGACCACAGCGTTCCTTTTAAATACCTATGCATTTGAGAAGACATCTCAATCCAAGGCATCAAAAGGCAAGGAAATAGTACAAATTAAAAGGGGGAAAAATAGGTTATATATTAGGAAGAAATTTTTTACTGTGAAGGTAGTAACACTCTGGAACAGGTTGCCCAGGGAGGTTGTGGATGCCCCAACTCTGGCGGTGTTCAAGGCCAGGTTGAATAAGGTCTTGAAACCTGGTCTAGTGGAAGGTGTCCCTTCACATGGAAAGGGATCTTTAGATGATCTTTAAAATTATGATCTTTAGATCGTCTAGATTATCTTTACAATCCCTTCCAACCCTTTAACATTCTATGATTCTATGAAATATGTAGAATTAATGCTTACATTAAAAATAATAGCACATATATTCTATCAATGCTTTACAGCAGTCAGCATGAAACAATTAATTTTGGGGTCCTTTGGTTTCCTTTCTATTTATCTTCAGAGATTGATACAGTTTACAGGATCAGTGCAGTGACAGGCATCTAAAGGGAAAAATGTACAATAAGGAGATTCAGGAAAAATTTCCCCAAAATAAGAAATATTAGATGACCATTTATAAAATTCTACATTTTATCTATTATCTTCCTGACCTATTCTAAAAGCCCTTTATTTCTCTTCTAAATAGTTTAAAGTCACAATTTTCAAACACAGTCAAATATTCAGTCTTTTTTTCGAACTGCACATTTTTCTGCATAGGTGTCTGCATCTGTCCATTAAACTGGATCAGTCTCTGAAGATAAATGGAAAGGCGCCAAGACCCGTTGCTTCGTGCTGACTGCTGCCAAGCACTGATTGAATATAATTACTTTTCTCCTTCAAGTTAAATTGCTGACATCTTCCTAACATTTTGCTCACTTATTACCACTTCACAATCTGTAGCACACAAACGCATGAGCTCAAACACATTCCAAAGTGTGTTTCTATCTCATGATGAAGTCAGAAGTGGATGAACAATAAAAGAAAACGCAGCATTGCCACAGCACTTCTCACACCATAGCTGAGCTGATAAAACCTGCTGAAAGATGTACAACCTTCATACAGTATCACACGGATTTTTTTTTCCAATTCAAAATATGGCTGAGAGCATCTGCTAAATATACATAATGTAAATCATGCTCTTGGATTTCAGTGCTGAGGATGTTCTCGGTAGCTCTCTAAATTCAGGTGCGGAGTCATTTATTTCCTGACTCTCTTAAATCTAGTGTCACTCTCAACTGTGCCTCTGTGACTTCTTGCTGCTGTGACATTTTGAGTAAAATTTAAGTCACTCTTAGCTCACTGCTTTTGATTTGGAATCTTTTCATATTACCTACATACCTGATTGATTGGGTCAAAATATCATCATTTTGCCTTTGATATTCCAGTTCTCATTTGCTGGTCTGAAGGAGTCTCTTGGAATCTCTATTTCCCTAGCAGCTTCCTTGTGCATGAATAGTACTGGAGAAAGTTTTCTTTCTTCAAAAGATTACTCAGAGCATTGGCCTGTTCTGAGTACTATAAACTTCTGATTAAACTTGCCTTCAGATTTTCATTTTACCGTAGGCTTTTTTGGTGCCTCCATATCGAATATGGTCTTTTGTGCTTACAGATTTGATATAAGCAAGACTTATATTACAACAGAGACCCAGAAAGGGCAATATTTAACAACAGTATTGATTTATGCAAAAGATTTTTCATTCATTTCTTGAATAACTTACACAAACTAGCAAAAATCAGAACAAGTGTTTCTGGCTTACTTATTGAATACTTGTTTTAGGTATAGTTAGCAAGATACACCATTATGACTTCTATATCATACTCAAAAAAGCCACACATTCCAACTCCTTATACCTGTGCTAGCAATGCCAATAAGGTCACTGGCTCATTCATCCACTTCATGTTCACAGTGAAGGTGAACAAGAAGAAGGGAAAGAAAAAGGGACTCTGCTTAAGACACACAGCATAAATTAAGCTCAGCAAAAATTCCTGGTAAGAGAGGCATTTGCCTCCATTTTATGAACTGTGACTCAGACTTAAGGCCTAACAGGAGCCAGTCAGCAATATGTCCTGAAGAAACCTCAAAATGTAGTTCATAAAATCAGACTGTTGAAAATCAAAAAATTAAAGCAATTGAAAGTTGTCAGTAAACCATAAAACAATTGACACTAGGCTTGGAACACCTTTTTATGTGTGATCATATCCCAAATAACACAATTAATTTTACACATCATACTACTGCATTGAAGTCAGTTACTGGATGGTAGGTAGAAGGAACTGATTTAATGTGTACAGATTATTTTACAGCTGTTTACTAAAGGGTTTCTTTTATCCTCCTGCTACCAGCTACTGTCAGACAGATAATTGGCTGTGGGCCAGATTCAGTAGGGCAATTTTTATGGGCATATTTTAACAAATAATAATTTATAAATGCATGGTATTTTTATTTGCAGAAACTGAGAAAAGTATTTATTTTAAAGTTTTAAAATAACGTTGTCGTGGAGGAAAATGAGGAATAATAATGGCATGAAGCATGAAACTTTTAATTGACAACTGTAATCTAATCAAATACTATTTTTTTTTTCATTTATTTTCAGAACTCTGCAAGTATAAAAAAATCAACTTTAAGCTCACACAGTTTGTTTCAGAAATGGAATATATATGTCTAGAGAACTCGGTGAAACGGTATCTCATTTTGTAGACACTCCACAAGCACAGAGGACAGCCTCTGACCCAGATAGAAACACATACTACAGATGCAGGAGAAAATATGACTGCAAGTTATTTAGTGTTATTATTTAATTAAAAGTTCTGCCAACAGACTGCTAATCTTCCTTGAATAAATTTGTCTAATACTCATATGGCTAGAGGAGATTAATTATACACTATACAAGCTGCCTCTATAAAACACTTCTGTAACTTTCTCTATTCAGATAACTTCCCTCTTGTAAGTGCCAAAGCATGAATGGAAGTATCCCAATTACATGGCTGTCACAGCTATGGGAAAAATTGACTCTTTGCCCTATGCTGGTGTCCCAGCTAGGGGGACAGAGAATGAAGAAATACTCAATGACGTGTTGGGGCAACCAATCTAGTTCAAATTTATCATGGCAATATCCAGCCCTTGAGGGCAGGCTTCCCTCCTAAAGCAGCTACCCCTGTACATCCCTGGGTATCTGTGAGATAGGATGTGGCTGTTTTTGCACTTAAACCTATGAACCAGATGAAGTCTGTCATTCACTGGTCCAAATATAGGGTCCAACTATAGCCTCTGAGAGGTCCCTTGGTCACTGGCATCTTTGAGCCTAAGTCACGACATTCCCAGAGATTGTGCTATATGATCTTGAGTTTCAGTAACTGTTATGAGAAGGTCTGACTAATGTCATTCTTTGGGAAAGTAGAGTCAAGATTCAGTGTATAAATGGCAGAGGGGGTAATTCAAATGTGATTTCTGATATTTGCATATCTGGAGTTTCTCATTGTGATGGAAATCCATCTATATACATTAAAATAATTAAATACTAAATAAAACTAAGTGATAATATATAACCTATATTAATATAATTAAATAATTAAAATTATTTAAATAATAAGTACAACACTTTATTATTGATGAATCTGGGATCACTCTTTGAGTTTATTTTGTGCATGTACAAAACAGAAGAGTATATATTTTCCTGTCTGAGAAGAATAGTAATATAAGTTTATTTTCTATAGTATGTAGAATTTTGCTTGGTATGTGTCAAAATGTACACATAATCATGTGATCTCAGTTTTTTAGACTACTTTGAAGTACCCTGTTTTATTTTGTCAGTATTAATTACAGTATTTCAAAGAAATTTGATACTGAAGAACAAAAAGTTTATCTAATTTGGTGATATTGATCTGGTCATTTTATTTATGGTTTTAATCATTGTCAGCACATGACAGCCTTTATTATTTTCAGTGAAGGGAACAAACTAATGCAGTAGACCAGGAGTCAGAGTATACATCAGAGGACAGCTAGAAGTTGTCTAATGTTTCGGCCAGCAATGCGTAAGTATTAGTAAAACTGAGCTCTCAGAGTTATCCATCTCTCTTTATGTATGTTTAGATATATAAAATATAATCATATAAACATCTACTTATATATATGTATACTTATATATGCAAAAAATCTACGCATAAAGTTATATATGTGTATATTTATAATTATACCTATAAATATAAATTTTAAAAATATTTGTTTATTTATATGATACTTTCAAAAGACACAATCATGAATACACTGAGGACATTTCAGATTTGAAATTGTAATTTCAAAAGTTACCACTAAATATCCAGATGTCACCTTCAATATGAATTCAGGCATTAGTGGCAATATCTGGCAAGATTACAAGCTTCAGAGATTTCAGTGGGAAAAATAAGACACATCAAGCAACTTTGTCCTAACAAAATCTACCTGTTTGCCTCTTTAATTTAGTCTAGCTGTTGCACTGTATCTAAGACATAAAAATAAATACATTTTGACTTAACCTTTATTGAATTTAGGAAGATTTTTAGTCATTCTATTTGCCTGGTAAACACTTTCTGTCATAAGAATTTGACTTGTGGAAATGCTTGTTTATAGATTGAACAAAAAAAGAAAGAAAGGCTTGTGCTTGAAGTGTGTAGAGAGGATAAACTCCCTATGAGACCTGTTATGTCAGCCTGAGCATCTGAGCAGGAGAAAGGAGTCTCAAATCATTACTGCAGGTAAGACGAGTGCCTCTAGGTGAGGGTATGCAGGAAACAGCAATGAGACCAGCCTTGCCTTTGCCTCAGCCTCAGCAAGCCTTTCTAAAAGCTCACAGGGGAGTAGAAAGGTGGGGACCTGACAGGATCTTCAACTCCTCTTCCCTACCCCACCACTAGCACCCACTTATGCAGCATAAAGATGTTTACATCAATCATTGCACTGGCTCACAGTCGATGGGCCAAAAAGTACTCTACAAAAGTCTGCTGTGGGGGACATAGTGAAAATAGGAGAGAAACTAGTGTGCAAATTCTGGACCATTATACAGTTTTCAGAGCACACTACAGAAGCGCTTCCTTAACTATAGCAGGTCATGAGCTTGCTAGAGGTTGGGAGGGCGCAGAAGTTATGTAGATCTGTGGCACTTCTCATTTGGCAAGCTACAACACTCAGGGAGAACTTCAGTCTTTGACAGTTACTTCATTCTGAATTATCTGTGCCAACATACTCGATAACACTTAGACAACACCATGAAAATGTTCTACAATATTAAAAAAAAAAAAAAAAAGTTAAACAAAATGTAATTGAAAAGAAATAATATGGACCATATTGTATGTTTTATTTTAGATTCTTGATTCTTGCAGCAATAAACTTAGCAAAACTATTACCCTCTTGAAAAGCAGTAAGTATGCTTGGTAAGAATGGTGCTTACCTTTAAACCTGTAGCAATGGACTGTTACAATCCATCCCTGAGGTGAGGTAACCAAGGTCCCTCACAGTGAATTAGACTGAAACAACACTGAATGGCCATTGTGTGTGTGTGTGTACGTATGTATATAGGGGAGTTATTTTAGAACAATTTATTTGCAATGAAAAGAAGGTATGTAACCACTTTGTTTATTATCTATAGAAATATAGAAGTATAAAATATCATTTAAGAAACAATATAAGGAAAAACAGAAAGCAAGAAAAAAAGTGGAGAGGAAAGATATCAACACACACTGAACCAGTGGTGAGACTTGATTGTTGCAATTTCAGTGTCCCTTGGTAGAAGTGATGGTCGCAGCCTTATCTGTCAGAGGTGGGGAAAGCCCACAAACAAAAGGTTCAGTGGGTTACTATACATTCAGGTTCAGGTGGGAACACTCAGGTACCTGCCCTGGGGAGGGAGTTTTACATTGTCTGTTGCAACACTGCGGATCATGTATAGTCTTCTGGTGGACGGTCATGGAATTCTTCTGGTGGACAGCCTGAAAATGAGCCTGGGGGCATTTTGGGGGCTTTTGATGGTTTATAAACCTTTATAAGACATAAGACCTGTTTCTCAAGCCTGCGTAGCTGAGCCAGTTATACCTTATCAGAAGAGATGAATACCTACAGGCCTCTGTGTGAATGTGTATGTCTGGACACCTCCTGGGAATGGGATGGGTGAATGGGGAAGTGGGCCTTAACAAGAGGGAGTACATCAGCATAGTAAAAAGCTCTATCCCACCCCAGTAGACTCTGTCTCTTATCAGCATTTTCCCTCATCTGACTCCAACCCCAGCTTTTTGTTAAACAAATGTTAGTCTTCTGTGGCCACCCTCTGGTGGTGGGTGTGCAGCCTGTCTGATTGATGCAGGACAGCGGTTTCACCACCACACACAAAAAGCTCTTCTCCTCTGCTTTGGCTGGGGGCAGGCTGTGCAAACCTGGCCTCAGCAAAGCACCCTTTTATAAATGGCCGATTGTTTGAGTCCTTAACCTTTAACTTTTCAGTCTCTCACATGGGTTCAGCCTACAAAGTCTTGATCCTGAACCCAGAGATTTCAGAGAGTTGAAGAAAGGGCAATCCCAAGAGTGGGTTATGGATCAGTAGCTGGTAATATTAAAAATAGTCTTGTTAGGGTTTGGGATTTTTCAGCAAACTGGATAATGGTAATTCTTAAATCATAATATGCCCATTAATAAATTCAGCTCCATATTTAATACAGCTTGTGGATGGTTTCGGTTTTCTGCACTCAAACTAGTAGATGAATGTAGAATTAACTCTGATGCAATCAGAAGTCATAGTTCTACAGAAACTTGAACATTTGTGGGAGTTTCAAAAGGCAAAGAATATCAGTGACATCTGTAGAAGTATTGAAAATGTAAAAGTGATGTGGGTATGAGAATGTTTGCTGCTATGGAAACAAAAGTATTTCATAGGTTTGAGAATCTCACAATTGGCAATTGGCCTAATCCATGAACCTAAAAATCAATTTCAGATCAACATTTTTTGACACTTATGTTCCAGATCTCACATTTAGAAGTGGGAAAAAAACCCAAAAAACAACCCAACAAACAAACAAACAAACCAAACCAAACCAAAACCAAAAACACTTAAAAGGTGTAATTGTCATACATTCTGCAACTCCTAAGTATTGCTACCTAGTGACAGGTGTTCAACCCTTCTGAACATCAGAAAATAAGTGATCCCTGGTGAGTGAGTGTACATTTGTTTGTTTGTCTGTTTGTTTTTAGGGTTTAATTCTGAAACAACACACAACATCCTGTGAATTATCAGAAGTCAGCTAAAAAAATCCACTGCCCTTTATCTCAGCCTTTCCTCCCTGTCATCCTAATGCTTTGATAAATCAGACTCATTTAGAGACCAGTGAGGAAAGTGGAATTCATGAGGATGTCTCTGTATTTACAATCCCACATCTTCACACCCTGGCAGCTCAGTGCCATTCTTCAGAAATACGACAGCAAAGAACAGATTGATTTTCTTTTTTTAATTGCACCCCTGCCAAGACCCTGTTGGCAGGGAAACAGAAGTATGGACTCAGTTTTTTTTAAGATGCACCAACACAAGCTTATTTGTCAAAGATTAAATCTCCAGTGAACAGCTTGCTGCAGCTTTTATTTCCAAGACTTTGATAATAACATCAAATTGCATTGGTGTGCACTAAGACAGCAAAGAAAATTGCAAAGATATTAGGAAATGTACAGAAAAGACTGAAAGAGAAGAGGGAAGAAAGACGATGTTTTTAAACAGCTTAAAGACAAATGTGTAATACTTTTCAAGATACAGTGATGAGCAATATGTTTTATCAGGCATAATGCAACAAAACTAATTTGCGAACTGCTATGTTCTTGATTTGTTTATTTTAAAAGTTTAACTTTTGGTCTGTGTAATGGGATTTCAAGACCTTAATGAAGGTCCTAAACCTCAGGAATGTGGTTAAAAAAAACATCACAGTTGCCGGCATTTCAAGAAAGATATTTCCATCCTTACACAGGTAAGGACAATCTGCCAGCAAGAGTTGTTTTGGTAAGTATGCATGACTAGGCCCTGTAATTCTTGACAAAGTTTTCAGTCAGAAAGGATTATTTTCAGGTTTCTTAAGTATGATTATGCTAGCTAGAGCATCTTGCCAGTCCTGAGAGCACTAGAAAGCTAAATGCCGTGTCCTGGGCTGCTAGCATTTATGAAATATGTCATTCTTTTCAAGTATATTTCATCTCTCTCTTCTCCCTTGCATCTCCTGCCCTTTTAGAAAATGGGGACAACTGTAACTCTCATCTCTACACTTTCTAAAGTATGTTATAATGACTAGGGTGTATTTCTAGACTTCCCCCTCATCTACATTGAAATTGTGTGCTGCTAGTTAACAACACAAATTTCATTGAGTCAGAGAAAAACAAGCCTGGAAAAATATCATTACTGCTCCCAGCTTCCACTGAAGACTTGTATGCGGGATGGACTAGATGTTGGTGTTTTTGGTCTGCGTTTGGCCCAGCCACCTGTGAGAAATTTATTCTTTTCCTGCCAAGTAGGAGAAGACAAGTGCTGATAAGGGAGAACGTCATCCTTGGAGGGGAATTATGTGTATAAACTAAATTAGGCCCTCACTGTTGGCTGATGGCCCTCCAAGGGCATTTGAAAGAGAAAGTGAAGAGGAGGAGGATGAAGTAAGCCCCCAGACCCATTTAATAAAGACCCTCTGGAATATACCACGTGTGTGCAAGGAAATTCCAATGCTCACACACATGCACAGAATTAGAGCCCCTTGCATAACAGGGGGAGGGACCGAAGGCCTCTTGCTGGGTGGTGCTGACAATCTGAGATGTCATCAGCAAATTGGACAAAAAGCAGACAGGTCCTGCTTGTGATGGATGTATGTACTGGCACAGAGGACAGCATTGCCTCCCATGGGGACACTCGCTAAGCGTGTTGAGCCTACCAAAACCGGAGGATGCAGTAGCTGGTCATACTGGGGATCTTGATCACACTGGGGTTGGTATGCATAGTAACTGGGAGTAGTGTATGAGTATATGGGGGAGGCTGGGCAATGGGGTCAATGAGACAACCTCATAACACCTGGGCAAGTTGGGTGTTTAGACATAGGGCTTATTTTCCCTCCTTTTCTCTCTCTCTCTCCCTTGGGTTCCCTTTTACTTGGTCATCTCTTGTAATAAAATACTGTTGCTTCAAGCTTACAACAGTGTCTTAGTTTCAATTTCAGAGTCCCCCAGAACCCTCCCTGGAACAAGACTACAACTGCGACTACGAATCTCTAGCCGTATTATTGTATTCAATACCTGTGACAGATTTCTATATTTCACTAATCCCCATAGCATGTAACAGTGAGCAAGAGAGAAGTAGAGGGACTGCAGCCCAGATATGAAGAGTCAAAGGCAATAAGGAGTCTCATACCTCATCTCTTTTTCTGCCTACTCTACACTCCTCCTTTTGTCCAGCTTTCATTCTGCAAGTGCCCCTTTGATACACAGTGTGTACTAGAAAAACTCCCTTTTGTGTCTGTAACATAAGACAACAATAATGTGCCCATCTCTTAGCTAAGGGACTCACTGTTTCTCTGAAGAAAAGATTTTATATTGCAAAAGTAACATTTTCCACTGTATTGGGTTTGCATGACCAGGATTTGGTAGTGGAGGGACTACAGCAGTGGCTTCTTTGAGAAGCTGCTAGAATCTTCCCCCGTGTCTGACACAGCCAATGCCAGCCAGCTCCAGAATGGATCTGCCTCTGGCCAAGGCTGAGCCAAACAGTGATGGCCATAAAGCCTCTGGGAAAACAGACTTAAAAAGGAAAAAAAAAAAAAAAAAAAAGTGCTTTCACAGAAGTAATTACAGCCAGGGAAGAGCGGAATGAGAACATGTGAGAGGAACAACTATGCAGACACCAAGGTCAGTGGAGAAGGAGCGGAGTAGGTGTTGGAGCTGGAATACCCCTGCAGCCCATGATGAGGGCCATGGTGAAGCAGCCTGTCCCCCTGCAGCCCATGGAGGTCTATAAGGGAGCAGACATCCATGTGCAGCTCATGAAGGAGCCCCATTCTGGAGCAGGTGAATGCCTAAAAATTGTCTGTGACCCTGTGAGTGACCCATACTGGAGCAGCCTGTGCCTGAAGGACTGCACCCTGTGGAAGGCACCGCATTGGAGCAATTCCTAAAGAATTATGGGAAGGACTCATGCTGGAGAAGTTTGTGGAGGACTGTCTCTCCTGGAGGGATCTCATGCTGGAGCAGGGGAAGGACTCCTCTCTCTGAGGAGGAAGCAGCATCAGAAACAACCTGTGATGAGCTGACCATAAACCCTATTCCCTGTCACCCTGTACTGAAAGGTGGGAGGAGGTAGAGAATTAGGAATAAAGTTCAGTCCAGGAAAGAGGGAGAAAAAGGGTGATGGCGTTTTTAAGATTTGTTTTGCTTCTCATTATCCTGGTCTGATTTTGACTGGTAATAAATTCAATGAGTTTTCGCAAGCTGAATTTGGTTTTGCCCATGACAGTAGCTGGTGAGTGGTCTCTTCCTGCCCTTATTTTAACCCATGAACCTTTTCATATATTTTCTCTCCACTGTCCAGTTGCGGAGGGAAGTGATAGAGAGGCGTTGGTGGGCAGTTGGGATCAGAAGACCACACCCACCAAATGTATGCACTAATACCAACCAGGTGTGTAAATACAGGCCCACACACATGCAAGCCACACACTGTCGCAACTGGAGACTCAGTATAGGAAGATGTATTTTCTCATTCTCCTTCTATGAACACGAAGACCACTGAAGCAAGAAGAGGGACAATCTGAGACAAATAAATATTCAGGAACTGCTATTTAGCACCTTGAAAGCTTTCACATGCTTACATAAGCAATTCAAACCTGTGACAGTATTGTAGACATGATCCCTTCAACTTATAAAAATAAATCAAAAGATAGATGAATAGTTGATCTCAAATACTTCAAAGATAACTAAAAAGTCAAATTCAGAAAAAAATACTTTCAAAAAACACTTTAAAAATTACATTAGAAAGGGGTCTGTGTGACCTCAGCATTTCGAAATATGCCTGGAATTCACTTTTGCCTAAAAAGCCACATTTGGGAGGGGTTTGGGTTTTTTGGGTTTCTGGTTTTGATTTTGGCTTTTTTTGTGAAAGCATAATGGGTCTTTGCAGTTTTGTTTTACAACACTGCAGTTAAAATTCATGAAAATGCAGACAGCATCTGCCAAATGTCACCCACATTTTTTCATGATCCCTTTACTTCAATGTGATACAAAGTCAAAACCACAGCATACATGATCCTCTGAATAGAGGTCCTGCATAACTACCAACTTATTGGTAGATCACTAGCTCTGGGGTGGAAACACAATCCTCTATAAGTTTTCTGACTTCAGAAAAAAACCTCTTCAGAAATATCAAAGTATGCTTTAGTATTTACCTGCTTATATGCTTTTTTTTTTTTCTGGAACAAGGGTTTTCTGACTTTTTAAAATATATTTCTTCCTCTTACTCATCTTGAGTTAAGTTTCATTGCTGCAGGAAAATTATCAGGTTGTTCAAGTGATGGAAGAATTATGCTGGATTCAAGATTCGGCTTTTCACTCAGAGAGCGTGTCATCACTGATACAAGCCTAAAAAGATGGGGTGCCCATATTGGGTTGAAGTAGCCTAAGGAATCAGATCTAAATATAAGTACACAAAATAACTCAAATTTGTTAACTCTGACTAAAGACTTTATATTATTCTGATTATTTATCTATTTTGATAGGTAATTAAGTTGAGAAATTCCAATTAAAAAAAACAAAAACCAAGGACAAGAAGATAGCTACCTAATGATTAAGAACATACAATTAATTTTTTTGTCATATAGTGGAAATAAAATCCTCATGTTCTTCACACAAAACTGTTTTTCAAAATGAGAACTGCACTCAATATTTTAATTCTTGTCAGAAACATGGCTTCCAGAACTGTTTGCATTATATTCAGTTATAATGTGTCAAGGAACTCTATTTAACAAAACAAAGTGCCTTGCAAAAAAGGCAACCAAAATGATTCCTCCCATCTTTATCCTAAACCTGATTTGGTGAAATACCTGAATGTTGTCCTAAAAATCAGTACCTGGAAATTAATTTCTCTTCAAAATGAAATTAATGCTGAATTCCACTGAGGACAAGCAGTTATTCTTTCTTTTATCTGCATACTTAGTTTTTTCAGAATACATAAAAAGTAAGCTAACACTGAGACTTAGGTGGGATATATATTACATTTCTTAGTTCAGATGTACAAATGTTTTGATTTTATCATATTCTCTGATGTGACAGCCCACCTCACCTTCTCATGTGCCTCTTGGGTAGGTCAGAACACTGTTCTACAAGTTAGTAAAAAATAAAAAAAGATTCAGAAACTTTTTAATATAAAGAAAATATATTCTTATCTTCAAAATCAGACTTTTTAAATTAAGATTTGTAGAGATTTCATGAAAAGGAATCTCTCAAGCCACATTCAGAGATATCTATGAGTAAGACAGACATGCAAGTTCACATTTTCTCACATTTCTAATAAATGAACATTTAGTTACAAGAAATCGTTGCTTTATATTGTATACAAGCCTTCTTCACAGCAGGATCTCAGTGTTTATGAAAGTTGTTACTTTTCACCCAGACATATTGTAGTATCATCTTTCCCCTTCAGCTGACATTCACCTAATAACAGTGACCCATGATCCCAAAACAAATTTGAGCAGAAAAAACTGTCCTTGTCTATAACTATTTTCACTGTTGGTCCACAGAACGAACTTGTAGCAAATTGTGATTAATAAGCACTAAACTTGACAAATAATTAGCATTTAGAGTTTGTTTTTCATCAAATTTGTTCCTGTGAAATATAAAGATTCTACTTAACCAATTAATTTTCTATCCCTGTAAGCTTGTCTAGAGATCTCGGAAACTATGTAAGTGTCTCAGCCGTTGCTGCAGGACTGTGGCGCCCATCTTCACGGACATTAACTGACAGTCTCGTCTCCAACATCATTACAAAAACTTTATTGTTGTAGCTCTGCAGACCTCATCATTCAACATAGGAAATGATAAGATAACAGTTACATTTCATATTGATTTTGATGAGAATTGGATCAGACCTTGACTGTCTGGTAGTTAAGGTCTCATTCTCATTACATACTTCGTACTGGGAGCTCAGTCAGTTTCCTTCCTTTATTGACTTACAGAGGCTCTCACAGGCTGTTTAAACACGAGTCAGCAAATATGTCACAATAAGGTACTTTTCACAATGTGCCTTGGGGTTTTTTTTTTGGCAGACATAAGCCATCCTGATGTCTAATGTTTCATACTCTTTTTATTTTCATTTTAAGTTTAAAATCTTATGCTTCCTAGGTAGTACATCACAATTACATTAGAGATTGATTCAAAGTCTGCTGTGGTTACTAAATTGGTTTTCATTTACTTCATTAGGGTTTGAAACGGGTTCAAAATTTTGTGTTCTGTGTCATCTTCTTTTTTGTGAACATGCTTTTGAGTTCTTATTTATAAGAACTGTTAAACATGAATATGAGGTAAAAGTATAAAAAATGTAGATCGTGATGCACTGAGACAAACTAGGCATGAATGTACACCTAAAGACAAGTACTCTGGATTGCACCCTCCTGAATGTAACCATTGCTTACAGCAGAAAAGAGCTGTAAGGGACAAATGAAGAATTTACAAGTAAACATTATTAATTTAGCCTTTAATAACTTTCCTCCTTTATATTTTTTTTTTATCAAGATCCATATAATTATACAATAGTATGGAAAACCATGCAGAATGATTTCATATCAAACACAAGGTAATGTATTCTTAACAAAATTTGAAGACAAATCTTCAACCTACTTCATTTTCTGTGTTATTACCACTAGAAAAAAAAATCAATATTGCTTTTCTTTAAGCAATTATTACAAAAGCAACTGTACTTTTCATTATGAAGAATGAATTTCCATCTGTCTCTGTGGGTCCTAGACTGGTAGGTTAGTTTTTCTACCTAGTTAACACAGTTCATTATAAATGGCCCATCTGACAGACATTTAGTAGAACTGCATCCAGCCCACCTCACCTTCCCAGGCACCTCTGTACAACTATGAGTCTCTGGATGGGGAAGGATCATCAATGGATTTTATGGATAACTGTCCATCTACACTAGAGCTGTTTGCAAGCAATGCCCAGCATTACAACCTCTCCCTTCTGAGGGGAACAGAGGGTCCAATATTCCTGACAGACTCACCTCCTAGGGAAGAATGATGACTTCCTGGGACCCAGGTTAAGGACATTACTAGGAACTTCCCATCCTGATACAGTCTTTTGACTATCATCCATTACTGCTCTTCCATGTGAGTGGCAATGAAGATGCAATGTGTAGAGCAAGGGTGATCAACAGAGACTTCAGGGGCTTGGGATGGTTGGTAAGGGGAATCTGGAGCACAGGTTATTTTTAACTCTATCCTTTCAGTTGCAGGCAGAGAGATTGGAAGAAATAGAGGGGCACAGGCTGTTGAGACATGGCTTGGTGGCTGGTGTCACTGCCACGGTTTTGGATGTTTTGATAATGGGATGGCCTACACAGCACCAGTCCTGCTGATGTCAGGTGGGAAGAAGAGAAGAAGGTCTTTGCTCATAAGTCAGTGGGGCTTATTGACAGAGCTTTAAACTAGACCTGAAGAGAGTGGGGCATTATATCAGTCTTGCCTGTGATGAGCTGTAGAATCACAAGGCAAAGTTAGAGGGACAGGATGCTAACAAGAGCCTTCAACGTGTTACTCTGAGATGTGCTGTGTACCCTGTAGCACATGTGAAATCTTACAGGGATGAGCCGTGGGCTCCTGAGGCAGTGGGAGGGAAACAGGGAAAACCCACCATACACCAAGGAAGAAGAATTAGGTGACCCATCCATCTGCCCAGCTGAAGTGTCCCTACACCAATTCACACATCAGACGGCAGGATTTGAAAGCCACGATGCTGCTGGAAAACTATGACCCATTTACCATTATTGAAACTTGACGGGACTAATCTCCTGACTGGAGCGTGGCTGTCAATGGCTGCAGACTGTTCAGAAGGGACAGGAGAGGAAGGAGAGGTGGAAGGGCTGCCCTCTACATCAAGAAACGGACAGTGTGAAAAGCTCTTTCTGAAAAACTGCTGGGAGCCTTTCTATATTTACAGATAGTGGCAAACTTTTTAGTAGGGCCTGTTGCAATTGGACAAGAAATAATGGCTTGAAACTGAAAGGTGGTCAATTTTGGATAGAGATAAGGTAAAAAAAATAATTATGAGGAGGGTAATGAAGCACTGCCACAGGCTTCCCAGATCGGTGATGGAAACATTCACGGTCAAGTTTGACAGGGCCCTGAGCAACCTGATCTAGTTGATATGTCTGCTCATTGCAGCAGGTTGGACTAGATGACCTTTCCAGGTCCCTTACAACTCAAGCTATTTTATGATCATGTGTATTTTTTATCTGCCCTTCTTTACTTTGTGAGCTTTTTTTTTTTTTTTAATTCCCAGAATTATTTTCCAGACTTACGCATGGAATTCTGCATTCATTGAACCCAATGACAAAAAATGGCATGTTTTCTTTAACTCCTAACTTTAAAGCATTTGAGAAAATAATTAAAAAAAATTAAATGGAGCATAAAAATTTTGCTGTTTGTCATTGAAATTTTGATGAAAATCTGCTTTAACACACTGTTGAGGATATATAACACTGAGATATTCCACAGAGATAACTCTGCATCTACATCTTACAGTATTTTTCAGAGGAATTATTTATTTACCTAATTTCACTGAAAGGATATTTATGGAAAATAGTTCAAAGAAACATTACCCCACAGTTTGCAACTTTCTGGTCTTGAAATAAATGTAGTTTTTACAGAGTGAGAAGTGGATCTTTCAGGGAATTGTACAGAGCAGTTTGGAAAGTATACAGAATTGCCTCAGTGAGATATACGTCTCTATTACCTTATGCACCATACTACCTTATTTCAGTGTCCTGAAATTAGAGGGTAACAATCTCACCTTCACCACCTTGATGCCACTTGGTAACTTCTACTTTTTCTTATCAGCAATAATTTTTCCAAAATACCACCAAGATCCTTATAATCTTNATTGTCCTCTAGCATGAATCAAAATAAATTGCATTAAAACTTTTTTTATTTTTAATGCAGCTGAGATGTACAGAGGTCCCTATTACTTTTTGTACCACTAACTTGCCATATGAATCAGTAGTTGTTTAAATTACTTTCACTCAGCTTTGCCTAATTGTTTTCTAGAGTATTGTAAACTATTAGTATAAAATGATTCTATTTGTGAAATTCAAACACAAAATGCCTTTTTTTATTTTAATTTAGTCTTAACACATCTATTTGGGTAACTATGTTTGGTTTAACGTTCAGTGATTAGTCATTTAAAAAGTTAGATTACTAATTCACAAATTCATGAGACCCCCTTAATATCGATGATGTTCAGTCATTCTATTAATAGCACATTAATAAACATTGATTCAAGTTTATCACTTAGCTAAAAGACTTTTTATAGTGCTGACAATATTTCAGTAGGTCAATAAAATAAGGAAATTCAGGGTAAGTCAGTCAATAACTCTAACAATATCAATTTGTTTGTGTGCCAAAACTTCAAATCAATCAAACGTGCATGCAAATAGCTCTATTAAATTTAATCTGGATTGAGGAGATACTTAAGCATATAATGAAAATTGAAGTTCTTCTTTAATTATCTGCATAAAGTGCATCACCATCAGCATAAAAAATACAGTTAAAGCTCTTTCGATAACAATCAACTGTTTAACCAATGGCAATAATACTAAATTTCTTTAAAGATTCAAGGTTCTGACACAGACAAGTACCTAACTCCTTGTAAAACTTCAAGTAAAATATAACCTGTTTAAAGAAAATGGAGCAAGCTATGCAGTGTTAAAAAAAGATGACTGCTTAAGAAACTCACTGAAATATACTTAATATAATGAAGTNATTATTTTCCAGACTTACGCATGGAATTCTGCATTCATTGAACCCAATGACAAAAAATGGCATGTTTTCTTTAACTCCTAACTTTAAAGCATTTGAGAAAATAATTAAAAAAAATTAAACGGAGCATAAAAATTTTGCTGTTTGTCATTGAAATTTTGATGAAAATCTGCTTTAACACAGTGTTGAGGATATATAACACTGAGATATTCCACAGAGATAACTCTGCATCTACATCTTACAGTATTTTTCAGAGGAATTATTTATTTACCTAATTTCACTGAAAGGATATTTATGGAAAATAGTTCAAAGAAACATTACCCCACAGTTTGCAACTTTCTGGTCTTGAAATAAATGTAGTTTTTACAGAGTGAGAAGTGGATCTTTCAGGGAATTGTACAGAGCAGTTTGGAAAGTATACAGAATTGCCTCAGTGAGATATACGTCTCTATTACCTTATGCACCATACTACCTTATTTCAGTGTCCTGAAATTAGAGGGTAACAATCTCACCTTCACCACCTTGATGCCACTTGGTAACTTCTACTTTTTCTTATCAGCAATAATTTTTCCAAAATACCACCAAGATCCTTATAATCTTTGTCATGTCAGCCAGGAAGACTATTGAGTACTGAACATTTGCATTCCTCAGATAAATTTATACCCCAAGCCTTTCTTTTTATAATCAATATTTTACTCTATTAAAATAAAAATAGAAATATTTTAAAAACCAAGAGCTGTAATTGTCCTCTAGCATG
>VWZG01008235.1:42618-76357 GCA_013396735.1 Grallaria varia
TCGTGGGTTGTGATAAGGCAGTGTATATTAATACAGAAAGCAAAGCAAAGCAGGGTGCGCGCGCGCAAAGCAAAAGCAACAACTAATCTCTACTTCCCATGAGCAGCAGGACCACCCGACCGCGTCTGAGAAGCAGGGCTCCTAAAATCTTGTTAGCAAAACAGCCATCGGAGACAACGAGTGCCTCCCCTTCCTGCTTCCTGCCCCAGCTTTTATATCTGGGTTGACGTCATATGGTATGGAATATCCCTTTGGTCAGTGCAGGTCAGCTGGCCTATTTGTGTCCCCTCCCAGGACCTTGCCCTTGACTGAACAGTGAGTGCTGTGCTCAGTGATAGCCAAAATATGGGTGTGTTATTGACACCAATGCAGAGCACAGCGAGGGCTCCTATGGGGAAACAAATTCTGGCTCAGCCAGACCCACCACATGAAGGAAGACATGTTCTTTCATTTTAATTATGTATCTTGTCAATAAGTGCACTTTAGAAGATAAACATTTAATCACTACCCAGACATAGACCTCAGTCCTTCAGGTGTATCTGTTAATTCAAACCTGCATTATTGGAAACCTAGCAGAGAGGAACTTTGAAACAGGCGTTTAGGTGGGGAGTGAGCAAGAGAGGTGGAAGAGAGAAAGGAAAAGTAAGATAAAGGAAAAACAACAGTTTATACCCTTTACTCTGCTCTCTGACAGTAACCAGGCTAGCTTTTGATTTGAGCATAATTTTCATTCAGGTTTGTGAAGTGCAGTTCCCTGTTAATACTGACTGTAAATCTGGAATGGCTGCATGTTTCTACTCTGAAAACTAACTAATTCTTATAGTTAGATGGACTTCATGATATCTTGCTTTGCATATACACTGAAACAACCGCAGGACCAGAACAAAAAATCCTGAGGAAGAAGGTCTGTTGAGCTATTGTTTAATCCAGGATTTCAGTGCCTAAGAAGTGGGCAAACTAGTTGCATGAATTGCCAGAATCTCTCATGCATATGTGCTCACCAACAGTCTACAAAGTATTTTGAAGATGGGAAATCGGCTTTCAAATTCCAATTTGTTGAAATTTTAAGTACATGCATATAATTAAATACTTACTGGACTGGAAACAATCTGATGTAATGAGAATTATCCTATCTTGGTAGTAGAAGGAAAGACCTGAGTTACAGTTCCTTTTCCAATGAATGCTTATGGGTTTCATATTAAAGAACTTCATATTAAGGTATTATTGAAGCAAAGGCATAGAGTGTAATTCTTATTATTCTTTTCTAACCAGAAGGCAATAAAGTAATTCTTATTCTCTTTCTGATTCAATGCATATATGATTGTTTCATGCAAAGATGAAAAATTCAACAAGAATATGGCCACCTTTACTGTATTCCATAACCATAAGTATTCTATTGTACTACTAAACCATTGTACAGGAGGAAAAGATATCCGTAGAAATGTCCACAAAAGATGTGAGTGGTGCTTCACTCTTTCATGTTTGGAAAAGGATTTTACTAACTGAACTTTAGTATAAAACTGTGTGATATCACACAGTCGTGTCTCACATTTTTCATAAAACAAATACTAGATCTCAGCAGGTTTTAATCTACATAAGTCCAATGGAGAAAAGTGTTTCTTCCAATAGGGTGTGCTATTTTGTGTGAAATATGTAAATACAATGCATAGATAAAACTGAAAAATATATTCTAGTCTTCACCAATTTCCATGAGTGGCTTCTTGCCAGTCAAATATTTTGTGATTCCATTCAGGCTCTTTCTTTGCATTTAAAATAATTTTTCTGGATAAAATAGAAAGGGTACTGTTTCTCAAAGCAATACAAGATTCAAACTTTGCAAGAAGTGCTGCATAACTTGACTTTTGCCATCCTGCTCTTTTCCTTATAGCACAAAAGACTTTTCTTTCAATAATAATAATATTGAACCCTTACTGTCCTCATAAGCTCCATGTTCAATTTCTCAGTAGCTGACCTTACACTGCAAGTGCATGTTCCATAATGTACCTCCAGATCCTACATTCCTGGTGCACATGGAGAGTGTATCTTACCTGGACGTGCCTCTGGTTGTCCTGGCTCCTGCAGAAGGATGTCTAGATTCAGAGAAGGCAGCTGATTCTGACTTGCATCTATAATACCCTAATACCCAGCTAATAAAACTACTAGAAATGGCAAGAAAGCAGAAAAAAAAATAAGTTGAAGAAGTGTAAATATTAATAGTTATGGAACTGATGAGAATCTTCAGAAGTGTAGCAGGTGACTGGAATAGATTCATAGGAAAGATTACATCTGCTAATGAGGATTACTAGTGCCACTCAGAAAGAAAATGAATAGAAGAGATGTCTTTCACCTGTGTATTTTTGGAAAGTAATAGATGTACCTTTATACTACTGAGGGAAAAAAAAAAAAGTGAGTTAGGTATAAGATGACAGTACATGAAAAATGTGCCACATGATGCTACACTAAAGGTGCTTGAAGATAATCGTGTTCATGCCACTGTTTCAATGACCTAAAATGGAGGAAAACCATTACACCACAAAGTCTCCACAACAAGAGCAAAGCTGAACAAAGCATGCAATGCTTCAGAAACCACAAAGCAGGGTACATCAGCCAGAAGGTGATTTATAATGTTTGATAGAATGGATTAAACTGTGAGCACAGTGAATATCTTCCTAGAAGCAGAGACATATGGGTAAGTGGCCTTTAAGACATCTGTGCTGAACCATAATACTCTCTATTGAACATCATGAAACATTTTAATTGTTGTCAGTGTTAACAGCGCGATGGATTATTAAAATAGAAATATCATTATTTCTATTTTATTTATAATTTCCTCATATATGTATTTTATATATAATTTCCTCATTATTTCATTCCATGAGGATAAAAGCTATGGTCTTATAATTGTTCGTATAAAATTGTGTCTACATTTGAAACACAACAATTGTTCTGTTCTACACATAAAAAATATGGATAAATATTTTCCAGTCTCAAGTCCCGAGTAACACTGCAACAGCATCACTTTCAAATCTCTCTAATTTAGAAAGAAAAGGAAAAAGGTGGAGCACCTTCGTTAGCACATCTGATCAAGTTTAATTTGATTTTTTTTAAAATTCTCAGTATCTATCAATGTTCTATATTTATAATAAACAACACTACTGAATTAGACCTTAGCAAACATTAAATGGCTTGTAGGTCAGAGAGATAATTACATTTATTACAACTTCCTCACATTTTATTCATAGAAATTGTGAAACTTATTATCATTTAGGACATGTTAGGTTAGTTGTACTCAGTTCTCTTGCTGCTAAAAGGATGTAGTATGATATGAAACATCTCCTAAAGCTTTTATTCAGTATACATACTAAACGAAGTTTAATTTTCTGGTAATTACCTTTGGCAATACAAGCTACATAAATTTTCAATATCAGTACATCACACTTCAGTATCTGAGCCTTTGATGACAAATTACATTCACTTTTAATATGTTTTAGTCTGTCAGATCAGAAGAGGACTTTCTAGCATATCTGAAAATTCAGGCTCTTTTGCTTACTTATGTATGAACATGTTCAAGATTGATTGCAACAGTGGAAAAAAATCAGATATAATGACAGTATGGTGACCTAAATTTTATCTTTGCAACAAGATATGCCCTAACTGATTATTTCTGAACTACATCCTAGCTAATATCTGTCTTCCATCCCACAATGATATTAACACTTACTATTGCTTAGATGCTCTTACATGAGTAAGGTTATATACTTACTTAAATTGTTTTCCTCTGCATTTTAGATTTTTGTGGATGTTACATTTTCTGGATCAGAATCTATCTTCTAATAAAAGTAAAAGGTCTTCAAACTTATCTGTCTATACAGTTTAGAAATTGTCCACCACAGAACATCTACTGCTTAAAATAATTTTAATGACATGTTGGTAAAAAATTATAGATGTTAAAAGACCAGAAAACTAGATACTAGGTACTGTAAGTGACCTAACTAGTGGCTCACATGAAAGAAATGGGATTCACTGCTTTTCTGGGTTCACCCTCTGCCTCCACAGGTACAGGGGCTGCAGATCGGTCTTTTCCTCCTCTTTTGTTTACATCAGAAGCTAGTCCCCATTTACCTTTGGAGAGGTAACAACAAGCAAGTGACAGCCTAGGAGCCTTTTTAAAATTGAAACCATATTCTCTCATGTGTAGCTGCTAATGACACATTTTAAAAACTTACCTAACAAAATTGCTCATTACCATTAGCAAAGAAACAAAGGACTGGTGCTTTATTTTACATTCTTTCATTTATTAGATTACCTGATTTCTAGACATCGTCATCTTTCCAGGGATGTTTGAACATTCAACAATTACAACATCAATTTCATTTCTAACATGTCACCTCTCTTCAATTTAACTCAAGATATGATGGTTCTCCTAACTATATCCTAGTGTTTTTATGAGTGTCAGTAAAAGGTAAAAATATCTATGACGGATTTGTAGTTTACCTCCATCCCATGTAAACCTGTCAGAAGCCTGGTCTGCACCAATTTCTTAGTGATGAAAAAAAGGCCAATTGAGTAGTTAGTTGACATTAAAGAAAAATTAGATAATTCAAGTTATGATTTATGGCATGTGACCTAGAAACCATGTAAGGAGTAAACTTAGATCCATTAAGGTAAATTTTTTCCTGAAACTGATATTCATAAAATAAGAATTTTTACTAGTATTTTAAACACACTTAAGGACTTAGGGATCCAGATACCAGTGAAATACTTCATCCTGAATATAATGAGATTAAATCCCTTAGGCTGTTTTGGAGAGCTTAATCTTGATGTTTTAGCTTAAATTACAGTAATTGAATATATAATACATATTGCCTGAAGATATGATAGTGCTCACTTCAGTTAAAAAAGGTGTCCAGTGTGAAAAGAAATGTACATGGATCATTTAAGAATCAGATGAATATTACCTTTCCTTACTGTATGTTAAAAAATATGTATTGAACCTCAAATGATTCCATGCTTCAAACATAAAATTCGAAGGGGTTTTTCCTGCTGTTCCTCCAAATATCGACAAAGCCCTCAAAATCAAACTGAAATGCTTCAGTATTTTTGTGGGGGAAAGGTGGATTCTGTTCAGAAAAAAAAAAACAACAAACATTTGCTTGCACTGAAGAGCATGACACTTACCATACACAGAGTCATAATTTTCAAACAAAAAAAGAAACATAACCTGTATCTGGAATGATTGAACTCTTGAGAGGGAACCCTTTAACCAAAGAGTTTAAATTTATTAAGAACATTCTTTGTCTCTTGAATTATATTTTACTTTTGCAATAAAAAGGAATTTTCAAATTTCTTTGGCAAAACTAACTACCAAATGTGAAAAAGCAAAGCTTCTAGTGGTTTATTTAGTGATTTAACCCCTAGAATGCCAACCCAGTTTTTTATCTTAGTTCACTTTCACATGAATCATCCATTTTCGTAATCCACGCAGCCCCGGCTGAACTCACTTGGCTTTTTACCAACACTGGTGTAAACTCCACAAGATATTTAGGAAAATGTTCATACTTTAGTTTGAATCACAGGTGGGTGCAGGACTGTTCAAGGACACAAGGGTATTAGTATGCAGAAATACATAGTAGGATCTGGGCAAAATAAGATTCAGAGAATACTTATTCTATCTATAACTTGGTCTATTAGTACAAGAAAACTTTTTGTCCTATTAATTCTATACAAAGTGGGTTGTCTTTTATGCTATTTTCTTACCGATATAATCATGTTAAAAATTATTAACCAGTAATAAATCTGCTAGGTTGCATTGCCACTGTCTGCCCACTCCTAGAGTGGCATGTCAAAACATACAACTTGGGGACTGATTTCTTTTTATAGAATCATAGAATGGTTTGGGTTGGAAGGTACCTTAAAGACCATCTAGTTCCAAGGCCCCTGAGAAGGACAGGGACACCTTCCATCAGCCCAGGTGATTCAGGGCCTCACCCAACCTGACCTCGAACACTTTCAGGAAAGGAGCAGCCACAACTTTTCTGAGCAACCTGTTCCACCACCCTCACAGTAAAGAATTTCTTCCTAGTATCTAATCCAAACCCTCTTCCAATTTAAATCCTTTCCCTTGTCCTATCACTTATGGAACACTTATGCGGCTTTTGGCAAAATTCCACGTTGACAACTGCCTCTTCATGGATAATGAAATCTAAGCTGGCTTTTCAATCTGTTAGTGAAATACAGTAATCCCCATTGTATTTTTGGTGGCTTTTTTGTTTGTTGGTTTTGCTAAGTTGATGTACCTCCAAAAATGTTTCACTAGGATTTGCAATGTGCTTTTGAAATGAATCCATTAATAATGCTCCGTTGTGTTTTAAACCATTTTAAAGAGAAGTCTCAGTCCACACAACCTGTTGAATGCAATATTCTTGCACCTGTCTGTATGAAACTAACCAATACAACAAAATTTAGGAGATACTGTCATGCAAGCCACCTGTTAGTGGGTATTAATTCCCTGGAACCAGACTAGAGACAGAAAAACAAAAACAAAAAAACCACATATGTAGTTTAAATGTAAAGATGGTGAGTCCTCAACACCACCTGGTTTTCTCTGGAAACATATTGTGTCATTCTCCCTAGCTACTGTTTCACTTAGATCTATTGATTCCATAAATGATCTATCACATCGAGTTATGTCCACATTGCATGCTAAAGAAAGTGAAGGAAAGAAACAAATAACTTCATCTAGAAAAATTTATAAGTTCACAATTACAAAAAAATCAGAATCATTATTGCAAAACAATAACAAGTATCAAATATGAAAAATAATTAAGGCAGATGTAAAACTAATCTGTGACATACAGTTTATAAAATATCTTAACAGAAGAAAATATCTTCATATAACAGAATTCTCTGTTTTACCTCAGAGAAGAGAAAATTCTTGTTTGGGAGTAAAAATAATTCTGTAGACCAAAATCTCCAAACCTTGCTTTGCTCTTTTTTTCCCATTTTTCTGCCTACTCAAAGACCAGGGAACTTTCTTTGCAAATTTTTCTTACTTTAATTTTTTGTTTCAAAACATTTTTAGCAAGTTGAAGTGTGATAATAAAAGTATTACAGAAAAGCAACAAATCTTGAAGAGTTAAATCATGCCAAAGGCTGGTCTTGAATATTGCATTTACCGGTATGGAACCTGGATATGGAGAACAGAAGGACATGTGATCAAATCAGTCAGTGTGCACATGCATATACCATCTGCATGTGCACGGTAGTAGCTCTGTCATATTTAGTGATTAACGTACAGACTGCCCAAAGATTTCTAAGAAGAGTGCTCTCTCTCCTCAGCTTTGCCGTTGCTACCCTGTTGAGGTCCATGAGTCTTAAAAAAAAAAAAAAAAAAAAAAGTGAATGCTGAAGCAGTATGGAAAAAAGACAAAATGCCCACCAGAAGGCATTTGACAGAGTGAAGAGAACTGTTAACCGAGACTGTACTAGAGAAAAGCTGCTTTATAAGAATGGGAGAATGCTTCAGCAGAGTACTAAAGCACAGCTAGAAGGCCATACCGGTTAGATCCTTGACAGCTAAAGAGGAGAAAACACTCAGCTGTTAGAGGAGCCTCTGACTGTGGATTTTTTTGGAATGGAACGATTCCACAATCAAAGGAGATGGATAAGCACTTTGAAAATGAATGAACTATTGAAAAACATTTAATGACACTTTTTAAAAGCACTGTTGATGGCTCTACACTTCTGCTACAACTCATGAAATTTCAAGGAGTAAGGACAAGGCGAGTTAGACAATTGAACAGTCAGAAAGGATGCCACATACTTAAAGCAAGACAGTCTCTCAAGTAACACATAGATGCTTACCAACTTGTATAAAAGTCTTTACCTTTGCCTCAAAGTCTACAGACAATTTAACTGTATTCAGGAGTGGAGTAGTGTGGGCTGGGAAAAAGAATTAAAATTGCATTTCAGAATTTATCAGTTCACAAGAAGGAAGAGACACAAAACATCACCATCCTATTAAAGTATGATAGAAAGAAATGGGTTTGTGCAAGATTGAACTTTGTTTAAATAAGTATTGCAGTAATTCCAGAAGACTGTTAACACTAGTTTCACAAGCTGGATAAAATCTGTATATCTGGGGACAGGCTGGATGAAGCTTAAGCAAAGAATATGCAACTGATGGTGATTTCTGACAGCTCAGTTGCCATATATAGAGATTATAATTAGTTGTAGAAAATGGAAAATTATATTTTCCAAGTGTCCAATGTGAGAGAAAAGAGGTGTGTAGTGCATCACAGGTGAAAGTGTGAATATGAGTACCAGATGTTTTCTGCTGGTCACTCAGAGGGCAACAGGAAGGGCAGTCAGCAGAAAAGATGCCTGATACTGATGGCATAACCAAAATAGAAGATAGATAGTAACAAATTGGTGATATCAACTATATATCCTTCCAGAGTCCAGAAAGTAGGATAATAAGTAAAGAAATAAGGATGAAAACATTGTTTCCTGATCAGAGAAAAAGCTGTTGGGCTAAACTGACTTTATAAGTTTCTGATTTTAAAGCTCTTGTATTGCACTGACAATTTTTAAAGCTCTTGAAAGGGCGAACATTTGCATTTCACACTGTCAGACAGTTGTTTATGTCATTTGTGCAGTCCCATTTGCCAGCACTTTCCTTCTTCCATTCTTTGCATTTTTATCCTGCTCAGTTGAAGCCTGTCAGTCAACAAATGTGCTGGGTGGGGCTGAAACTACCTTTTGGACTGTATGGTCCCTCTGTCATTGAAACACCTGGCAGAGTTCTGGCTTATACTTAAGCAAGGCTTAGAACTTCCACACTATACATCATAAGTACAACTTACCCTTCATTTTACTTATAACAGTTTGAGCAATAAATCATTTACTGAGACAGAGCTCAAGACCATTTTCTCATTTAATAGCTTTCATCTGTATGATGTTCTATATAATGAATATCACAGTACACTAATGAGTTTGTCAGCATTATCAGAAGATGTATCACCATTTACGTAATTTCTTTTTATCCCTGGAATGACTGCATGAATGTATCAGTTTTATAATTTCTCTTCACTTACATAGCTAAAAAATCATGGTCCTTTAAAAATACTTGGAAACATTCATCTTATGTAACAAAGTTCTTAGTGTACAGTTATTATTATGTTTTTTCATTATTAGTGATATACTTTGTCTCATAGACAATGCTTGTTTTAGAAGAGTGTAACCACACACAAAATTATTAAATTTAAAAATAGGACTAAGAACCGATCTACAGAATATGGGGTTTCCTTTATTTTATTCGCAGATAATAATGCCTATGTCTGGAATGAACTATTAAAAATTACAGACTGATTTTATAATACGTTTTTTGAGAATCATCTGGTGTTTCTGTAAGGGTACAGCACAAGATTTTTTTTGAACGAAAAGGTGAGAAATACATCAGCATATTTGAAATACATAGGAACAAAGAAAGAAGATGGAAGATAGATCTTCTGCAGCAGCCCTCTAAATGAGAATGCTTGATTTAAAAAAAAAAGCAAAAAAAAACAAAGAAAAAGCAAAAAGTTTACAAGGATTTACCACTTTTTTTTTTTTTTTAATTGTAAATCTTGTGCTTAAAATTGCTATCAAAACTAACATTAAAGATTTTATACCCTCAGTGGCATAACCTGAGTGAAGACTAGGACTAAATGATCTATTAGCCAAAAATCATTTAATATTTGCTGACAACAAGTAAGAACTGCAAGACAAATGATTTCTAGCACTAGTGCCCTTGGGAGGTACCTTGTTAATGTTTCAAGTCTTTGTGTAAAACTTTGATTTCCTCATTTGAGACAAAGATGGCGGGGGAGGGGGAAAAAGGACTATTCCTCTGAAAAAAATAAAATAAGCCACAAACTATGTGGTGCATAAAATGCTTTGAAAAATATTTCCAAGGCTTTTTATTAGTTTTGTTTTATACCAGTCACAGAGACTGATATACACAGAAATTCACTCTGGCCTTTATCCTCCACAGACTTTGTGCACAGTCAGCTTCATGCATTGTGAATGACTTCATTGCTTTGTCGCTTTATGTAAAGTTGTGTGCAAACACATTTGGGCAATCATGGCTTTGGGAACTACTGTCGCATAAGGGGGAATCCGTAGCTATGAGGATTCATATCTTTTCTCACTTCCTACAGCTATCAGCTATAACGTTCCTGCCTGGGCAAGTAGATTTGGTAAGCTTCTTCTTGAGTGAAAACTGTGAGATGGGAGACTGGGTTCCTTTACTCTGTATGCCTTTGATTCAAAAAGGTACTTAGGTACTAATATTTAACCTGACCTGGAATTTCAGTGGTTAATATTGGAATAATTTGCCTCTTACCTACTAGACAGCGTTCCCCAGACAATGTACTCCGGGAAACTGGAACTGATTTGTCACACACATCCACAGTGCTCAGCCACTGCACAAAAAGTAATTCATGAGGTAAGAGGTAGCAAGCAATAGAGGGAGTCCTACTCTGCCATCTACGTATTGTACCCCACCATCTAAACCTGTCCAAAAGAAGAATTCCCTGAACAAAAAAGCTAGTTCCATTCCTTTGCCCTCCCTTTTAAATTGAATCTGACATATACGCTTCTACTCAGCAATTGCTGATTACTGCCTTAGGTAGTGGGATTTGACATGTATCTCAGGTTTGACATAGCGATTTTTTGAGTTAATGATCTACTTTCCTGTAGTGGCATGGCGAAACACCTGTTTTCAACATAGAATAGAACTGTTCTAGGGACTCTAATAGTAGAAATAAGGTAAAAAATAAAGAGCTTTGAAAGATTTCTCCTTTACAGTGAGTTTTAGAAAGATTGTTGAGGGCCGAGTCGTCCAATTTGGGAAAAGAAGGCAGTTACAATGTGTCTACATGAATCACCTCGGTTTCTCCAAGAGGCTTCAATATGTCAATATTATAAATATATGTTTTAGATATATGAGAGTTTCATGTCATGTTAAAAAATTGTTAATAACATTCATATATATAGAATGCAGACCTTGCAACACAGTACCATTGTCTCCAGAGGTTTCTTTTGCTATGCTGCTAATGTGACTCATGGAAATTTTTATAGCATAATGACTTGGGATTTCTAGAGAAATGGCAAGTTTATAGATGACTGTGCATACAAACAATATATGTTGAAGGATTAGGATGAACATGTCTAGAACTGGACATTGTTCATCTTATTGCTAATACTCTTCTTACAGACAGACACCTCTCAGTTTAACTGCATCCTTGTTCTTCCTTTCCAGTCTCTCCACTTACATCTTTTTCAAGCTGAGACCATCAGGCAAGGTTGCACATGCTTGACTGTGTACCTATACTGACTATTTCTTTTCACCTAATAATTTCATCTTCCTTCAGGGACACTGAGAATATAACTCTGTTTTAGTGTGACTGATTTGGGGAAGAACAAAATTTTTCTTCAAAAATCACTGAGTTTTTTCAGTCACTTATTCTGCTATTAGGAGAGCAAGCTCTTCAAGAAAAGAGGGTCCAATTTCACCAGGCACTTATGAACTCGTTAAAATAGAGTTGTTTGTGGTCAGAATCTTAATTTTCCCTTTTATGTCCAAAGACACTACCTGAGATGAGGGCTAAGTGCTTATTGCAAGCACTTTCAATGCCATAGTATAATAAATAAATGCTCTAACAAAGTTTTTATAATCCAGGGAGAGAAAACAAAAAATGGTGGGAGAAGAAATGGACAGAGAGGTGATTTGTTCAAGCTTCTCTGGCTAATTAGATTTACAGAGATGCACAGAAATGAGTCCTGAAATAGTCTGGTGAGACTATAAATATCACTACCTTCTTTCAGGTTCCTCTCATGTATGTCATAGGACAAGCTCACTCACAGTAATTCAAGATAGAGAGAACAATGCCAAGATAAACTTTGTGTTACCTCTGCAAAAGTAAACTATTCCTCCACGATCATGAAAGATCTATTCACAAAAAAAATTACCATTGAAATGCAATTCTTTGCTGTCACTTGCATTACATTTATCAAGCTATTTATCTCCTGCATGAGTTTTCTTTTACCAAAAGCAGACAGCTTCTGAGAAAGTATTTTAAATGAAAGTGATATACATTTAAATACAACATTTTTCAGAGAAGTATTTTAACCTTCCTTCTTCACTAGTCATAGAATTCAGTAGTTCTGAAATGCTGTACATAATGAATGCTAACCCCATAGGGCTAAGCAATAATTGCAATTTTTCTGTCTTAAAGATTGCAGCTATTATTCATTTATTGTATAATAAAATCAGGTTGTCATTCACCCCATGACCATGTGACCACCAACCTTTATTTCACAGAACAAAATAAAACTACTCAAGGGATAGATTTCTATATGCAAATTACATGAAAGCTGTTAAAGGAACAGTTGCTCATAATGCTGAAATACTGAGGATAGTGATGCAAACACCATGGAGGACTATGACAGAACCTCAGCTCGTTTCAATGGGGTCTGTCTCAGATTTTACTGTGACTCACATTTACACTGAAAAAGCAATGATACTCTTCATTTAACTGCGCTAGTTGGCATGTTTCAGTGCCTTTTCACATACTTCATTCCTGACTCTGGCTTACTTGAAGAACTGGAAAAAAAGGCTCAGACCCATCCCTGCAGGAGAGGACACATTAACTCCTGATACTGCAGTATGCTTTCTGACCACACAGCAGTGAGGCAGGAGCTCCTATTCCTCTGGAAAAGACTTAAAATTAGCAACTTAAAATCTGTTGTTCAAAGGCTTCCCCCCACTGGCTCCTTAAAACACACATATGCATGTGCACAACTGCATGAGGTAACTGGGTTTTGTCACATATTATCAGAGTCCTCACCCTGGGAACATGTCAAAGTGATTGCTTTAAAATTTTTCTGTAAATGCCTGTGTTTATTTTAGTATTTCTATGCATAATAAAAGTGGTAACTTGCTATCTCTAGGAGAAACTATCCATGTGCCATTTTGAAGAAGGGCTTTTGAAAAAAAAAAGAAGCAAAACATCAGCAATCTCAGATTCTGCACAGAGACTGTCCAGCCAGTTCAAAAGCATACTGAGGGGCTTCAGTACATTTTCTGAATTTCAAGATGTATATAATATGACTATTTCATTGTTCAAATAAAGACAAATGAAAGAGCAGGCGAATAGTAGATTCTTGATGCTAACAGACCTTTAATTCCTATCCATCAAATTTTTTACATTTTTATTTGACTATATTTATTTTACATCCACTTCTTCAAATATAAGAATTTAATATTAAATTATTTGGATGTCAAAATTTAACTATGCTGATCCTAATACTGTAAGTTATTTAAATACTGACCTCATAACTAAGTACTGAAATAACTAAATAATATTTAAAACTTGCAACTTCTAGCCTGATTTTCATTGCCACTGAAATGAATTCCCAACTGGATCCAAGAATATCCAATACCTTACAACACTCTCTCTTTATGTCTGAGATTTAGGCCCTTGGGTAGATTTACCTAAGTAAAATTGTTATTAATTTACATTGATGAAATAATCTTTCTTAGGAAAGTATTAATTCATCAAACAGAGCATAAGACCTTTACTTAGTATTTACTTTGTCGTGCATAAGGGAACTCACTTACCTACTGAGGTAAGCAAGTGATTTATGTAGGCTAATTCAATTCCAAACATCCCTCTGGAAAAGATTTGGCTGAATCTTGGGGGAAACACAAGAACCAGCGAAATCCGCTGCTGACCAAATGGTAGCTTTCTCCAAATTTGCTCTTCCAAGCTAAGTTTAAATCCCCACATCCATGCATGAAGCACTCAGCACTCCCAATTTCATTACCCACCTATGTTATGGCTTCTGACCAGCTTCAGATCTCCATTCAGTGCATACCTGCTGAAAACCAACTCCTCAGAAAGTTAATTGTCCTTGTAGCAATTCACGTCAAGAGCCTTTTAGGAGATCCAAAAAAAGGTCATTCCTTTAGTCTTCAATGTCCTCACTGCTAGTAAACTCATCAAGGTATTGTAATGGTAATGCATGATTTTAACTTCCTCCTCATCATTCCTGCTCTGAAGATCTGGAACCCCACAAGGTGCACTTGCAGGAAGAAAAAAAGAAAGAAATTTTTCTAAATGATGTAGCCTAAATGGCATTGTTCTTTTCAGATTATTTTTAAAGACTTACAGATTTTTCTGTTGTAGTGTATTTTAAGTGTTGGTGTATTGTTCTTAAAGACACATACAGATAATTTACAACACTAAGGTCACAGAGCAAATTTCATTATTAAACTGCAAATTAAAAGCATTTTAGCCCTCTGTGGCCTGCAGGGCAATGTGACCTTCAGGAATATGAGAATGTGAGAAAAGTTCACTCCTTAGTATATGCACTTTCAATCACAATAAGCAGCGTGCACATGATAATACTCCAAGTTCTGACAGATTACTAAAAGACTGATTATTGCTCTTCTTTTTTCTTCTTTTCTTACTGATTTGGTAACAGTAACTATTCAAATGTCTTCACATGTTTCATTGTCATAATTTTTAGCTTTTTTCTATTCCCCTTTTTGGATAAGACTATTCTCATTATCTAGTGATGATGACACATGTTCTCAGACTGAAAAGAGAGAGATCTGAGAGCTAAATAAATCAAATCTCCTCTAACAGTGACTAGTACTGATACGGCCTACGAACTGAATATTTTGCTTCAACAACTAGCAGTGAGTTTCACCTCAGGCTCTTTTTAAAGTGATCATCTTGCAGTGTGAAGCAACCATGCAGTGGCCAGGAGAGCACACAGTCATTTTAATATCAGAACATAGTTTAAAATTATCTTACCCACATTTTGACTTTTTATTAAAAACATTCCACAAACTATTTTACTCCTTCATTATTTGACAAACCTAAATTATTTCGACTCTTCCTTCTAGCTGGGTATGAGAAAATTATTTAAAGAATCCTAGCTGGATATTAAGGACAGGTACTTTGATTTTACATCACTTCAGACAGAGAGCAATGGCAGGACTAAAAAACTAAAGTGTTCCAAATTTATAAAATAAACCTTTGTCCACTAATGCGTATTTAGTGACCAGTAGGTCTGAAATTCAAAAACACATGTGGGAGTGCTCACCTGGTTCACCCTTGGCAAACGGCCTAGATAACAGTGCTTCTTAACATAGAACAGGAGTGTAAATGGTATGGTTGAATTGAACACAAAACCATCTGAGCAAGCATTTACCTAAACCTATCATGTGAGAGGAATACAGCCACCAGACAGATCAAACAGTAACGTCGAGAATTACAAAGAGACTTCTGGAACACAGATGAAATAATCTTGAAAAGATATGTCTCTGTATGTGTGTGTGTGTGTGTGTGTACAAACAGGATGGAAATTTTAACACAAGAAAGAGACTTTGGGCTGATCAAAGGCAGCAGTCAGCTCCTGGTTTGACACTGATGGCAGCTAGCCTGTTATAATCTCTGCCTGGGGCTGATGGTGCAGCCTCCCTATGGTCACCAGGAGCAGACTGTGCGCAGCTAAGGCAGCAAGGAGTCTGAGGAGAGACCTCATTGCAGTCTGCTGATCTCCTCTCTGGTGACCAGTGACAGGACACAAGGGAATGGCCTGAAGTTCTGTCAGGGGGAGTTTAGGTTGGATATAAGAAAAAAGATTCTTAACCCAGAGGGTGGTTGGACACTGAACAGGCTCCCCAGGGAAGTGGACACTGTCAGGAACATGGTGTAACTCTTGGGAATGGTCCTGTGCAGGTCCAGGAGTGCGACTTCGGTAATCCCTTGTGGTTCCTTTCCAACTCAGGATATTTTTGATATATATACATTATATACACATATAGCCACGTATGTAGAGAGTGTGGGGTGCAGCAAGCAGCGAACCAACATGTAGGGACATGTGTGTTGGCACTCATTAAGTGCTCCCTTTCTGGCATGTACGTTGCCAAGTAGTAGGAAGGAGCAGAAGTACACACCAAGGTGGAGCACCCCAATCACCCAAGGAGGGCTGTGCAGTTGGGGAATCTGCTCTTTCTACACAAAAAAAAAGGGAATATGATGGTAATACACAGGGCCTGGAGGTAGGAAGGGAACATGAGTCAAACTGTGCGCATTGTGCATGATTAGAATATATTGAGATTAATTATAATTATTTTTAATGTTCATAAATAAGATAATAAGTAATTAATTCTATATTAACATTTAGTTAGTATCTAGTATCATGGGTTATCTGTTGTGTTACTGATACTGGTCCTGCATGTAGTTCACTTATTGCCACTTAACTGCATTTTCTTGAGTCAGTAAAATGCTTCAGTTCTAATTTGGTTTTCATTACATGAGCAGAGCTGTTTTTCAACAAAACACAGATGAACCACCTAATTCTTTACATTATTGGTAACTAGTGAAATCTTTCTTTTAAGGTTATGAGGACAAGAATTTAAAATTAGGCACAGTCTTAATTAGGTCGGTTTTCATTATTTCTGCCCTTTGATCAAGCGAAGAAAGGCCAAAAGAGAAAACAAAACTTATCAGAATCCTACAAAACCAGGACACAGCTCTAAGAAAAAATTGAAATAAAAGGCTATGTAAATGAAGGAAGAGAAGACTAATGGAGAAGATGATAATATTTTAAATATGTAAAGGCAGATTTTAAGAAGCAGACCACATTGTATTGCTGGTGTTGGGAGTAAATAAGAGATTAAGTACAGGAAGTACTAGATCAGGTATTAGACGTTTCTTCTTGCCTTCTGAAAAATAAACACTGGAATGGATCACTGTGGAGTTTGTAGTTTCTCTGTCTTTGAATGCCTGAAAGAACAGACTTCAGAGCAGGAGGATGATTTGGTATCCTCCTAATGTCCAGTCCTTCTCCATGATTTTATGCTACCATATAATAAGTTTCATCATAAGACACATACACTGAATATGGGCCCATGAATAAGTCAGAATAAGACTATGTTTTGATCTTAACTACGATGCATGAAGTGGGGAAGGCAGAAGACCGCAAGGTGGAGTCACATTAAGGAAGTCTTGAACAGCTGGATGCTTTCTTTTTCTGTGGCACAGAGATTTTCTCTAACAACAGGTAAAATACAAGGATTGCTGGATTATAGTCACTGATTAAAACATTATGGCTTCTGCCTTCCTTCCTACCCTACTGATCTTGTTGTTTTACCTTTCTGCAGGTTTCCATTCCCAAAACAGACCCAGCAGAACTGAGGCTGTATCTCAACAGCCCAGACACACTTATGACAATAGCAACACAAGCCTGCCTTCCTCAGCAATTTAATCAATCAGTGAACAGCAATGGCTGATGCAGTAACAGTTGTTTTATTCTGCTGACTCTTCTCTGAAGGAGAGACATTATGAGTGGACAACTTGGTGCAGTAAATTTTTAGTGCTCATCTCCTGAGGTGAGCAAAACATCAGTCCAGCTTATTCATCAAGAATCCTGACACTACGCTTTACCCAGTTGTGAGTGACTCCACAGCCTTTTTCTTCTGTTTACTTAATCCGAGGTTCAGTTCTGAGACCAGTGGACGCTCTATGTAAACCAATTGGTGATTTTTCTTGTGTCCTGTGAAGCAAGACTAATAGCACTTCCTCTTCTGCGATCAGACTGTATACCGTGCTCTAAATAAGGCAGGTACAAACAATGTTACCATGCACTCATGTTTACATAGAAGCAGATAGTGTGAAAGTGAGCTTAGTATGGCATTTTGAAAGACTGAGTGCAAGGCATCCCCTTTGGGCATTAGGAGAAAATAGGTAATTTATATGTTTATTTGCCACAGGGATTTACAATTCACATATTTTTCCTGAGAGCAAGAAAGTTGTGGGATTCATAGTTTTTCTATTCTCACTTTAAAAATTGATATTCTTCAATTAAGAAAAGAAGAAACTTATTTGCCTCTTCCTCGCCTCATCTCTCTTTATTTCTACTCCTTCACCTTGGAAATATTTTATTCCTCTTCCCAGTCTCCAACTATTATTTCAACATTGGCAGCTGATTTCAGTCTCTTTCTGTTCTTGAGTCCAAGCTTTCTCTCCTTTTATGTCTTTTTACTGCTGTGTTTTTCTTTCTTTCCCTCCCCAAGTTCCTGATCACCTCCTTTACACTCCTGCATCTTTCTTACGTCAATCTGCTCTGTCCTCCTGTCCAGAGAAAAGATCTGCTGAGGCTAAAAGTGATGGAGATTCACCGAATTCAATGTAGATGTTTAAAACTAGAAAAGGCACAGGTCTGTTTCAATGGAAATCTTTTTGAGTACAAAATTTAAGCAATGCAAGTTAGGCACAAACTTAGAGAAACTTTATATTTAAAAGTTATATCACTAATCACAGCAAAACTGTAATTTTATTTTTTCTTTTTTAAGTCAAGATATATTTTTCTTGGTGTGCTGGTTTTAAAAGGTAAACCGGCAGGAGAAATGAATCCAACTCAAAAGAGTTTAGAAGTCAGAACTACAATTTAATAAAAAATTACAATGGATACACTGATACAAAGGAAAATTGGTTTCAGCCCTCAAAACCCAGTTGTACAACCCAGCCCCCTGGGGCACAAACAGTATGGTGCTCACCAGCCCCTGTGCTGAGCACCACGTGGTCCCCCTGAGTCCAAAGCAAAAAGAAAAGNTTTTTCTTTTTTAAGTCAAGATATATTTTTCTTGGAATAACAAAATGGTCATGCCTGATTTAACAACACTTCTCTAGCTCAGAACATTTGATCCTTGAAATATTTCAAAGAAAAGGACAGAATTTACTCTTTAAATGAGCAATGCAAAAACATGAGAAAGCATTTCTTATAATGCTACTGTCTTGTCATGCCTCTTTTCTATATGATTGAAACATTGTAATGAATATTTACACCGAATTCATCCAAATCTTTACTGAGAAAGGAAAATTGCATGTAAATACTCCCAAGTTTTTCAACTGAAAGGAAGTTGTAAAAAGAAATATCTAACAGTGCTTGTCCAACCTTTGTCCACCATTTATTGTGGGACCATTTGTGTCCCCGTTGTGGGGCTATTTCTCTAAGTATGGTTACAGAGGCCAGATAGTAGCACTTCATGACACTCATACTCCAAAATTAAGATGGGTAAAGGCAACTTCAGGTTTTCCATGACATTATAGAGGACCTGACTCATTTCAACAGCTCCATGCAAAGTGCACTCATACACTTATGCTATGTCTACCAGTGACATTATCCTTCTGAGATGAGTAGTACTGGTAGCAATCAGTCACTAGTAATTAATTTTTCCCATCTCACTAGATGTACTTTGTGTTTTATAGCTTTCCTCTGTCACCTACAATAAATTATTTCATATCTACTACTGTCTTAGGATTGTTGGATGTTTTCAGGTCTAATTTCATTAATGCGAATCTCTTGCTGGCATGTAGGAGGGAAGAGGTCTAATAATATTAGCTAAAGAACTTACATCTGGTTCTCTTTGCTAATGCCATCTGGCATCTGTGAAAGCAAAACCAGCTGACATCCACGATGTTAACCTTATTAATTTTTTCCAAAATATATCCAAGGAGGAAATGCACATTGCAGAGTTATTGCATTTTTTTGGTATACAAAAACAACAATCATTTTGATCCCTGTTTGATTAGATTAAGAAAATCTAATTTTCTACTCTGCTTTTCACTGCACAGGAATTTTTTAACATTTACGCTCACATACTGAGTATCAATTTAATGATAAGAGTACAAATATTAAGTAAGGGACACAAGCTTTGATTCACAAAGGATTTCTTTGATGAGGGCAAGATGGAAACAGAAGGGGAAAAACCATCTGACACTCTTAGCACTGATATGTAAACTATAGATTCTTACAGCCTCCACTAAAATGTTGAGTTAATGACAAAACCAACTATACTCCACAAACAATTCAATTTACAGCACTGTCAGGTCTCTAAACCCAGATACCTATTACTTCTGCCAGCTATGCATGAAGACAGCCTTAAGTCAACTGTAAAATGGAAGAAATTTAATTGTCATAGACTAATCTCAGTCTCTTGGTGAGCGGGGTAGATCTAGCGGCATTAAAATGTGTATCTAACAAGCATATCACAGACATGCTTCTTGACACTTCCTTATATAGCCTGATACTCAATCATGGACAAGAAATTTCTAAAGCAGGGTCAATGGATGGGATATGCTAGCTTTCATCTGATATTTGCCCTTTGAGAACCTTCTCTATTTCCGCAGGGGTGTGTACACAGAGTGAAATGACTTTTGCAGTGCAGCGCTTACAAGAGCTATTTCTTTCTGTAGAAGATTGCTGAAAGAAAAGTAGAGAGGGATCTCATTATATTTTAAACAGTCAGTGAAGTATTTTTCTGTACTCCACTTTATCCATGTGCATTTTCATTCTTCAAATATGAAAAAAAAATCACCTTGAGTATGTACAGCTATTCAGGTACCTTCTATAATGGATTTTCAGTTTTATTATTAGTGAAGGTCATACAAGAGTTTTGCTTTACCCAGTTGGCTTCTAAAATATTGAAGGTTAGAATTTTCCCATCTAAGAAGTTCAAGAACAGCACACCAGGACCAAAGAATACTCTAGTCTCATTAATTAATCAAGTCATGTCACAGCAGATCTTGTTAATCCATCCTCAGAGGAAACTCAAGTGATGTTTCAATTCTCTATGCAAGAATAGACAGAATAGTAAGTAGTGATAGTCTTATACAATTACAGAAAGATGGGCAGCATTTGAAGACACCAGAAATTAAAGTGTTTCCCACCCCCCCAACAGCCACTAAGAGAATTTTTTAGATGTTGCCTTTGTAAATGAACCTATTTATAGGACACTAGCAGGATTATATTTTGATGCTAAATATTGTATGATGTTAATAAATTTATATTGCCAGACACGTTCTTTTAACATCTTTTATCTATTTGAAGTCGCAACAGAAAAATGCAGGTTTTTGCAGTGTACTAGGAGAACAATATTGACTGGGTAAGCAGCAATAGTTGTTATATTACTCTGTTTTTGACTAGTAGCGGCATTTGCTCTCTAGTCCTAAAAAGAATCAAATTGCTCAGTCCAAAAATCAGGCTTATAGAGAAGTGGTCTATTTTTTTTTACAGGATAACCAAACACTTAAAGTCTAAAATTTGCTAGTAATACTCTTCATTTAGTCATGTTGAGTATCTGGCCTCTGTCTTAAGAGTTAATGGACACCTTGCCCTAACACCACCAAAAGTCTGAGCTCAACACAACAGATAAAAACCTCTCCAAGGTCAAAGGATTATTCTGAAACTTTGTGTTCAACATGATTAAATAAACAGCTGAGTTTAGTTCAGTGACTCTTACAAAACTGATGCTTGCATATCAATTGCATCTGCTACCTATAATAAAGGAAAGTAGGAAACCTCCACGTCTAGCCTAATAGAATTTAAGCAGGATACAGCTGATGCAAAAGTTCTTCAGCTGGATCAATGAACAGGATACAGTTTTACTTTTTCTAGCCAAGATGGCTGTTACAAGTTAGCATTAGAGTAATACATTTATTCAGATTTTAAGATCAGATTTTAAAATCATTGCCCGGCTCACATCTCAAGGTCTCTCCTCAGATGTAGATGTTCTTTCTCAACCTTGCCTCGGGCTCTTCTGATAGCTCTGACAATTATATGTGAAATTACCCTCAGACAGAAGAATGATGCATCTGCAACATGGGTCTGATCCAAAGATCTGTGAAAGCAATTGAGAAACTCCAGGTGGAGCAATCACTTGTGGATTAGATCCCTGAATTGTTAGTGATGAAGCACTGCATTAAATGTCAGCCCCAATTAAGCTATGGCAAAATTCCCACTCTGTAGGGTCAGGACTGCAACTGTAAAATTTTTTCAGTTATCTATACTCCGTAGATTCCAATCACTTTCCAGCTCAACACATCTAGAAAAGTGAAGCTTATTTGCAAGATTAGTCATCCTCTTTTCCACTAGTCCAAACACTTCTAGTACTAGTCTTGTATAAATTGATTTCCTCTTTATTTTTCATTTTACTTACTTTTACCTCTTTTTCAGGAACAACATTCAATATAAATGTTTGCTCATACTTGCAATTATGTACTCTTTCCTTAAGCTTGCATGCCTTTTTGATTTAAGTTTCACTACTCTCTATGCGACTGAGTTTTGTATTCATAATTTGAACTCCAGAGTTTTAAACCACAGATTTTTAATATGATGTAAATATTTATATCAGAAGCACGTGCATACTAATTTAATTAGAGATCAGAAAAATGCAACACACGATTTATAAACAGTGTCTTATGCTATTCCAGATGAAGGATCCTGTGGGCCAGGGCTTTGGATGATGCCTGCAGACATGGCTTCAGTGATTTCAGTCAGCTCACCAAACAAGAATCTCTTTCTACCTACCCTTATACAATTCTTTATGGGTTCTGTAAGGAATTAAAACATGGAGAAAGATAAAAATTAGTAACTATCAAACTGAATACATATGAGAAAATTTTGATGCTTCGTGTTTAGTGAAGTAAGCTAAATTTACTGCAGAAGTTCCTGCTTTAGATCTATACTTAGCACATTCTTTACATTTAAAAGAAGCATCCTATCGGCTTCTGTTTAGAACAAAATTTCTGTCACGAATAGTTAATTATCACACTTAGGCATTCCATTTTGACATAATTATTTTTTTCATCCAATTACCTTATTCCTAAGTCTCCATTAACAGGTTCAGAACATAAATGTAGAGTCTCTTCTCAGGTTCACTGACTGCCTAATCTTCCTGTGCCAGGTTATGAACCTTCCAGGCCCCATCAAAGCCTCACTCTGGAGATTTCCCACAAAAGTGTTGGGAACTGGAGACTGCAAAGACCTGTGCTGTAGCTGTGGCTTTCCCATGTGATTGGATATAAGCAAACCAGGATAAGCTGTTGTCAGAGTGAAGCATATTCTCCCTGTGACAACCCTTAACATTTTAATATCATACACATTTTTTGATCCTGCAGATAGCCATGCCCCCACTCTCCAGCATCCTCACTGTCAACTGCAGTTTAGTAAACAGGCTTGGCATTACTGCTTATCTTTTAATCAAGAACTTTTCTGCATCAGTACATTCATACTAATCATTTTGTACTTCACTTGCGTGCCAGTTTCTAAAGGCTTCCTATGAACCTGCCCTCAGACTCAGATAGATTTCCTTCTACCTAAGGCTGGAAGGAAGCTAGGAGAGATCTAGACAGTTCAACCTCACTTTACAGTTGAGGAGGTGGTTTGATTAATTTATTTTTCATCCAACCTCTGCTTCCCCCAACCAAACCCTTTCCTTCATCTTCACTTATTTCTCAGCACTCTGTGCACACATATGATTTACACAGAGTATTTTTGTTTACAGATGAAAATCAAGAAACTATGGATAAGAGGAGACATTTATAGCCTACATCAAGTTATATACACTTATCTTGCTTGCACATTTTCCAGTTGCTGTCTTCTATTCTGAAATTATGAGGAATGGTCTAATCTTACTGGCCATAGCACAGCTTTATGCAGTCATTTGTCAATAACCACATACTGGAGTGATCTCTGAAATTGTCTTAAGTACCATACTCCCATGGCATCTAACTGTACAGACACCCACCATAGGCTCATATAGGTTTATGAAATCAAGACTAAAAATACATCCCTAATCAATTAATACTTTTAAGATAGACCTGAATTTCCTTATCATCCATCAGTATTATGAAGATTACAAAATGACAATTATAAGTGCTATAAATCATAAAAAATTCAAGGCACCGTAAAGTCCTTATAAGAAGCCCAAACAGAATGACATATTTGAATGATTTTCAGTATATATTTTTAAATTACTTCTCATCCCTACAAATAGCAATATTGGATGGAAATTCCCAAGGATCAGTGAACTATTTTTGGAAAACTGATAGTAATGAAATGAGAAATATACAGATAATGTAGGAAACATGAAAATTAAAAATAAACCCCCCAAACTCTTGCTAATCAATCTTCAAGTAGTAGTATTTTCAATCAGTAGCTTCTAAAAAGAAATCTAATGTTTCATAGAAGAGAGCTGAAATCATCAAGGAGATGGTAGCTCATCACAACACTCTATAGATTTGGATTTACTTTTCTTCCCTTGCACATAGCTGTTATGTTTATGTACTGGTGCTAACTATAAACTACAAAAACAGGAAAACATAAAGAAGTTATTTCCACATCATTTACAGTCTGCTGGTTTATTGATTTTCTCTACATCTCACATTTCACTTGAACCATTTGTTTTAAATTTTACAGGAAAAGCCTTCCAAACAAATTAATTTTACTAAGGCTTTAACATGTCATTGGCTAGGCAGTATTACATTAATCTCTGCGATCCTGATGTTTATAAAGCAGGGGTATGGGGTCAGATCTTGATTGTACTACTGACACAATCAGTTACACTGATTTTAATGTCACTGTTAACATTGGTAAAGCTAGAAGGATATGGCTTCTTACAGCTGTCAGCCTGCCTTTCCACAGAAAAATCTTGTGATTCTTCCCTGTTAATAAAAATAGCGTTTTTTAAAACTTCAGTCACAATGTTTCACTCAGACCCTCTTTCACTGAGCCAGACATTTTGAGGGAATCATAAAATTCTTAATATGCACATTTTCAGTGTTAGCAATTTAATCAGAGTATTCTAGAAAACCAGCAGGCATTTCTCTTGTCTGAGTGAGCTCATGGCTCAGTGTCATATGTTTATAATCCGATTTTACTTTTCCATGTGCCAAATTAGCCACTACATCAACAGTTATACAGCAGACCATTGTTAGGTATGCATGCCAGGAAATCACACAGTGCTTTCCATTTGGTGACTTGCCTTGCAGGCTTGCTGTGTTGAATGTTGCATCCTTCCTTGTACTGTGCAGTGAAGTACACAATCTCGGATTTAATTTAATGTTCACCACTTACTCCATAGCTGCATGCCAAATTAACTACTCTGAGAGAATCTGAAATAGAAGAGAACAGTCACAGCCCCAAAACAGGGGGAAAAAAAAGTGAATGGGATGAAACACTGTCTACCTGGCCTGTCTGTGGATCAGAATGTGTTGTCCACTGCAGAAACCAGAGAATCAGCCCTGTCTCCTGCTTCCCTGCCTTTGCCTGATATTGAGATAAAATGAGAATGTCATGACCCAAACTGTATATGTGTGAAAAAATTATTTGCTACGCTTCCAGTTTCTAATACCATGATGAAACAGCAGCTTCAGCTCTGGGCTCTAAGACCTCGAACCCACAAGTTTGCATCAAATGGCAATATTGATCTCCCTGCTCTGAGAGGCAGAATTAGAGCATTTTCTGACCAAGTACACCCTTGTGCCCTATGGCCAGATTTCCAAAAGAAGTAAAATTAAAACCTCTTTTGCTTAGTTTGAGTGTTAGCTACTTTTTCTACTTTATGTGACTGCAGCCAGCTTTCCCATTGCTTAAAAGGAAATTTGATATTTTTGAAAATAAAAGGTGACATTATTTAAAAATATTTTTCTTGGCAAGTGCAACTGGAATAAAAATAACGCTGTAACAATATTAGAAGTATCATTGTGAAGCAAATGTAACAAACACTCACAAAAATACATTTATGTAGTTCATAATAAATATGAGACCAAAAGTAATTACATTATACACACCAAGGATGTTTTTAGAACAATATTTTTAGCATTTATCACTTACATTGATATTATGGTATAATTATTTCTACAGACGTAAACCTCACTGAATATGTACTTCTGTTCTTTTTAAGAAACCCATGTCTATCAGAGAAACATGGCTTTCCAAAAGTACTTCTAAACTCTAGAGTAAAGGAGAAATGCTACAAAGAAAGATTCCCAGATGCCAGTACTCGTTGCAGCAAGTTTTGCTGAACTTAATTACCTAAAATGCAGTGCTGATTTGCTGAAAGATGTGCTGTATTGGAGCACAGTTAATTAGCACAGAAAAGCTCCAGGGGCTTCACACCACTTTATATCACACGGATAATGAGAAACATAGGAATAAAAGACTTCTTGGGTCACTGTCTACACTCCTGTGTGATAACAGACAATTAAATCATATAACCTTAAACTGTACTGAGTGCCTCCTTTCTGTTTGTTGGTGAGCCAGTGGCATTTTCTTTTCAGGGTTTATTTCCCAGGCATATTTGCACCCTTTCAATCTTCTGAAGGGTCTCTACATTTACAGAGTAACTTTAGTCATGGCCTGTTTATATATATTTGCTTTTAAGTCAGTGATGCCCTTTAAGCTTCAAAAGATCTTTCCTTTCTGGTGCTTTTCCCTCAGTGCAGAGAAATAAATCACATCCACTGTCAGTATTTTGTTTTCTATGACAAACAAGAGAAGTTCTTTTAGAGTTGTCCCAAGGAATGGGCTTTCCATTCTCTTTATATTTTAGTGGAGACTTTCTTCATCAATTCGACTTTGAAATTGATATCTTTTAAAGGGAGGTGGGTAGAATTTTAGACAATCTTCCAGAGGTCTGATCAGTGCTTTGAACAACATCTTCAAGACTCTCCTTTCTCTGCAGAAAGGCCTCTCCAAAATGCCTAAGAACTGTATTCACCATTTCCATGTTATATCACAGTGATAACTTAAAAACATTCAAAAATTGACTACCAAGTGTTGCAGTTTCCTGTCTCCTTAATTTCAACCCTGCAAAGTGCTGTGGTATAACAGATGCTCTTTTCATTAGTCCCTAAATGGGTAACCGTACTTTGTATGATCATATATTTCCCATTCTTGTTTCTTCATTTCTTAAAGTCCTACACCTCTCTATGATATTCCAGTTCTAACCTTATGTTTGCAATGGTTTTATGGTTCTGCCAAAAGCCAACTTTGTTATCACACACCTACCTTTTTTTTTTTTTTTCCTTCTAATGTTGTAAATTTAAAAATTCAATTCAACCAAAGGAAAAGCAAAGCTTTTTTTAGATATACCTTACAAAAACAATCCCTCTCTACAGGCAACCACCCTGTCAGCTATGATATCTCCTGGTACTAGAGTCATTAGTCAAATCTGTTATTTCTGTGTTTGTTTCAAATTTATTTTATACCAACTCCTAAATTCTTCATCTTTGCTAGTAACTTTCTATGAAGCCTTAAAACACTGTACAGCAGTCCCAAAACAGAAGGTATTCTAAGTCTGGAACACCAGTTGTCAGTAATAATGTCAGGTTATACTGGATCTGTTTAAGTGAGCTTATGTTGTTTTCCAGCTGATTTGCTCCCAAGTCATTAGCTAATCTTTCTTTCAAACATAATTCTAATAATGATCTATAATGCTGTAGGCATAATATTAAAGGCATATATAAAACACTATTTCCCTTAAACAAAATATCTGGGTTTTGTCTTTTTTCAGTCTGAGAGTACTACCCCTGACTTGTATGGGTTTTTAAGATTTTAATTCTTTATCAAATACAAGGTTTAAGGTACCATTTATTTCTCTCTTTGAGAAATAATTTATACTGTTTCAATTTAAACACATTTGCACTAAGTTTTATTCTAATTTATCCATGTAAGCATTTTTTAGGTATTACTTTTTTCCCCCCTCCCCATTCCTCTGCTCATAATAATTCACTGAATTGAAGAAAAGCGTTAATTTTCTCTCTGAGTCATAATGCTGTTTCCTTTTCTGCAACTTGTTTCATGGTGGCCTTTTTTCTCCTCCTGTTTTTACTGTAGTTTTATAAATAGCCTTTTTATATTCCTTGTAAAAGGTAACTCAACATAACTGTATTTTCTCTGATTTTGAAAATTAACAGATGAGATCAGCAATTTGATGAGTCAGTACTGCTGTAACAGTTCTGAAGAAGCAATTAACCCTTGAGTTCACAGCAACACAGATCCTGCAAGAAGGAAACTCTTCAACCCTTATAAGTCAAGGACAGGAAGGCTCTGCAACACAAGGAACAGGTGATCAAAATTATAGTTGTCTAGGTAAACATGCTATCATAATTTCATTGCCTTTTATGATGATGGGCTGCAGTCAAGCTCCCTTTGAAGCTAAAATCATCCAAAGATATAACTCCTAATTGTGGTTTTCCAAGAGTTTTGCAGGAGCAAACATTCCAAGCAAAGAAACTAGAGCTATCTCTCTCCTTTAAAAGAATTACTTAAAATTGCCTGGGACCATGTATTTTTGTAAATTGTTGGTATTAGCAGCAGGAAATGAAGGTGTAAATCTGCAGGGAACATGTAAGACTGCGCTCATGGCAAGGCTCAAGGGACCAGCCAGGATCAGGCTACAATGCAGACTCAAACACAAAGAAGTTTTGAACAGAACATGAACACAACAGTGCAAATAATACAACTCAGCAAGGATCACAGCGCTGTACACCAGTATCTCACTGTGACAGACATCACTTATATGCACTTCAATTTGTCTGGAAGTGAAAGATTAGGTTTGGGAAACTTTGAAGGGTTCCTTGACTTAGAGTTTTATTCTGTTTATTAGGCAATAGGAATGCATTTTACAGCTTCTGGAAAACACATTTACAGGCCCTTCCTAATATATTTTCCATCTCAGCTGATAGTTTACTTCTGCACATATGAATCCATTTCTTCATGAGTGAGTTTAGCACCTTTTTCCAGAGATTAGTTTCTACTTTCTTCAAAAGCTATGGAACATAACCAGATGGTCTGGGCCTGTCAATAAAGGAGGTTTCTTCAGGAATGCAGACTGTCTAGTACAGAGGATTTTTTTTTACTAGTAGTGAGATTCCTACTCCACCTCAGGGTTAAAACTTACATGCCATGCTGAGAGCTGAGCTTTTCAATCAATTTATGTCAAACTGTATATGGTATTGTTCTTGCCACAAACAATTCATCCTGTCTGTGATTCTGTGCTGGAAATTAATGTTATTTCTCTCCTCCAGTCCCCAAATCAAACCTTCAGGATGACCTCTGCTTTCATTCTATCTTCTCCTTTCTGAAAACTGTCAGGGGCATCAGGAGGAAAGGCTCCGATTTGTAACTGGCAGAGTGCTTTGACAAACAGCCTTTCCAAAGGGCTGCAGAGTCCATGATGGTTCAGCATGGGGCAGACCATGGGGTGATGGTGGTTCAGTACCTGTGTGCCTGCATACATGCCCCATGATGGGTGGGATGAGGCATGGGAGACAGAAGAAAGGGCTTTAGTGAGAAATCCTTCTCTGAGAGGTAGACCACCTTTGGAGATTAAACAAATCATTCCATCAGATAGAGGGAGTTCCTGTGCATCTCTGCGCTGCCTCTTTGCACCCCTGCTAGCCAATGCTGCCAAGGCCACTGACTGCAGCATGCTTCAGTAACCATAGAAATCACAATCAGGCAAACCCTCACAGCACACAGGTCCAACCCTCACACTCTCTCCTACCTGGGCTCTGGCCCTTTGATTTTATTTATTTCTGTGAAGAACCCTACTGCACCCTGCACATCACCTAGACACCAAAATACTCTGGTTACGATTTCACATGTTTATTTTTCTTATTCTTTTTTTCAAGAACTGATTTCCTCCCAATGTATAGTAGCAATTATTACTCATCTCAGCAATGACTATTTCAGCTTGCAAATATGGTCTTGGAAATAGCAGAATGATACTCTGATTTAAGGACCCTGCCAGCAATATTAACGTTACTAGTTGGCATGAGTAATATGAATATCATGTTTTTTTTAAAGACTCTATTTTTTCTGTCCTCCTCTGGCAAGGCCATACAGTAAAGGGAAAAAAAAAGTGTCAGAAAAAATTATGTCAGAAAAAATAAAAGACCTTTTTCAAGTTTTATTATGTTATATATGTTAATGGAAAATATCAATTCCACAAAAAGACATTAACATTGATTTGTGATGTCCAGCATCTTCAAAAGCAGAATGAGGATTAAAAATATAAAGCAAACAAAAAATAAGTTAGTTCTTAGAATTTGTACAAATACTTTCTTCCCTTCCTGAAGTCTTCTATCATTTTTTGTAACCAGAAGCAAAATATCTGGTTGCACATATTATTTGTTATCAATTTCAGTGTACTTCAAATGAAACTGACCCAAAGGCTAACAAGAGCAACACTACCTTTTCTACTTTTCAGGAAAAGAAAATGTGTGATTTAGACTGTTGCTCAATGCCAATATTTTTCTTTTTTTACTCTTAGTACAAGAGTCTTGTAACATATAAACACACTCAAACACAGGATGAAATACCTACCCTGCTGAAGCAATCATACCACAGCTATTGTTTCTACATCTTCTGTCTCTACTCTTCCTATTCTTTTTGAATCACATTGTCGTCTGCCTTTCATTAGTTTCTTCATTAGTTCTCTCCTACCGCTGCTTGTCTTTGAGGATGGAGCCTGGGGGCAGAGGAAGAAATTGGTTAGACTGGGAATACCATCAATTTGTGCTCGTAGTTTGTTGTGCCAGAGCCAGGGAGCTCTTTGCAAAGACTTTGCTCACTTCCATACCATTTTGTTCACTCCTCTATTGTTCCAGTTCCCCATTTTTATGTCCTGCAAGAATGAATCCTCCACTCATTCCTTTCTCACTATCCCAACCAGTAGTGAATTCACTCCTTCCACTGTAAGCAGCCCCAGAAGACAGACAAGAACCCAAAAGCCCGTTCTAATGAATACTCCTTTGACATACTGTTTTTATTTTTTTCCAGAAATGTACAATTACACCACATTCTCTGTTTTCCGAGAAAGGTGCATGCAAAGCTTTACAAGATACAACACATTACAGATCAATAAGGCACCCTTTACGTTTTGAAAATTACATATAAACTCCCCCATGGAAACCAAAGTATGTTTTGTCTTTGAATCTCTCTTTGTTTTCAGTATTCAGGAAGACTTCTCCTCAGTTCAACACTAAACAACTGTCTCTACTGCCTACAAGTCATCCAGAGCACAGAAGCGATACCTGTAGGTGAGACAACAGTGAAGATACTGCACAGCTAGTGCCTTAAAACATTTCATCATGAAGTTAAATTAGAGAGGCAGTTATTTCGGCACTGTAAATCTTCCAAATAAGACAGCACATTCTCTTATTTTTTCCTCATTTGAACAAACTGGAAACTTCTTCAAATACAGTAGAAGCAAGGCTTTCTTTTAGTGATAGAACCAGTTTCCCTCCTGAGCTTATACCCAGCAGGGGTTTTTTTGTTTGTTTGGTTGGTGGTTTTTTTGTTTGTTTGTTTGTTTTTTTAAATTTAAATTTACTGGAAGAACCAGTGTATGATTGAAATGGGAGGAACGGGTAAAACCGCGATACCTTTTCCTATGAATATATGTGCTATGAGATGGCAGATGTACTCGCATCAGTCTTTTGCAATAAGGAGGAATAAGCAAAAACTTCTGCATAAAATTCAGGATGAATAGCATTAGTTTGTTACACCATCTTTCTTCTTTCATATACTCTGTATCTATAGAGGGTCTGCAGCAGATATCCACGCTGCTTGAAAGACAGGGGTCATTTTAGAGTGTAACTTAGAGATACTTCCACTGTTTTCTTATAATCTTTTACAAATAGCCTTTAGATAGTAAATAAAAAAAAAAAAATAAGAAAAAGAGAAGGAAAGAAAAAAATAAAAAGACATAGACGTAATCCAGTTTAAGCATGTTCTGGGAAGATGCACTGAAGATGCCTTGTTCCCCATCCTGGCTCGGCGCATTCCTCTCAAACTCCGTGGAAGTCAACTCTCTAATCAGGCAAAACTTCATTACAGTAAATACATTGAGTGTCATATCAGAGTTGTTCAAACTCAGTCCTCTCCTGTTTTATAGCAAAGTCCTGTGCATGGTACATTTACATTAAATTTCATAACAAAATCTTCATCTAGGTTTCTGAAAGCTTGCTTAGAGAACAGGAGACAGCTGGCTTTTTGTATGATTGTAGTTTATTTCTTTTGCCTGTTATTTTGCTCTGCTATTGTGTAACTGTCCCAAGGTAAGGAAGCAATCTCTTCTCTATGTTCTCAAACATTATTCCCTTTAGTTTTCCTGTGAACTCAGAATGCAGAGTACAGCCCATGATACTATCACCAACTTTCAGCTGTGTGTTATTTGCTCTTCTTTAAAGTAAGACTGACCCATGCTGATGTTTCATGTATGAGTGCCACGCTAATCCTGTTATTCAAACAGCTAGAGACTTTTGTTTATGACTATGCTCTTTCAGAGACTTTTCAATCCACTGAAAAGTGTATGCCAATTTGAACTTATTTTTCAGTTAAGGATTCTCTTTTAAGGGATAAAATTCAACGTTGAATTTTCTCAATTAAATTATCAAATGTTTTATAAAAATCCAAAGAAAATTATATAGCCTTCTGTAACTGTTCCCCTCACACATACATTTTTTTGTGACAAACTAATAATTTACCACTCTCCTCCCTATCTCCCAGGAAAAGTTAGCATTTTCTAGCAAACTGTATTCTTAAAAGATTCACATTTTCGCTTTTATGTATGACTTAACTTTGTAAATCAGCTATATCCCAACCAATGATAAATGACCTGGTTTAGACCTTACAGTATTTTCTTCAAAACAATTCATAATGCATTATGTACTTTGTATAATATCCACTGAAAAAAATGGCATGACTGTTCCTTACTTCAATGAGAAATCTTTTAGATTTTTTTCTGGACTCTGCTTAAATTTTTCAGAGGAACTGAAAGCAATATATAAAGCTATTACCATCTGGACACCTTATACATAATCCATCAATGCGTGATTTTAGAAATGCTGTTTCTAAGCAATTATGTTGTTTTTACCAATGGGGAAAAAATAACAAGATAAAATTATTTTTACACAACATAAGGGTTGGACTAGGGAATAATTTGTCATCAAAATAAATCTCTGTAAAATATAGAAAGAAGTTCATTTAACACTGACTTGAAAGTAAGGGAATAAATGTTCAGGCTCATTATTTTCTACTGACTTTTGTACAAGCCTCAGAGGTCGTCTGGCTTTCTGTACCAACCCCTTTCCCCTCAGGGTTGTGAGAATGAGTACCTCAAAGATTGTGAGGTATTTAGATACTACAGAGAGAATGAAACGTAAAAGGTTTGAGAAAGTATGCTTTGCAGGAAGAAGACAAGAAAAGAAGTGCGAATCACCACAACGCATAGATTATGAGTAATGTAATTTTTCAAACAGGGAATTTCAAAATCTGAAGGGGTATCAGAAAGGAATGTAAACTGGGCAAGAAATCACATGTTGACTTTTAAAGCCTACTTCTTGTCTTGCAGTTTGGATTCAGTATCAGAGTGTAGATGTTTTTGAAGACTCAAACTTTGATTCTTGAGTAATTTCAACAGGTTAAAAATCTTCCTGTTAAAAGAGAGACTTTCCATACTATTCTTTGTCTTTAGTCTGCAACTTGAGCATTACTTCTCATTAAAAACTAGCTGTCAAATACATATTCAAGATTCCTACTAGGACTGTCTTATTTCTGTACTACATAAAATGCCATGTAATACTAATATCTAAACTCCAGATCTTAGATTGCATAATAAAAATGTTCTTATTATATAAATAAAAAAGTACATATAACTTGTATACCAAATGAAATACTTAAATTGTTTAAAAACAGCTTCAGTGCTGAATTCTAGTATCAGTGTGGAGCAGATGTCACCATCTGGCTGCCTTCACTAGTATCTCAATGAGACCATGTAAGTCTCCTGACTGGCTTCTACACAGAAAGTAATTAAAGGGAAGCACAAGGG
>VWZG01008235.1:79575-95664 GCA_013396735.1 Grallaria varia
AGTTTGATGGTCAATCTTTGTAAACAATATAATTATGTGTGCAAAAGTTCCAGCTATAATTTCCTCTTCCAGAATGATCTATATTATGTTTCATAAGACAGCATTTAAAGTCAAGTTCCCATGTGAAGGCATTCAGCAAAACACATTCAGAGGCAAACATCCACAGAGTTCTATCCTAATCTGCATTTAATGTTCCACTTCTTATTCAGGGGTAAATAAATTCTGACCTGGGAAGATGATCTTCAAATCTTTTTAAACCAGCCCATAGCTGACACACATATATATGAAATAAACGTGTACTTCATCAGCATCTCTAACAAAACATAATGGCTTCATCTGGTCCACTACTAAACCAGAACACATTCATCATATAAGGCAGCCAGGCTGATCTTACAGTAGAGCTACTTATGGGACAAAACTGAATTAAAATATGGCTGAGAAGTTTATGGTAGAGAAGGACTGGAGTTCAAGGTAGCAAAAATAAACTTATGTCATCAGTACCTGGGTAGTTTAGCACAGGTATTGTGAGTAAATCCATCTCAAAAGACCAACAATTTCCCCCATGAACACTTAACCTGGTATGCAAAATATATGTTCTCAATCCATCAAAAAGCATCCTCAATACACTGACAATTTTTTGATGATTTTGCTAGTAATTTTTTAGTATCTTTCTAAGCTGCTTGATACACTTCTTTATTAAGGGGAAAAGGGGACAGTGAGCAAAACTGAAAGGCAGAAGAGTAAGATAATGCTTAGTCTCGGGGAAGAGACCACTCACGCAATCCAAAGCTCATTGAAGATGTCAACAGAAATGGTCCCATTAATTTCAACAAGTACTGAATTCAGCTTTCTTGAAAATTATTCAGTTCTTTATTTATGGTAGTAAAAGGGGAAAACTACCAGCTGAAGCCAGAGGGAAATGATACATCATCTTTCTGTAATGAAGGGAGTGAAAAAATAGCAGCTTACTTCATTGCACTACTCTGGCTGCTATAGAGTGCTGGAGAGCACACAGCAATACACAAAGACCAGCTTTCTGCTGTTACAACACTAGATTATCTAAAGCACTTTATGATCTATGTAAGTGTGAAACAGGCTCTTCTGTTATGAAAAATCCCAAGGCAAGTGAAAAAAGGTGTTTGTCAATTTCTATCTGTGATAGCCTTTGCCACTACCCCAATATTCCTCCTCCAAAGGAACGAGGGGTCTCAGCTAATGATGCATTTCTGAAAGATGATACTCCAGTAGAGAGGTGCTTCTTTTGCTAAGCCATAGAGAAATGGAGCATAGAAAGCCTACATGGGAAATACATGTTTATCAAGGAAGAAAAGCAAAATCATTTACTAAATGCCAATCAAAGACAAAGTTGGTGAAATTCATTTCCACAATATTTCATAGTTGCTATTACTGATAGCATGTCTGTAGCTGATACACAACTTGATCACTAATGTGTTTCATTAAAAACTGCACCTTGTGTACCACCACTGCACAAGTTATTTACATTGTTGGATTGTGCCCCTGTTTCTTTCATTTAAAAAACTGGCTCTTGTTCTTTGATAACTCCTGTTCATCTACTTTGGCACATTTCATAAATATTAAAGACATATGCCAGATTATAAGACATGACTTCTGAATAATAAAGTATCAAAAGTACACTAATGAATAAACAGTTCCCTACTGTGAGGATTCATCCACTGTTACTATATTAAAACCATAATAATATAAAGTGGCAATATTGCAGCGCAATAAATAAGTTTACTTAAGGCCTTGCTTGATACCACAGTTAAAAAAATATAATAATCACATACATTCTGTGGCTAACTTGATTTATCCAGTTGTACTCGTTCTGAAATAGAGACCACAGGTAAAAATCATCTCTTTCAGCAATCTGTTTCCAGAAAAATGCCTTTTTTCTGTTAGGCAAGTCTGTTGCAAGCATTGGCCTCAGCCAGAAACTAAATTCCCTCATTACTCTCCTCACAGAGATTCACATTTTCTAAATAATAAAACCTAACAATTACATTACTATTAGAATTGTAAATGCCTTTGTATTGTGAGAAAAAACAGAAGAAGCCCATGCAGTATTGTCATAAGCTGCTATTTCCCCCAAACCCCAATTAGGACTAAATTAAGCGAGACAATTTACATCAGCAAGACTTTTTGTATGTGTACAGACCACTATTGATCCTTTCTGTTTACTCTCATAACTGTTAGGAATACTCTGGATGCAAATCCCAATAAAAGTAACGGTTGAACCACTGTTAAGAAACAGGACAGACTTTACCATTTTTGTCCTAAAGTTAGGGCACTTGTTCCAATGTTCATCTGGCTCCCTGCCAAGAAAGAGCAGATCTTACCAAGAAGTTTAGATGCAAAACTGGAGCTTCCCACCAAATAACTGGTATTTCCTTCCCCCAAGTTGTCTTCTTCCACACACTAAGCAATTATCTTCAATAACCCCACAATGTTCGTGGCAACAAAACCATGAAACCACTCAAAAGATTACTATTTTGACCATGCCAACATTACAAAATAGTGTAGTGCAGCAGAGGTAGGAGTATCAGAGAAGCAATTGGTGTTGAGGATCTAAAATCAGTGCTGCATAGATATGGGGGTGGGAGGATGAAAAAGAGTGGGAAGGGTACTTCAGACTAGCTCCAGACTGGCTGCAGGAAAAGAATTCTTTGAAGTATTTGATAATCACTGAGCTCATTTCAGAAATACCACTTTTGCTTTAGATTCACTCCAAAAACAAGAACTGTTCAAGCACTCTCAAATGTTTCTGTAATGAAAACTAAAGCCCAGTAAGTGGGACATCCAGGAAATCAACTTCAGCAGGACACCTTCAGGCAAAATTGAATTCCTAAAGTGGATCTGTCCCTAGAAACAGTTTTCCAAACTCTGAACCACTAAGCAGCTCCAGTCCAGATGCCAGTCCAAGAGACAATAAACCTCTCCAGACCATCAACATCTGGAAGAGCTCCACTGCTGGCCCAAAAGCTGAGTAAACACATGAGCTCTGCCTTAAACACAACCTAATGAGTCCACTAGAGAAATGCAGCAGTCCAGGACAGAGCTATACTAACAGCTACAATGCTTGTAGAGTGAAGTTTCTTTCGGACTGACAGGTACACAATTGTCTGTATTCATTCATGTAAGAGGAGCACATAGGAAAAAAAATCCAGAAATGATTAGACAATATACACATACATAAACTGACAGACTCCCTACACATGGTAACACAGAGACTTTTACGATATAGCGTTCTTTAGTTTGAAGTTATTATTTCTTAGCACTGCTTAGATGGATACCATGCCACTCCCGAAGGAAAAAAAAAAAAAAGGAAAAAAAAAAGAGGATCTATGGATAAGGTTTTAAAATAAAATACAAAATCTGAAAATTTAACACACCAACAGCATTTCTCAGGCAATCACTTAATTATTTTTCAATCTGCGTCAAAGTTTTTAAGCATTGGATAATCTCAATTACCACAAAATAAAAGAGAGATGTCTCTCAGTCTTCTTCTACTAATTTTGACTAGATTACTCATAGCTTCATACACTGAGAATTCCAAAAGAGAAAGAACAGTGCACTGATTTGGTAACAGTAGGAGATCAAAAGCTATGAAGTCTGTTTCTTGGAACCTTGAGATCTAAAAACTCTTTTGGAAAAACTATTTGTAAACAGATTTATTCACATGAGATTTCTTTAGGCTTGAAAATATATTTTGCCAGACACATGGATCTTACTATGTACATGAGACAACAATATTGGCTTCAGTGATTGTGCAAATTTACTTCTGTTTATTCTGGATCAGTAGCTAAGATGACTGTAATGCCAAAAATACGAGGGTAGTTTGTGTGTTCCTTCTGAAAAAAACCCTCATATTTATTAATATTTTTAATGCTATTTGACTAAGGAGCAAATTGAAGCCATTGAAATAATTATGACATCATCATCATCATGGCTAGGCATCGTGAACAAAGATTTGGCAAGGGCTCTACCCACGCTTGCTGCAAGAGCCCTGATGGCTAAAATGGCCAATGCGAGATAGGCAAGTCCGGTTGCAAAAGGCACAGCAGAACACACCTTTGGAGGCAGGTGTATGCCTTTGATTCTTTGTCTTTATTTGACCGCAACAGAAGATTCCCGTTGGTCGTGGCTCGCCAACCAGGTGAAGAATGGAGATGAGCTTTGGTTAGGCCACCTTTTCTAGGTCCCTCTCCGTGTAGAGCAAGCAGTGTTCTCCTTGAAAAAGGCTGCTTGGTCATTCAGGATGCTGCCAAACTAGACTGTCAATTTCTTTGTCAGCTACTTCTGACTCTTCTCCACGGACATCCCCTTTGTCGCAAGGGAGAAGCTTGTGTGCCCTTATGAGGTTGCAAGCTGTGCTGGTGGTGGTTGTGCCTCCAGTAGGGTCTCTCATGCTAGTCAGGTCTCAACTGAAGGGTCAGACAAAGTGTGACCACAGGCAGGATGGGCTCGCCGGCCTCCTGGCAACCATCCTAGGAATTATGACATAACATCAATGAAAATCAATCTCCAGGAAAAAAACAACAGTTACTTTTTCAATTAGAAAAGTGACTTTAAAAAAACCTAAAACCACTCTGAAACTTGTATTATTACCTAGATTTTATCCTCTACAGATGTAAAAAAAAAAAAAAAAGAAAAAAAAAAGAAAAAAAAAAGTTCTTCTCTCTTCTGCTCCACTGATTCATTATGTATAAAAATGATTGAGGGACATAAAATAGCTTTAACCCTTATTGCAGCTAGAAGAGACCACATAATGGAAGCCTTGATTATTCATAACTTTAAATGGAGGTAACTAAGTTAATCAGTGAGTCATCCTGACCTCCTCATAAAATCTGAGGAAAAAGAAATATTCCTTCCCTGGTGAGATGGAGTACAAAGAAGGTAAATCAGTCTGAAGGCATCCAACTCTGTGAATCAGCTGTGGAAGATTCTCAGGGAATCTTTCAAACTCAATTTGGTGTTTCAGGCTAAGTGAAATTAATTCTAGATAAGACAACAGATGAAAGTTTTTCTGCAATCTTCTGACAGACATCTAGATGTCAGCTAAAAAGGCCTTTCAAAATGTTTCCAAACCCTCTCTGTCTCCTTCCACAACCAAACAACACTACCAAAATATAACCACAACACTTAGAAGAATGTAATTTTCAGTGTTTCTTATTTTCTCATTTTTTAACATCCAAGTCACATTAGATTACATAATGACTTGCTTTCACAGGCAAGAGTCAAGAAAATTCTGGCATTTTGGCTGACCTAAACATGCAACTGACAACCATTTCTAAGACATTTCTAAGTCCAGATATATTTTTCATAGTCTGTCCTTACCCTAAGTGTACATTTAACTGAAAGGAACAATTTGTTGCTGAATAATATGTCATAATGTCCATACTGTATGTAGAAGCCACATGCACCTGGAGATGGGATTTGAATATATAACAAAAATAATAATTCTATGTAATGTAAGACAAAGTATCACAAATGACCTGCACTATATAAGATTTTTTCTCATGTTTTATCAAAAACTCCTCAACTGTTTATCTTTAAAAATAAGAAAAAAATAATCTCATGTAATGGAAGTAGCCTGGCAGTGTCAGTGAGATGATTGCTTACTTTGTCAGAGATAACTTCGTTTTTTTCTCCAAAGCTTTTCCCCCAGTTTCAGATACAATAAACTGTGTAATGATGACTTCTTTTGAAGTTAATCAGTATCATGTATTGCAGAATGCCACATGTCAATTGTGTAATACAGAAAAGATAAAAACAATATGAAGCAAAGGCTTCATAAATTTACAGTACTTACTGCTTGGGGAATACTCAAAAATCACTTAAGCAAGCAGACAATTAAATAAATACGAATACAGTTTGAAAGAATGTAAAACCTTACTCTATTTTCCAAAAGAATGGTGAAACTGAAGAATAGCATCTGATGCAATCAGATCTGATGATCTGAACCCTGCATTAAAAATAATTACTTCAAGAGGAAAACTTACAGGTAATATACTCATCAAGGCAAAGACAGGAGTTGTCTCACAAAGTGAACACAGAGAACCTCACTTGAGAAGCCAAGTACTGGTGCAAAGTTTTACATGAAAAATGAGCAACCTGCCCATACTGCATATTCTTGACATATAAAGTTCATAATAGTTGACATTCTTAAACCATTATAAAGGTATAGATTTATGTGTTCTACAATATGAGTTCTGGAAAGGCTGTAACTTTAGACAGGAAATATTTAGACCATTTTTTTATCTATAAAAGGGCAAATGATTTTATACAGTGTTCTGCTGCCAACTGTTATTTTAGAGTGTGTTAAATTTCAGCAAGAATATATTTTAATGATAGATGTAGAATGTACTAAAAATATATCCTCAATTCTTTTTGTGTAACTCATTACTTAGGGAGCACAATGCCTCAGTCCAAGCCCTCATTCAAATAACTGGGAACTTCAGGAAAGGATCCATTTTCACATCCAATTATGTACTCTGTACATGATTTTAAGCATGTGACTTAGTGGAACTGACCTCCTGGAAGACAGACACCAGCTGAAACATCAGTCTGACCTGAGAAAACAGCCCTAAGAGTGAAGGTGTCACCCTTACTAGCACAGTACAGACAAGTAGTAGCATACTGCAAGTTATACATTATCATTTTACTTGCTCAGACAAATGATGTATCATGAATTGTTCTCATATTTTTTATTGATCACAATTTATATCGCACCAGCTAATAGTGTGTTAGTCAAATGAATATATANCGTAAAATCCTCACTCATCAGTATTTACAGGAATACCAAGGGTATGCTACAAGCTGTTACTAGGAGCTAAAAGAGAAATTGGCGTCATGACCAAATTTGCAAATGGTCAACAGCAATAACGGCAGAGAAACCAAGGCAAACAGAAGAAGCAGAAATTATGAACGAGTCACTACAGATCAAAAAAGGACCAAAAAAGGAAGTTATCCTGATGGTTAGGAAAGGAGTTTAAGGAAAGGAGACTGCTTTAAGAATAAAAAGTGGAACTAGTATTTATCATAACCACACTGAAGACAAATAATAATGCATATTTTGGAGTATTTTTCCACTCTAAAGCAAAAAATTCATGCTCTAGTAAGAAGTTTATGACAAGTCCAGTGCATCTCCATGCCACAGAAACAAATAGCTAGTCTAAGCTATTTATAAATCCTGCTAGGATCACTCAAAAACAGAAATATTTTGCTTTGAAAAGATTAACTAAGGTGATTTGAGTAGGGTTTAGACTAGAATGTTTGCACTTCCGGTAGCCAACATTTCATGCTCAAACTTTCTTCTTCTGTACAGGATGCAGTGTCTTCACACTTCTTACTTTTGAAAATTATCTGTATTTCAAGGGAGAGATCACGAAACTAAGGATAAAACCACAATAAATTATTTAAAGGAATGAACCTCACAGCAACTTGCTCCTTGCATGAATGCTTTTATGTGTGTCTTTAATATAAACTCTTTATTAGACACTATGCCCTACATCTGGGCCCCAGTAGGTTCAGAGGTAAAAGATAACTACAACTGGTATTTGATCTGAATAAATGCTACAGAAGCCTAATCCCAAATGAGCATAAAAACTAAACTAAAACACATAAAAACTAAATACAACTAGAGTAATTTAAACCTGCATTAAAACAAAAAAATCATGACATTCCTTTTTTTTTTTTTTTTCCTCTTTTTGGTTTCGTTGCTGAATACAGTGAGGGCAGAATTCTTTTTTCTTTTCTCCTTCATATATTTTTCCCTTTTCAAGTATATTTTTAACTATATTACATTTATTTCACATTACAACATAGTATAATATAACTTCTGAGCTGTTATTTCTGAGTTAAGACTTTGCATGTATACAGCAAATAATATTCCACTTGGACAGAATTACTGGGTGCATTAAAATTTGTCAAACATTCTACTGAAAAAGCTAATGAAAACTCCAATACTATTTCAGAGACAAATGCAAAACAATGATTTTGTCTTTTGCAAAGGTTACAGAAAGCAATAAAAGGAAAGAGTGAAAAAGAATGAAAAATCAATAATGATATTAACAGAAATATTACATTCTTACAAAATTATTATACTTCTAATAAAATTAAATCTGAAGTTTCAATGAGAAACTGTATACAATGCTGGTGTTATGTAAACAGCTACACATTGAAAAACATCTCATACATTGAAAGATCCACATTGCTAAAACTTCATCAGGTCTTACTTCACATTTATGTATTGTCCTGGTTACAGAGAGAGGGCAGAGCTTAGAACCATATGAGTGTGGCTAGATTTCTGTTCTATATGTCCCACACCATCTCTGGGGAGGACCTGGTCTCTGGGGGAAGAAAAAGGAACGTACCTCTGGAAGTGCACAGTTTTACACACTTTGTCCTCTGACAATGACAGCCATCCCCTCTCTGTTCCTCTGACACAGGGCTCTTGGACATGGTCTTGAAAAGCGGCAGACATGTCTCCAGAACACAGTTCTGAAAGAGAAGCAGCAGTGCTGGTGTGTGCGGCAGCTGTGCAGAACTGAGTCCCAGCAGAGTGGAGCAGTCAGAAGTGGCAGCGTGGCATGACAGGGATGATCTAGCTTTTGGTGTTTTGTGCATCATTTTCTGCTGTCTTGGGCTCAAGGACAGGGAGAGATGGCTGTGGGGAGCACTTGCCATCTTGCCTTTCTTTGTCTGGGGAAGCCAGTGAAGCTGTGTGCAGGAACAGCCTCTATTTTGTCTCTGTCCTAGTGGTCACATGGAACTAAGTTGAGGTGGTCAACACTTTTTTGTGTGTAAAACACTTTCTCTTTTCTATATTTTTGTTATTAATATCGCTGCTGTTGCTGTGTGTTCCTTATTCCACTGCTGTTTGCTTTCAGCAAATTGTCTTAAACGCATAGTCTCTGCCTTTGTCCCTCTCTTGACAGAGGGGAGTAGGGGGAAGGACAATAGCGTGTTTGAAGTTTAATTTCTGGTGGGCATTAAACCACCACATATAGCTACCCAAAATCTTACTGGAATAATTAATCTTTTAAAAACTATTAAATATTCTTGTAAGAGACAATCCATCACAATAACAATCATAATAAAAGTATTACCAAAAGCTTATTTCATTTATTCACTCCAGTCAATTACTAATTCTCCTTTATTTCATCTGCATCGTATCTCACTCACATTCATCAATGTTACAGCCATAATTCTAATGTTAAGGTAGCTTCAGCCAGCCTTAATAGCCTCATGGGGTGACACACCTGGTTCTCTCTTGATATGGTCAGATTTAGAATTTGTCAGTTTTTCTGAGATGTTGGAACAATTGAGATGTAGGTTAATTGCAGGTAGGAGAAAAAAAAATAATATATATATAAAATGTATAATATTATATATATTGTATATAATTATAAATATATATGCAAGGTAAACAACACAATGGAAGAGTAAAAACATAAGTTTATTAATGTCTTCATAGCTGTAATCTGATTTTTAAAATGAATATTATCAATATTTAATCTTCTAAAATATATTTCTACTATCCTCTGTACAGTTAACTGTCATCCTTCTCAGCTGAAAAGAATTACCAAGAAACAGCCCCAGAGATCAACACTGTTTCTGAAAAATTATTTACTGCTTTTTTTCTTGAGTGATTACAGCACAAGAAAGCTTTAACAACTATATAAAGAGAGATGCTTCATTCCAGCTATTCTCTAGCTCACTTTTGCAGAACTCATCAGATTACTGGGAAGCAAATGAGAGAGATAAAGTCATTCTCAGTTTTGAGGAGTATCATTAAACATCCTTCTCAGCATGCATACGTTAATTTTTCGTATTCACTGCATAGGAAGTTTAGGCAAAGATTAATTAAATGAACAGATCTAAACGCACCATTTTTGATAAACTGTTCATGGAAAATGTGCATCTTTTTCCACACAGAAAAGGCTGATTAGGAGGTTTAACAATGGATTCTGTTCTGCAGTGCTGCAAACTCACAAAAAACCCAATTTTTTGTTTCTAAACAGTTAATGAACCCCATAGCTTAAAAAGTACTTCTAAAATCTGACATATAACTATAGGCCTGTCAGTTTTGATTCAGTGCCTGGTAAAATTATGGAAAATATTATCCTGGGAGTTATTGAAAAACACATGAAAGACAGTGCAGTCATTGGTCCCAGGCAGCACAGGCTCATGAGAGGAAAGTCCTGATCAATAAAATTAATTTCATTTTGCGACAAAATTACCCACCTAGTTGATCAAGGGAAGCTAATTGATGCAATCCATTTGGATTTCAGTAAAGCTTTCAATACTGTCTCTCAGTGTCCTTCTGGACCAAATGTCCAGCCTACAGCTGCAAAAAATACAGCTGGCAACCTGTCACTGGTGGGATTCTGCAGGGCTCCATTTTAGGCTTAGCTCTCTTCAATATCTTCATTAACAACTTGAATGCAGGACTAGAAGTTATACTGAGCAAGTTTGCTAAAAATACTAAAATGGGAGGAGCTGTGAACTTCCTTGAGGGCAGAGAGGCCCTGCAGAGAGACCGCAATAGATCAGAGAGCTGGGCAATCACCGCCTGTATGAAGTTCAACAACGGCAAGTGTGAGACCTGGGACAGGACAACCCCAGGTGTATGTACAGACTGAGGAATGAGATGCTGGAGAGCAGCCCTACAGAAAAGGCCCAGGAGATTCTGATCAACAGCAAGTTGAATATGAGTCAGCAGCACCCTGGCAGCCAGGAGGGCCAATCCTGTCCTGGGGGGCATCGGGCAAAGTATTGCCAGCCCCATCAAGGGAGGTGATTGTCCTGTTCTGCTCTTGTGCTTCGTGCAGTTTGGGGCATGACAACACTAGAAGAATATAAAGCTATTAAAAAAACATTCAAAGGATAGCTATAAAGGAGTGAAGCATCTAGAGGAGCATCTGAGGTCCCTTGGTCTGTTCAGCCTGGAGTACAGGAGACTGAGAAGAGACCTCATAATAATCTGCAGCTGCCTCATGAGGGGAAGTGAAGGGGCAGACACTGACCCAAGGGAGTGGCCCGAACCTGTGTCAGAGAAGATTTAGGTTGGACATTAGAAAAAGGTGTTCCACTCAGAGGTTGGTTGAGCACTGGAACAGGCTCCCCAGGGAAGCGGTCATGGCACCAAGTCTAATGGTGTTCAAGTGTTTGAACAAGGATCTCAAAGCATGTGCTGTGATGCCTGAGGCTGTCCTGTGCAGGGTTAAGAGTTGGACTTAATGATCTTTGTGGGTCCCCTCCAACTCAGTATATTTTATTATATGTAAATGCCTACTCCTGCAAACACTTCAGTGCAAGAATTATTTATTCAGATAGTCTGTCCTATTGAAATTAACTGGACATATCTGTTAAGTTATCCATGTGCATAACTTCTTATTAGAGCATACACTCTCCAAGATCAAGCAGGTATCTGCATACTAGCTGAAATTTTCCCAGATAAAATTATTTCCAGCTGAGCTCACTGAATTTCTTGTTCATTCACTGGTGCTTTTAGAAGCCGTCACACTGATGACTGCAACAGATTTCAAATCAAAAAAGGACAAGAGCCTGTCATTCCCATGACAAGGTAGCAGCCCTCTATCAGACAGAGAACCATGCATGCATACTTACAATATCCATCATCACCATAAAATTGAAAGCACAAGAATAAGCATTAGCAAAATTAGACAGCCCTATTGCCTGAAAAGGATGATGTCAGGCATCAGGTAGATTAATGAGCATGGCCAGTGGTTGTCAGTAAAGTCAAATGGCATGTCCTGTAGAAAGTATATACACACGACTTATTTCATAAATGACAGTAGTGCATCTGGAAGGGCCACTGCTTTAGTATGAAGTGGAATGCATCACTATATCTGTGCTCCACTCCTATGTTAGTTTTTTTAGTCCATAAACTAAATACACAAAACCCAACATCTGGGAGTCAGCGCACTCCTCTCCACAGGGCATACACCAGCCTTTTTTTTTTTTTTTTTTTTTTTTTTTTTTTTTTTTTTTTTCAGTTTGTTTCTGTGCAAAAATTCACTTTCAAGGTAATAACAGAACTGTCTCAGACTGAATTTTAATTTAGATATGTCAAATGTAGCAACAAAAAATGATACACTGAGATAGAAATTTGAACTGCATTCCAAATCTCATTGAATTGACAGCAGGTTTGAGCAATATGTTCCCTTAGGCTTTTCTTAAAATCCTAAACAGCAGCCTTGGGCCACATTGTGAGCACAGAATGAACTGATATTATTGCTGTAACTTGAAGAGTAGGGAACTTCTTTTTGCTTTCCATATGCAGTGCTGTTAACCTTGACGATAAGACAATTCAGTGATTTACAGTCTTGGTAAATGCGATAAGAGATCATGCCTAACTTGTATCATTTTCTTATTGAAACATAAGTACATCAAACACACAGTGATATAATTTATAATAATGATAAATTGTTTTTCATATGGAATGATGTTCCAATGAAATACACTATTTCAAGAAGATCAAAACTTCCTACAGGAAACCATTATCTTCTAAATATACTAACTACTTCTGTCCATTGTAATTTGACAGGATACTTAAACTTCTATAACTATATAATCTATGTCTAAGAACTTGCTTTCCTGCATGAAACCCTGATTTCAGCTTTCCCAAGAAAAATATGAACTCCTGTATTTTTTGTTTAAATATATATATAATTTTGTATACAAATGTAGTAAGAATTAAAATGAAAAATTAAAACTGAAAAAAATATTACAGATACTAACTTCTTTTCAGTATTTTAACTTCCCAGAAGTTTTGGAAAGACTTGCTTCTGTTCCAAAGTATAAATAGTTTCTAATTCATATTTACTAGAGATTGGAGATTAAATGTCAACTGTGAGAAAAACATTTCACGTAATTTTCAGTTCTTACTCCACACCAAAGGAAAAAGGGAAAGACCCCCCCTGGCTTTCGAATAATATCTATTGAACTTTTGTATAAAGGAACACTTTTTATGAAGTTTAAAGAAACTGTTCAGAAATTCATCTCATGCTGTATTTATACATCAATGAATGATGCCACAACAGACTGTACTATCTCAAAGTCATGGCTCTATCCCTAGGATCTCTCAAAATGTTAATTACTTTTGCCCAGGATGGAGCTAAGCATGGAGAATCTACCCGTTTCTGAATGCTCACTTACCCGTTCTAGTGCAAAGTAGAGTGCAAACAACAACAACAAAAAATATAAATAGGATACTCCTTTTTATACACCTAAGATATAATAGACCTATCATTTATAAGAATTGTTCGGGAAAACAATTTGTCAGTTTCCAGCAGCTCTTGTCATAGTGCTGTAGATTTGCTGTAAGTGTGAAAGAATGAGCCTTTTTAAAACCAACTGAATTTACCTATGGAAACGGTTTACCTTGCTCTCAGATTCTTATTTAAAAGTTTAAAAAGTCCACCATCTCTCATTCTATGGAACAATGAGGCTAGCATGCTGGAGAAAGTCTCTGGCATTCTATAAAGTGTTGTGTTGACATGGCTATAGAGAACTTGAAACCAGATTAGGAGCATATTCCAGCCTTGTAGTGTTCATGGGAAAGCAGGCCCACCATCGCTGTAAGTACCGTTTTGTTAGAAGAGGTGGATTCTGGCACTTGCAAAATAGTCTCTTACCATGCGGGGGAAATGCAGGCTTGGGAACCTGCTTGAATACACTGTTAAGATGCTTACTTTCCAAAGTGCAGCTGGAAAAGCATTTTTGATGCATGCTGACTACGTGAGTCCTGTTATGCTTCCTAACTTGAGCAAACTACAAAATTTCTGACCACACTGCCTGTTATGGCAGGAGTAAAGTCCAGCTAGAAACATATGAAATGGCTGAAATGTTCTACTTTCTTTTTGAAAGACAAAAAGAGATGGAAACAGTATAGTTATGGCCTGAAGTTTACCAGATTAGACCAGAGGAGTAAATAGCATATACTTGCTCGCAAAAAAAGAACTTGCTCTGTTAACTAGAAATTTGTTTATGTCATTTGATTAGGAGGAAAATAACACTAACACAGGGAATGTTTAGTATTAATTGCTGTGATTTTTTTTAATTTATTTTAATATTTTGAAAAAGGAAACCATTCTCTTTCAATTGCATTACTAGCCTTGTCTTTTGTAACTGAATCTTGGACAAGCTGTAAAAATACAAAATTATATTGAATACAATTAAACCAGTTATTCTGCTTACAGTAATTTAACCTGCAAGCTAGAAGTTGTTGTTTTCTTATTTTTCCATTCAAATTAGCCCAGAGAAGATTCACAGGCATATGTTACAGCTTGAGCATCATGTTATATGAGAAAAACATAAAAAAAAAGAGCAAAATCTACCAGAAAGAATCCATAAAAACAACTAATCTTTCTTTAATTAAACTTGCTTGGTTGAAAAACAAGAAGACAAGCAAGAAACTGTAAAAAAAANCCATTGCATGGAAGAAACCCTCTGAAAACTGCAGAATTAACATTTATTTTCTCTTTCCTTTCACTCTACTAATTAGCCTCTCCAGCATTTATATTAATCTAATAATGTTAGAGGTGAGAGCACAGGAATGTATCATCTGACAAGAAACAGCAAGAGTCATGCTGGTTTATTTTCTCAGACAATAAATCTATTTTTTTAATCTGTCTTTAACTTCCTATTATTTCAGAGGTGGTATGATCTTGATTGAGTTACTGTTTACATCTCTTTACTAATATTGTTTTGCAGTTCTTACTTACACAATCCACAATTCAAGAGGAAGCTTTCTCTCATGATTTAGCAGTGCAGAACAATCAGAAGTCTCTGCTTGAAAACGGACAGCAAAATAAAGTTATATTTTCAACCAAATAATTAGAAGTGGTATAACTACTTCAAACTGCTTTCTAACTGTACAAGAATATAGAAAAAGGATACACTAGTAAAACAAAAAATAGAAAGGGAAAGAATGTTCATGTAACCAGGTTCAGCTGATGTTTAGGAAGTTACTGAAGGCAAAGATCTATTACAATATTCTTCACATCATGTTAGTGAAAACTTAGGAAGACTCAAATGTGTACAGGGAATGAAACTACTATTCTTCTTCTTTTTAAAGGATGCATAAGAAATTATCACAGAATCATAGAATGGTTCAGTTTGGAAGGGACCTTAAAGATCATCTAGTTCCAAGCACCCTGCCATGGACAGGGACACACTTTCCACTAGTCCAGGTTTCTCAAATGTTTGAATGAAAACATTAAGTATGTACTAGAGATATAAATCTGTCATTTTTATATCATCATTTCTTATACAAAATTACACGAACATTCTCCATGCAGTAATAAATCATATGATCACATAACATGAGTATATTTTTTCTTCTCTTGACTTAGGAACTGAAACATGTGAAATAAAGAAAATGTTAATAGACACAAAATGCTGTGGAGTTTGTTGTGTGGCTTTATTCCTTTTTTCAAAAAAAGAAGAATTTCAGCTACTAGATCTCTCTGTGGGATTTTTTTTTCCTATCTATGTAACAACTAGTGAACTCATCAGAATACAAAAGAAAAATCAGAACCACTGTATTGTAGACATACCACAAAGAAGGTGCGGTTCCATACTAAAAGAAACAATACATTATAAAAAGGGAAGAAGCTTTAAAAATTAATTAAGTTTAATTAAAAAATGTTTGGAAAAAGGGTGTCTATTTTGACCTTGAAAAGCAAGCTTGATNCCTTCTTCACCAGCCCATTTCTCACAGGATTTTGTCCATTTCTGATATTGTTTGTTCACTGCCACACTATCCTGATAAAAGAAAGCAAACTTATTGTTCTTGTTATACTTTTTTGTGACTAGATACCCATATCCCTTAAAAAAGGGGGGCAAAATGTAACATATAAAGCATATATGTTAATAATGCTACAATAATGGATTATCTAATGCTAGTAATGACACTACACTGCTAAAATCATTATAATAATGTCAGTGTATTGTACTTGATCTTAGACAGTAGAATATTTTTAGTTTCCTTAAACAATTGAGTGTTATAAATCAGTATCTCTATTCAACCTAATTTAAAAA
>VWZG01008235.1:95844-112027 GCA_013396735.1 Grallaria varia
ATCATTTCTTATACAAAATTACACGAACATTCTCCATGCAGTAATAAATCATATGATCACATAACATGAGTATATTTTTTCTTCTCTTGACTTAGGAACTGAAACATGTAAAATAAAGAAAATGTTAATAGACACAAAATGCTGTGGAGTTTGTTGTGTGGCTTTATTCCTTTTTTCAAAAAAAGAAGAATTTCAGCTACTAGATCTCTCTGTGGGATTTTTTTTCCTATCTATGTAACAACTGGTGAACTCATCAGAATACAAAAGAAAAATCAGAACCACTGTATTGTAGACATACCACAAAGAAGGTGCGGTTCCATACTAAAAGAAACAATACATTATAAAAAGGGAAGAAGCTTTAAAAATTAATTAAGTTTAATTAAAAAATGTTTGGAAAAAGGGTGTCTATTTTGACCTTGAAAAGCAAGCTTGATCAATGTCACAGTCAAAACATGCTATCCTNAGCAATGTAACTCCTTTTGAGTTGTCACATTCTTTTTTTCCCTTTAAATCTTTCTTTTTGGTGGTGCCTAGCAATAAGACTAAAGGCAATGTGTCAAAACTGATGCACAGGAAGTGCCACCTGAATATGAGGATGAATTTCTTTCCTGTGTGGGTGACCACACACTGGAACAGATTGTCCAGAGACCAGGGACCAGCTGACCCACAGTGATCCCTTTCAGCCTGACCCATTCTGCGATTCTGTAACTCCTCAGCTCTGCTGTCAATGTGTGAAATATGCTTGTGCTATGCTCCACAGTTCTTCAAATAAAAGTGACATTTTTACTTATTTTTGATGCTTCCTTCCTACTTGTATATCCTTATCTCTTTCTCACCATTCTGCACAAGAATTATCAATGAAATTGGAAAAAAAACCCCACAAAGTTCTTCCAGTGTGTCCAATAAGCCAACAAAGTGTACCTACACAATATCACTAATTTTTTTCCTACACCTCAACACCCAAAAGTTGTCAAGAGTTAAGTCTGCTCACCATTTAGGCCTTAGCATAGCAGTGTGACAGCCACAGGTTCCACGTGAGACTTGCTGGTTGTTCCCAAATTATCCTGCTCAAGTTCTACATGTACTTCTAGGTAGTCAGTGCAAAAATATGTGTGTGATCCTAAACAAAAATACCAGTCAGTTTGTGAAGGCAGCTCCAAAAACAATATAGCCATCCACTCATGAGTAGAGGATGCTTTAAGTCTTCAATGTTGAGAACTTCAAAAATAGTTCCCACAGCTAGCCTTCTAAGAAGGTCTGAGAAGAACAACCATCACACTGCAGCACAGAAGACTTGAGTTTGACTACATGCAGGAAATGTCCATGAAGTCACCTGATGAACTACAGAAGGATGTAACAAAACTTAACTTTCCACATAAGAAAATAAAATTTGTCACCGTATACAGATGCTTAAGGCAAGGTGGTTTTAGACTTGAGGAGCTAGCTGTGGGAATGCAGTTTCTTCCAGACTTGCTTTTATTTCAGACCATGCCTTTTCTATGCAGCTGGAAAGACTGCATCAGTGCCCACCTGATTTTACTCTTGAACAACACAGTAGAGAGTTCTTCTATCCAAGATCTTCTGAATCTTCAGCAAATGAGTCAAGAAACAAGAAAGATTTTAAACACTCTCTGAACAGGAAAGTGTTTGTTTTTCTCTTGTCATTAGTCATTAAGCAGTTTATTGACAAATAAAAAGAAGAATATGATCGTACTTCATTGAGTTATCAAATAATTATTTACTGTGTTTGTAATGAAAGGGTTGGGTTTTTTTTTTAATAACAACCTTATTCTTGTCTGAGGGAGTTATGTTTGAGGAACTCCTGGAAGGCTTCAGTCAACACCTTCTCAGGTGTTATATAACCTTTCTGCTGCCAACAGGCAGTTACAAGAACCACCAGAATTAAGAGTTGGTCACGTCCTTGTAGAATCTCTGTTCTTCTTTCTATGCAGGAAACATGATGAAAGACTTCTACCTCCAGCAGGAAGGGTACAAAGCATCAGAGAACTACTGTATTGTTAACAAACCTGTTACATGGCATGACAACACCAAAGGGACAAAATCTTTACACTGTGATTACACAGACTTCACTTGTTCTGTCATGTAAGATTTCTGAATGTGGCTAACTATATGATGCCATCTGTAATCAGAGAAAAAAAACACATGCCTCTTCAGACTTGGATTCTGTCACTGTTATTAAGTTCAGAAAATTACAGTGAATAGAACTACCTCTGACAAAGTGACACCTACCAGATTCACAAGACTTCTCAGAGTGAGCTCACATACATTTCTTAGCATTATAGACATGAAATCAACACTCTTATCAAAAAATTCAGCAGCTCCACTCTCAAAAAACAAAAGCTTTTTCATCTTGAGGTGAAAGACAATATGCTACATGGCATAAAACACAACAATTTAAAAATGAATCATTGATACAAGTCTCCAATATCCAATCTATTTGCAACAGTCCATTGTTGCAGCATAACAACAAAAAAAATTTGGTCTGAAAGGTCTGATAATGTAATCACCCACACAGTATATAAAGTAAGTAATGCATCTGGGATTCACTACTTACCTGTTTTCCTGACTTTATTAGCCCTTGAATCAAACTAAACATGCTGTGTTGTTCACTATAGTTCTGAAACTCAGCCTTTAAAAAACATAATCCAACTAGTCATATAAAGCTTTGATTCCTAAAGCAAAAAACAACACTAAAATTTTATGAGAAATCTGCTGGGTTTTTGCAACATGGAAATGGAATTTCCTGCTGTGTGTTAAAGGTGATAAATTGGCAGGTGTTAAGTGTATGTATGGAAGTTGCCAGGAAAAAAAAAACACACTATGAAGAAAAAACAACACTATAATCACATTAACTATACCAATGGCTTAAGTATCTCTTAAGTATGGCAATTTTAAAAGCTAATACTGATTTTTTTTTTTCCAAGAAGCCTAAATATGAGATGCCCAAGTGCCATTAAATATCAGTTTAGGCTCTTTTGAAACAGTCACTGAACAATTACTTGTTTGAAATACTCGTTCTCTTACTGAACATGTTCAAGTCAGGAATAGGAATATAGTCTTCTTCTCAGAGGTCCTACTAATTGCCCTCAATTCCATATCTCCATGTGAAACCTTCATGAGAAGCAGTGAAGGCCCTGATGAAAAAGTGGGGGGAGCAGCTGTGTGGTATAGCTTACTTTCCATGCCATGATGCAAAACCTACACAGCACTTGCTGACAGAGGTCCATGGAAGCTGATGCAGTTGCACCCAAGGACAGCACTGAGGAGCTAGGTCAGTACTTTTCAGGGAGCATAAGCTGATGGCAAATATCTTCAATATCAGTGTTTTCTTTTGTCTAAATATCTACACTACAAGATAGTGATACTTATATTTTAATTTAGTCTCAAAAAAAGTAATTTTTGCACACCTCAGCAATTTATGCTGAGAAAATAATAACATTCAATTTGTCAAGAAGAGTTTTCTCTAACCTTCTTACTATTATTTGTTAATATTCCTGAAGGCTGGTACAATTAAAACATTTTGCCAGGCAGCCACAACAAAAACAGTTCTTCATCGCAATAAGAACAAACAATTTCAGGGTATTTAAATAAACCTAGAATGAAAAGGTGATAAAGCTTAGAGTTCAAAGAAAAAGACGGTGACTGCTTTGTATCCATACAAACACCCTCATAAGAAATACAATTTTTGCTTTGTGCTGTTTGTGCCAACAAAAAATTTCTAACTGAAACACAATGATAGAGAAGGAATAGCTGTTTACTTGGGAGCTGTTGAAGTAATTGTCTTGGATGATTCTGCAATTTATCATATTATTCCAGCTTTCAAACTGTCTAGTGCATATAAGTGTGAAGATATCTATAGACACATACCACTTGGAACAAAGACAAATAAAACTAAAACTCTGTGCACCAAAACTTTGATCCTTATTCCTGCTAGGAGGAAAAAAAAAAAAAAAAAAAAACCAACAAAACCTGCCAACACAATGCTTTTATATGATGGAAAGGTTGATATCCAATACAGGTGTTGTTGAAGATGTTCCAGATGCATAAAATTAGTGATAGATTTCTTTATTTATTAAATACCTGTGAGCATCTGAAGTGCAACAGAGTCAACTGAGTATTTGGAATTCTCAACACAACTAGGAAAATGTTATGACATAATGTTTTCATTAGGAAAACCACACAGACATGTCTAACATTAACAAAATTATCTTCAGAAATGTAAGCAAACTGAAACAAAACTGGGTTATTTTGCAACTAATAGAAATCCTCTGCCTTAAAAATATTCTTTTAAAGAATTACCTGTGATATTTTGAAACAGTGCACATGGCGGGCGTGGGGCAGATGGGGGTGTCTGTTTACGCAGGATTCTTCTACCACCTTAAAACCTGCTTAGAGGACGACAGAAAGTTCCATATCTAATATAGTTACAACAACTGTAAGTGTTCACATATTCTTGAGTTAAAGAGAACTTTGATTTCTGCTTATGGAAAAGCTGTATTCCATTCATATATTGCCAAAGATTGTGACATCTATAAGTAGGATATAATTAATACAAACGTGCCTTAAATCCAAATACAAGCATACTAAAATTGTATAGCTAACAATAGCATGCATTTTTGAAACAGTGTGATTGCATAGCCAGCCAAAATTTTAGTGAAGTATGTGAGCAAAAAGGGCAAAGGCAGGTGGGACGTTGCAGGTAGGAGGCACTCAAATATGAAAAGTTGTCAGACAAAAACAGGATAAGCAAAGGGAGTGCAAATAGGCAGAAATCTTGCTGAACACTCTGGAAGAACAATTGGGCAGACAGAAGTAAACCAAACAAGCAGATAAGCAGACTCCCCTTCTGGAGAGGAGGAGTGGTGTAAAAACACCTGGCAAAGAGCTCTTAAGCTTGAACATTCAGGTCTCTGTAAGGAAGGAACATCAAGAACCACAGCCATCATTACTAAACTTGACATTGTTTTGTCAAACTTAATTTAGCAAGTCTATTTTAAAGACTATTTATTTCATTTGCAGCAATGACAATCACTTTTGTGTAAGAATGAGAAGGCCATGAGCAGAAAATACATTGTTCACAAGAGAAGTTAGTAAAACTAAGTTTTAAAGTTTAAAACTGGCCTGGTTTTTCAGTCAGCAGATGCACCTATCCCAGAGATCTCTAATTCCCTGATGTAGACATCAATTCAGTTGTAACACAACATTCACTTCATTGCTACTCAAATTACTCAATTTATTATACAAGCACCACAAACTTATGGCATATTGGCTCAGTTTGAAATAATCCCCAAAATGTAACATTTGTAGAGTTAGAGATTGTTGGGCTTTTTCATTTCACACATGCTCCTTTTGGCCTTTTATTTTAAATAAAATTTGTTCTATATATATTCACTCATTCTATCACAAAGCAATTGATAAATAACAAGACAAGTTGCCCGAAAAACTGTTCCAGAAGTTTCTTCATTTGTCTTACATCTTCAAAAAGCGTTGCACAGTAAAGGTCTACCAGTTTCTTGTGTATTAAGCTCACTAAGTGTTAGACTAGTCCAGTAAAAGAAAACAAGATAGTCACAGAGTTTAAACAGAAAACCAAAGCGCTCCTAATAGAAGAGACAAAAGCCTGCTTATGAAAATCAGGATGCAGGGACAAATGGACTACTCACCATTTGTGTTGGGGCACCCCCTTTCTTTCCCTCTCTGCGCCTCAAGACAATCTCTAAAGGTGGTCAGAGTTCTGTTCTTAAGACTGACAGATTGTACAGGCTTTCAAATGTGTTTGGGATGGTGGTTCTTTTTGTCATTCATACTTTGTAAAAGTTTACATTTAACTTTTTTGATTTGGTAGTTCAGTTTTCACCATCACTCTGCAAAAATGGGGATGAATTCTACAAAGTGAAAGACAGTCAAAAAAAGTAGGCTTATTTTATGTCTCTGACTGCCTTTCTGCACAGAACTTCTTTGGTGTTGTTGTCTTAAAATGTTTAATGCCTCAAAGTTTATGTTGTCTGAAGAATTTTGTCATATAATTAAGTTTATAACCTCAACAGAAAAATTCCATCAGACTAAGAACTGTATTTATAACTTAAAGAAATTGTACTGATCCATTAAGCATTTCCAAAAGTTATTTTCCTCTGATTGCATTGCTACTGATTGCATTTGCAAAGTACTCCTCTTACCCGGCATTGCAAAGCATATACTTCTACTCCTGTAACCATTTAGCAAATTTTTTATCATTTCATCACAGAATATGCTGAGTTGGAAGGGACCCACATGGATCATCAAGTCCAACCCTCAGCCCTACACAGAACCATCCCCAAGAATCACACCATGTGCCTGAGAGTAACATCCAAATGCTTCTTAAACTCTGTCAGAATTGGTACTGTGACCCCTTCCCTGGAGGGCCTGTTCCAGTGCCCAACCACCTTCTGGGTGAAGAATCTTTTTCTTATATCTAAACTAAACGTCCCCTGACACAACTTCAGGCCATTCCCTCGGGTCTTGTCACTGGTCACCACAGAGAAGAGATCAGTGTCTGCTCTTCCTCTTCCCCTCACAAGGAAGTTGTAACTACAGTGAAGTCTCCCCTCAGCCTCCTCCAGGCTGAACAGACCAAGTGCCCTCAGCCTCAACTCATATGGCTTCCTCTCAAGGTCCTTCACCATCTTTGCTGTCCTCCTTTGGATGCTCTCTAAAGGCTTAGTATCTTTCTTATATTGTGGTTCCTCTAACTGCAAACAGGATCAAGGTGAGGCTGCCCCAGTGCAGAGCAGGGCGGGATAATCCCCTCCCTTGATTTGCTGGCCCTGCTTTGCCTGATTGGGCATGGTTGGCTCTCCTGGCTGCCAGGGCATTGCTGGCTCGTATTCAACTTGTTGTTGACCAGGACCTCCCAGGGTCCTTTCTGCAGCACGGCTTTCCAGCATCTCATTCCCCAGTCTGTATGCATAGATGTTAGCAATATGTTAATATCTGTTGGAAAAACATCATTCCAACTACATCAGTGTTGCAATGAATTTGAAGCCCTGTTCATTAATGCTTTATTTCAGATAAAAAGTATAAAGCTTCCACTGATTTTAACAATAAATATCAAGGCTAATACACCTCAAACCTACTTGAAATAGTTAAAATATCATGACTTGCACAGTATAAAGTTGTATCATGAATTTCTGTGGCAAGATGGTGCCAGTTGTTTTAGATTCAGAGATGCAGGTGAATAAAGGTTTTTTTACCAAATTCTCCCTTTCCACTTTGCTTCTTACTCATGTTTCCATATAGCTGTGGTTCCTACCATGGTCTTCAATGCATTTACCTCTCAAACAGAAACCACAATTAGATTCTATGTGTCCTACAGGTAACCCTCAGGAAAAATAATATATACTGAACTCAGATGGGCTATATACCTTCCTTCTGAATTCAAAAAATCTTAGAACTCAGCAGGGAGCATGCCAATTATGTAAAAAGAAACCTGTGTGTTGCATAAACTGTAAATTTAAATGCAAGGAAAATATGAATCTACATCCTTTCTCTGGAGGCTGAGGCTCAGGCAGTATCCTCATGTGACATTAATGTTTCTGTCCTTCAAAAACCTTGCCAGTATCTTCAGTCAAAAAGGAGGAAACTAAGATCTAATAATAACAATTTTTTTTTTTTTAATAGCAAAAACATTTGTGTTGTGGACAAAAAAATAAACTTTATTAAACATCATAAAGGAAAAAGAAACTCTCAAATTCATCTTAAAGGCAATAACTCCAAATAACTGAATGTTGAAATGTGGTTTTACCTTCACATGCTAAAAAGTCTAACAAAATATACTCAAGTTTTTTCTTCTGCTCTGTGCCCCTAAGCAGATTATTTTTCAGTATCTGCATATCCTGTTAGCTCTCTGTTACATTTACCATATGTTAGATATTTCAAATGTTCACTGCACAAACAAAGAGTTCCTGCAGTTTTTTAATATTTCCAATCAAGATATTAAGGTCTCTTAACAGGCTCTTAAGGATATTTTGAATGCCTAAAAGCTTTTCTACAGAAAACAAAACAAAACAAAACAAAACAAAACAAAACAAAAAAACCGCAAAGCAAAACAAAAGACAAAGAAACAAACAAAATATTATAAAAGAATAAAGGTCGATGAAAATAAATACCTAGCAGTTAAGGTATGAAACAATTTCTTAAGTTGCAGAGTTTTTAAACTGTAGTTACTTCAGATAAAATGGTTGGATTAGTGACTCAACAAAAGTAAGAATATGATTATCACTGAAGACAGGCACTGAGTCACTGATCAAGAGTTTTGCACAACCCACTTTACAACTCATTTACCAGATGTGACCATTCATCCCCTTAGTATAAAAGATGGAGGTCTTACTATTCAGCTGTAATTTTCTCTGAAAATAGCACTCTTGTTCACTATTGAACTAAGCTTTTTCTAGAAGAGCATTTTATAGCATGAAGGGAATAAAAATTAACAATCTGCTGTTTATTTTGACACACAGTACTCCTACCTGTAAGTAAGACAAAGTCTGAAAGCACCACAATGTGAGCAATTAAAGAAAGTTTTAACTGTGATTCAGTTTTATCCATTCATTTGTTTACAGGAAAGTGTTTAACACAGAAGTTAGCTGTCCTTTTCAATGTATCCAAAAAGAGAAGATATTATTACTGCAAACACATGAAGAGTTCAGGGGAAATGGCCTCAAGTTGTGCCAAGGAGTGCTCAGGTTGGACATTAGGAAAAAATTCTTCACTGGTTAAGCATTGAAACAGGTTCCCTAGGGAAGTGGTGGAGTTACCATCCCTGGAAGTGTTCAAAAAACAAGTAGATATGGCACTTCACAATATGGTTTATTGGCCATGGTGGCATTTGGTCCAAAGCTGGACTCAATGATCTTGGAGGCCTTTCCCAACCTTAAAGATTATGTGATTTCAAGTAATTTTACATTAAAACAAACAAACAAACAAACAAACAAACAAAACAAACCCAAAGCTCCTAGGCTAGGCCTGGCAGATACACAATCAATGCACGGAACATGAGTTCAAAGTTCCTTTCTGGTAGTACCACCATCACTTCAGACAACACTAAAAACTATGAAAAAGCCAAGGAAGCAATTCTTAACCTTACTAGAGTCCAACTGGGTACAATAACATTATTTTACTCGGGAAGAAATAGCCATCAGGCAAAAGTAGATAGACTATTCAGTTGTCAGATGTTTAGATAGAAGACAGTCTGTCAGGGATAGATAGGAGCAGGGTAATTGTCAAAATAAATTTAACACAGAACCTTCTTTAGATAAGGCCAAGGCAGCTCGAATTAACCGAGAATATAATTAATTCAAGAGTACCAATAGACAGCATTGTTGCTGAGTCATAAAATAGGAAACAAATTAGATACAAGGTCTAGGTGTTACCTATCCACAACAGCTGTCCAATTATCTCATTTGGCTGAGACAGTACCAAAAGTTAGAGTTTTATTCTGGCTACCTATCCAAAAATGGCTGGAAGGCATTTGAAGATGTTAGCATAGAGACCATTAAAGTATATCACCCAAGAATGACATGTCTCGTACATTATAAACATAAGTTCAGATAGACATTTAACATTGTTCAATAATTATTTAATTCCCCTATATTACTTTGAATGCACATTCGTAAAAATACAGACTAAATCTGTAGAAATCACTGCTGGATTTTAGAGACTTTCTAGGGAGACATAAACTCTGCCTTTGCCGAAGTACTATAGTCAAGAAATTGCAGTTTATTATGTTAGATTAGGTTATAAAAGCCCATCTGCACGCCTACAAAGGAGCCCTACCCTGGCTGCTCTCCAGTCAGAGGAACTATCAATCCATATCAGGCCCATCTCCAGAAGACAAAAGGTGCCTGGGTGCAAGGCATGAAGTCAATATACTTCCAGAGAAAGGGATATCCTGTCGAGGCGCTTCTCAGGGCTGTGCCAGAAGAGCCTCAGCCCCATTGTCCAGGTGTGAAACCCAACGTGATGAGTGAAGCACGAAGTGCTCTGCCAGCTGAAGGTGTGTTGCTGCCTAGGAGAATGGGACACATGTTGAGACTGCACATTAAGGGATGATTGGAGATGGAACCAAAGGCAGGAAAAGGGATGGATTTAGGCAATTTGGAGAGAAACTAGTGTGTGGAAAATAGAGGGATAAGGGATAAAATGGGCTGTTTGCTTGTAAATGAATAATGTGATGATCATTGCACTTGTCTAGCCACATTTTTCACTTGAACAACTCTATCTGCTCAAAATTCTTACTGACGTTCTTTCTAAATCTCTTCCTGTGTGAGGGATATACCTGTGTGCATGTGTATACTGGAGGATCTGGGGGTAGTAATTGGAATCAGACCACAGGTTGGAAGGCTCATACATCTGTGATGTCAGCAATTGCAGAGACTAGAATGATAAAGTTTTAGTACCAAAAAATGGGGTTTTCTGGGGCATAAGGGCCTGTGAGTGTACAGCATCAGCAACAGGAACAACAGAAGGACTGGGTGCCACCATCTGGATTGGGGACACAGGCTGATTGTCCTACATGCCAACAGGAGACAAGAACAAGTGAGATCAAGTGCCAGCCAAGAGGATGGGACCTGTGGTCAGAGCCCCACAAGTCCATGCTGCCAGTAAACTCCAGCAAGTGCAAGTTCTAGTAAGAACCAGAATGGACTAGCAGGCAGGTACATGAGGCAGGGGTCACCAGGAGAGCCCTAGCCAGATGCCAGTGAGAGCTGCTGGTGTCTCTGTCATTCTAGGGTTGAAACTGCAGGGAAATTGGCTACTGGAGATGAAAAGCGATCCAGTCAGCTTTGTCAGGGTGTGATCATGTGTATATATGTGAGTTATTTTGTACCAGCAAACAGAGTGGAGCTGCAGTTCCAAGGGCTCATACATCCAGGTACTAGCCGATATGGGGACTCAGTGTCCAAGGTCAGATGCTGATAGGATGAGAGTTGTACATGTACTCTGCAGTAGATCTTTACTCTGCTCCAGAGACAGGAGTAGGATGACACTGTTGCCTGCACTGATGCAAATGTGCATGTCCAATCAATGGACCTAGCCATAGCTCTGTATGCATGCATATATGTGATCTCTACATGTAGTCTGCCTGCATGTGCCTCCCGGGAATAGTTTCAGCCTCACTGCTGGTCAGACCTGGGACAAGGAACTGTGTAGCAGTTTTGCTTCTCTGAGTCTGTCAGCTCCAGGACAACATACTTTTCTATGACATCTTCAAAACTAGATAAGTACAGTTGAGTAACTACATTCACAGGTTTTAAGTTGATTTGGAATAATTCTCTCCCAAAATTCAACCAGAATCAGATGAAGAAAGCTACATTCTCTGGATAACAAAGGGGAAATAAAAGCAAGATAGTTGTGAAAAGTATGTCTAACATTTTCTTCAGTATTCTCCCTTCTCTTTTTCCTGTTACTGATTTTTAGAAATGCTAAGCTGCATTTCAGCACTGCCTATGGGAAACATAAAAAATAAGATAGATTATTTCAGATTGGCCATTAAGATGTTACTGGCTCATGTGAATGGCATTCTGAAATAGTTTCTAACTCTATTTCAACACAGCAAATAAAATGGCTTAAATAAGTCAACCTTTCACTCACTGAAAAAAACCCCAACACAATCAACCACAATTAAATTTCTGGAATGTAGACATTTTCTCTTTTTTTGGCGGAAAAACCCAAAACACCATAAAAACCTCACAACAGACAGTGAGTGGTAGTCGTCATCTGAAGATATCCTGTTATTAAAGAAGGAATCAGGATTGCTGATGATATAATTGTTCCACAAGCACTTGCTCAGCCACTGTGAATCATGCAATAAGATATCACAAACTAGTCTGCAGGGTAAGATGATTCACATACATATATTTTCCAAATCTTTATTTAAAAATTCTTTGAAATATTAGTCACAATGAACATTATTAGGTGATATTTTAAAATGTTTATGACCTTTTGGGACAAGAAACTAACAAAAAGTTATCTTTATAGTGTAAAATAAATGATTTCATAGGGCAAAAAGTCTGTCTTCTGGAACAAGGATTATACCAGTAGCAGTGATCCCCTAATGCAATGTATCTTGCTGAATTTAGCAGTAAATTCATAGCATCACAGAATCATTGAAGTTGGAAAGTACCACTGGAAATTGTCTAATATTGCCCTCCAACTCAAGGCAAGGGTGGTTTGAACTGGTCGTATAAAATGTGTTCAAACGGCTTCAAGTATCTCTAAGGACAGAGACTCCAAAAAGTCTCTGGGCAACCCGGGTCCAGTGATTGACAACCTGATAATAATTTTTTTTTTCTTATGCTTGAAAGGAATTCCCCATGTTTCAGTTTCTGCTCATTGCCCCTTGACCTTCAACTGTGCACCACTGAGAAGAAGCCATCTCTGTCTGTTACTCTCCCCCACTGCATACTTAAACAAAGAGATAAGATCCCTCAGAGCCTTCTCAGATTTCTGTTGACCCATTTCTACAGCCTGCTGAGCTCCATCTGGATGGCAGCACAACCATTTGATGTATTAACCACTCTTCCAACATTTGAATCCTATGCAAGTTTGCTGAGGATGGGCTCTGCTTTATTATCTACACTCTTAATAAAGATGTTAAATAGTAATGGCCTCACTATTGATCCCTGGGGAACACCACTACTGCATGACTGGCCTCTAACTGGACTTCACAACACTGACCACAGCCTTCAGTTAATTTTCACTTTACCTCACTGTCTATTTATCTAATTTATACTACATCAGTTTGTCAGTGAGAGACACTTTAGTAAAGTCAAGATAAATGACATCTATTGCTCTCTTCTTGTTCACCAAGCAAGTAGTCTTGTTGTATAAGTCACAATTTCATGTTCAGATATGATTTCTCCTTTGTAAATCCAAGCTGACAACTCCCAATCACCTTCTTGATATGTATGGAGTACCTTGGCCTTTTGCATATCCTTTGTCATCAGTTCCCCTGCCTCATTTAACAGTGTGCCCAAATTTTCCATATTTTTTTTCTGACAAATGTAAAATCTCTTCTTGCTGTTCTTCATGTCCCTTAACATATTTGCCTGCAAATGGGCTTTGACTTTCCTAAACTTATCTCTGCACATTCAGACAGAATCTGTACTATTCATCTGTTGTGCCCAGATCCTTCTTCCCTCTCTTCTATGCTTTCATTTGTTGTTTGAGTCCTGTCAGAAGCACTCATGTAAACCTCCTGACACTATTTCTCAATTATAAATTATTACTTCCTAACATACTAAATGCAAACTAGAAAAAGAAAAAACAAAATGAAACCCATGTTATAGTTACTGCTAATTAATGCAGTCACAGCAAACTTGTATATCAGCTAAAGGCATGCAAATAACTTACATGTAAAAAGGAACCTTCCTCTTGTTTTCATTCTCTTTGTAAAACAGAGCCGGCACCTGATGAATTACTGTTCTTGGCCCAAATTCTCAGTGGGTATTTATTCACACAGCTCCACTGAAGACAAAGCAACTACTCTCATTTGTACCTGCTGAAAATAGAGCTCATTAGAATCCTTTTTACAGTTACTCATTAAGTTTAAATGTTAATGATTTCTTTCTGTTAACAGATTAAGCATCTCTAGATATTCTAAATTCTTACCTGGTATACTCGAAAGTCTAGTTATCATATTTGTTTAGTAGTTACTGTCTCAGAAAACTAATTTTCTTAAATATTCTCCCTCATTTCAATGAAATTAGATGAAAGACTAGAGAAACCACAACAATTACTGCCTCGCATCCCCTGCCACGGTTCCTATACAATGGGTAGCTCAACATAGAAAAGTTTCTGTGTCAGTAAATGCTTGCTGGACTGAATCATATTCTTTCAATGAAATGCTGAGCAGAGAAAGACAATCTAATGAATAATCAGCACTCGATATTTCTTATATTAATCTTTTTTTAAATTCATAAAAATGAGGAAAACCACATTTCTCACAAAAGCTGTAAGAAGATATAATTGTGTCAACACAGAGCAGACAAAGACAAAGCAACTAACTAGCTAAGTATCATGGGGTTTTAATATTTTTAGTGTCTGGTTAAAGACCATTTCTCACAGTATTCATTACAGTAATAAAATATGAGGGTTTTTTTTTAAATAAAGTTTGTTTAGATAACAGCACTCTCTCCAGGTTTCTTAGGTGAAAATGCCTCTAGTTTTACATGGATGCTCATTACAACTCTCAAAATTCTAACTTCTATATTTTTTTCTTGGTCAGACAACGAACAATCAACTAAAAATATGCTTTTACTGAGATTCAACAGTACAAAACAAGACAGAAAATCCTACTAAAAATTGACTTCAAATAGTTAAACCCATCTGAAAAGTCTGATTGAGAGACAAGGGGAAAAAATTATTGCCACGCAATGATTAACACGGTCAATATAAAGACCAAGTGATAGACAGATCCCATCTAGACTAGATCTGGAAAAACCTTCCAAATACCAAGATTAAGGTGAATGTAGAGTTCAAGAAGCCCTAATGAAATATTTGTAAACATGTAAGTGCTACATTGGGTTCTGAAGGATGAAGCATTATTTATTACAAATAGCTGATACTACCAACTTAAAAAACACTGAAGGTAACTTCTGAAATAAATATTTCTAGTGTCTTCAAGATTACAATTTAGTGCAAAACTGAAATTGCAAGACTGTGAGTCAATTACACTATTTCAATGCATTTATTAAAAGAAACCGCTGATTCAATCTTAAAATACTAATTAGAAAATTCAGAGATTTTTCATGTTTATCCTATTTAATGGGAATGTTTAGGCTTTAGGAGGATTGGAAAGGGACAATTATATGCTTACATTTGAATCAGGAAAACAAGTAACATAGAATTATAGAAGAGGTACCCTGCTTTTAAATTTGAAACGTTTGTGTAAGAAATATCAGATTATCAATAAGTGTTTGGAAAAAAAACCAAACAACTGAAACCAAGTTTGGGTGCCTTAAAGTCAAATGGTATTCAACTTTCAGTGTGACAGGATAAAACATCTATTTAAAANCTTCTTCTTGTAATGTAATTCCTCAAAGAGTCTCTATTGAGTTTAGTTATGTGTAGTCTTTCAATTAATGATTTGGGGGGTGATATAAACACTCTACACATTAAATTTGTGGTTGATGAAAAAGATTGTGATGAGTTGAAAGCATGCTGAAGATCAGATCAGAATTCATAATCTCTTAACTCCCTTTTTTTCCCCCTGAAAAAAAACAATGATCTCAGAGAAAAGTAAAGAGTATGAGTCAATAAAGACAAGGCTAGATTTAACACATAAGTAGAAATAATCTTCTTGCCAAATACAGGATGAGAATAACAGTTGTTCAGAAAAGATCTTTGGGTTTATAGTGGATCATAAAACTAAATGTTACTCAGGTATGTCATGATGCTACAGGAAAGGCAAACTTCAAACTAACATGCATAAGTAGAAATCCTGCCTGTGAGACATGCAATTGATCTCTTTACTTTCCTCCGGGCTGATAAGTTTAGCTTTGTGCACTGATTGTCAAGAACGATGTGGACTGACCAGGGAGAGTTCAGTGGAGATCAATATGAAATTTAGAAAGAGGAAGAATGAGGGGTTTTTAGCCAAAAGAAGGAAAGATCAGAACGGTTATTACTATAGCTCCAAGACATGCAAATACTGTTACATTGAAGAAAGAGGGAACGATCTTTCCTTCATGTCTTTAATGAATAGAAAGTATTGAACTGAAACTATAGAAAAGAAGAATCAGGTTAGACATTAAAGCAAAATTTGAAGGGAAGTGTGACAAAGTGCCTGGGAATAAGGTGACTCTCCATATTTGAAGGTTTCAAAAAATTACCAAGGATTAATGCATATACTCTTCAGATTCCTTCTAGCCCTATTTTTGAAACATTCAGTGACAGTTGTGAAACATTGCCAACTGAAAGGAACAGTGCAAGCAGGAAGAATGAGCTGGTTATGAAAACTGTAAGAAAGAAATGAAACTTAAAATCATTCATACTCTTTTCGTTTTAGGGACTAATAGGAAAATCTTCAATAACAACCTCGAAGTTCACTGTCTGGAAACAAGATGATTAAAAAAGACCACTGTATTTTTGGTAATCTTCAAGGGTCTTCCATCATCATTTTTTACTT